>OY747134.1:59660961-60088461 GCA_963556465.1 Berberis vulgaris
TCGAAGCTAGCAAAATTACTGAAGAGTGGACTTTGTATTGGCGGGCGGTTCCTTGCTAATTATCAGTTCTTTGAGTAGGCATCTGTTTTTTGAAGTATAGTTACTTAGCTCTACGTTTGTCTGGATTGAGCTTCCAACTCTGAATTCTGGCTCTCTGCATAGCTGCGTTTTGGTTGTCGAGGCTTTCTCTCCATCCATGCAGATTGATTATCCCCTTTCATCTAGGCCTAGTGTCTGATACGTCTGTTTCACGGGCCCGAGCTGCACTTGGTAGCAATTCAGTTTTTTTAGGGTTGCACAATGGTAGCCACTTGCAGTTGGCCGATCTCCTCGGGCTTGGTTGGCTGTGTATTTGATGCATTAGTGCAGAGTGGAAACTACTGCCTCCATATGATGAATCCAAGTCCTTCCCAGAATAATGTTGTAGGTGGATGGAGCGGCAACCACCATAAATTCTTGGACAAGGTACTTCCGCAACTGTCGCTCTCCCGCCACCACCATTAGATTGATCTTCTCGATAGAGAAGAATTTCTCTCCACTGAATCCGACCAAGGAGTGTGTGGCGAGGGTTAAGTCTTTCTCCAGAAGTTGCATGTTTCGAAATGCACTGAGAAACAAGACATTAAGTGAGCTTCATGTATCTACCAAGGCCCTTTTCACCTCCCACTTTGCAATGAGGATGGAGATGACCAAGGCGTCATTGTGAGGAGAATGTACACCCTAGAGATCCCTATCTGTAAACGTCAATGGTGGGATCGGGCTCTGAACTCGTGCATGCTTCACTTGTCGGTCCTGGCACTGGGGGGCGTCCGCATCTCAATCATCGTCCTCTTGCGAGACCTGTTGGATTGCTCTCCCCCGGGACTGACCCCATGAACGACATAGATGATGTCAGGAGCTTCCTTTTCGATATTCTAGATAGCGTCCCTCCTTTTCTTTGCCCGATCCTGCCTCCTGATCGAGCTCATGAACTTTTTGAGCTTGCCTTTCCTGATCCAGTACTTGACTTCTCCTCTGACGTTTCTGCAATCCTCAGTATCATGTCCGCCTTCCTTATGGAAGGCGCAAATTTGTTGATGTCGCGTCGAGTGGGGTCTCCTCGCTACTTGGGGGCCACTTTAGTTCTTCCCAATTATTCATAGAATCGAGGAAGTCAGACATACTGGTGTTGAGTGGAGAGACAGATTTGGATCGACGTAATTTTAAGGCCTTGTCCCACCTTGTGCGGTCGTAGTCGATCTTACTATCATTGTGCTTCATCTTGTTCCCGTCGTCGTCGTCCTCCTTCTTCCCCTCTTTTTTTTCACTGGGGACAAAGAGTTTTTTCTCGAATTTTGCCTCCTTAGCGGTCACCATTTCGTCTAGAGTGATTTATCTCTTAGTATCCTTCAGCAAGTCTGTCGTATCGTTTGGGAGGTCAAGAGTAAGGAAGTCGTAGAACTTTCCTCGGTTGAGACTCGAGGTGAAGGTTGTGATGGCGGTGTCATCACTACAGTCGTCAACGAAAGTCAACTCATTGTTGAAGCGCATGACATATTCCCTCAACGTCTCATTTTGCTTATGTTTTAGGGTCAGTAGATAGTGTGGGGGCTTCCTGGTTCATTGGTTGCCTACAAAGCGCGTAAGGGACGTCGTCGCCAATGTCCAGAATGAGTCGATGGACTTCGGATGAGGTTGTGAAACCAGGTTAGAGCTGACTTCATCAAGCTGGTAGGGAATGATCGTCACATTATCTCATCAGACCCTTCATTGAGTGTCATTACATGCTGGAAGTGGCGCAAGTGATTAGACGAGTCTCTCGTCCCGTCGTAAAACTCCAGCTTTGGCGGGATGTACTTCTTCGACATCGGTTCGTCCATGATATGATCCATGAACGGAGGGATAGTGTGGTTGAATAATATGTCTGTATTTGTTGCCCCTTGCCGAATGGGATTGTGTGAGACGTGCATGTCGGCTCTGGACACTGGGTCCCTTTTGGCCGCTTCTCCAATTTTGGTCCACTGGGAAGCTGTAGGGGTAGCGCGGCTTTCCTAAACTTATTCTTTGGAACCTTCTAGGGACTGGGCTCTTCGCTGCTCATGGTCTCCTCCTGCGGGTGAATGATTCCATTCATTGAGTATCTCCACTACTCGTCGATTTATAGCATCTCGGTTGATAATTAGGTCCACCCTTGCATCCGTCGCGACTGCAACCAGTGCGGGTTATGAGAGGGTTCCTCCCATGGTGGTGGTATTGAAGCTGGCGGCGCTCTGCTACTTTGAGCGTTTGAGGGTTCAACAACGTCTCCATTGTTGTGAGATATTGTTGTCACCATCTTCCTAGCTCTATGAGAAAGATGGCATTACTATTTATTCTAAGGAACTCTTTCATTCCCCACGGACGACTCCAAACTAATGTAGTTGATTTTTGCTCTCCTTTTTCGCCATTAACTAGACCTCTACAGGGATCGCACGTGAGCCAAAGACCACCTTATAGTGGCCAATGGCATTCCTTTCCTCGTTGGAAACTTTTCAGGTAGAGAAGTTTCCCTACACGACTTGTAGTCCTAGATTTATGGGAGATGTTTCATTTTCTGAGTGTTGTCCATGCAAGGAAGTTTCCTTGTCCGACTTATACTTCAGTATTTATTTCCTAGTCGAAACTAATGTATTGTTGGTCTGCCTATCTTGGATCGATCCCCCAGATACTTGCCTTATCAGAGCTTACGAGTATTGGGTTGGATCGCGTGACGTGTGGGCTAAGCAGTGCGTTGCAATTTGGGTCCGACTTGGATGCTACCAATAGTGGGCTTAATGTTGTCTGGGCCTTGCTGGATTGAGCGTGCAATCAGGCCTACTATGTTATATTTAACGAGATTATCATGACATGTGTACGGTGCCGATTAGAGGGCGGTTTGATGTATCATCAACAATGATAGCCAAACTTGACCAAAGTTTAGTCAGCCCACGAAGGCTAATAAAGACAACTTCTAGTCCGCTCTACAGCCTAGTCCGCCAAGAGCGGATTAAGATGGCTTAAGAAATCAAAAATATGAATAACTTATGAATTCAAATGATCTTTGGTCCGCCAAGATTATTAATACTCTGCCACACAGAGTTTAGCCAACTCACAGAGTTTGGCCGAAATAACTTCTGGACCTTTTAAGAATCTGAACCAAGAACTCTTAGCTTCAAGAGCGCATAAAAGTTGAGTAGTCAAAACTCACAAAAACTAGTTAACTATACAGTTCAAAGACTTGGTGAAATTTCATGTCTAAAGACCAACATCATGGCAAAATAACACAAAAAAGGTTCAACATAAAAAGTCTAGAAAATACAAGTAAAGAGTGTTGCTTAACAAAAAAAATTCAATTAATGACTCAACAATTACAGCTTTGGAGAATCAATTTCTATAGCTGGGAGGCCATATACATCAGGGGAGAAATCAGGGGCTGGAATAGTGGTCTCAGGAGCTAGCTCTGGATCAGCGTTTGAAGGCAATAGGTCAGAATCCTTTTCTTCTTCAAACTTTGCATAAGCAGTTTTTCTGTAAAAAAAAACAAAGTCAAGATCGGGGTGGTCATCTTTAATCAACCCTAGCAACTTCAGCCTACCCTTGATGACCTGACTAAAGTCTTTTGACCTTCAAGAAATTTCTTCTCGTGGGCTTCATACCCCGCCAAACTCTACTCCGCCTTCTCTGGCCACAAGTGCAACTGTCTTAGATTGCTCATCTGTCAGCTGCTCATTTAGCTGGCTGAGCTCATCTTGTGCAAAAGCAGATTGATCCTTAGCCTTGCAGACACAGCAAAGGCCGTCAAAAACTTTAGATTCGAGCTTTTGGCGTAAGGCATTCGACTCAGACTCGGCATGCTTCCTTTCAGCAGCCTGAGCTTGCAGATCAGCTTGTGCTTTGTTCGCCGCCTTTTGAACATGCCTCAACTCCTCCTGAGCGTACCTCAGCTCATCCTCAACACCACTTAGTGAAGAATGAACCTTAACCAAGTCAGCCTCAGCGGACCCTTGGTGAGCCTTGTAAGAATCCATATCTGCTTCTGAAGCTCTCAGTTTAGCTACAAAGTGCGCCCGCGTGAGCTGCAAGCGAGCCTCAAAATTTGTCTTCCCGCCAGGCCGGCCAGGCTTTTCCTTCAGCGACTCAAGCTCATAGAATGCATCAGAGTATGACTTCTGCAAGTTAACAAAAGCCTTCTCCATGCCATACACTCTATGGCGTGCCGATTCCACTTTGGTCCCAGCCATGGCGGCTTGATTCAGCAACGCCATCCCTAGCATCATGTGCTTCTGACCCTTATCAATACGGTCATCCATCGTTGCACCCTCATGCAATGTCGCGCGAGTCATGCCACTTGTAGATCTTCTGTAACGAAGCAACTGGCGCATCCACCTCTTGATGCCAGTCGTGTGCATTCAGCGCCACCGCATCAGACCAAACAGGCTGATATGGGTGCCAGAATGCAGCTCTCTCTGGCCTGCAAATACGTCAGGTACACCCTTGGACGTCTGCACAATACCAGGAGCCTTGCTGTCCGGTTTCCCTTTCTTAGCCACATGTGTCCCAATTTGAGGAGCATCTTGACGTCCTGCATCAGCGTCTGTGGGCAAGGCAGAAGGAGAAAAATCATTCCTTGAAGCAGCTGCCTCAGAAGAGCGAGGAAGGGGATCAAACGGAACAGTTTCAGTAGCAGGAGTAGTGTTCAAAAATCTGACAGATTGAGAAGGAGAAGCTCTGTTATTTCTAGCGGATGCAACCATTGCATCTAGCGTTGATTGGATATCAAGGAGCTTGGCCTGCTCCCCGTTCAATTGACCGACATATCAGTGCCTACCACCTTTGAATGTTCCCCCTCCAAGTTAGTAACGGGGACATGAAGCTCAGGTGACGTACCCTATTTCTCCATAACTATCTCCTTGACGAATTGGGCTGACTCCAGATAGTAACCTCCTTCTCCAAAGGAACCAGTGGTTGATGAGGGAAAGCGGCCTTAGAACCAACCCACTTCTTCTTAGGCCGAGCGATAGGTGGCAGAGTTGCATCCAACTCTGCCTTCTTGGATGGACTTGGCATATTCAGCTTCCTCTTCCTCAAAGGATGACTGCCACCCTCACTGGTCGACATCCTGAAGAGGGTGGGAGCCTTGTGAAAATCCTCAAACAGCCTATTGCATGCGATGTTGCTCGGTTGCACAACATCTTCAATGAGCATAAAGGCCAACTCGTTGAACTCCGCCATTATCGACCTCTCCTTGGAAAAAACTGGAGCCGAAAAATTCTCTGCAAAAAGATGAGCAACAGTTCAGCGCAACATCAACAATGATCAGACAGAAAAGAAGAAGAGAAACATTATATTTACTGCTATCCAGTCTAAAAATTTTAGCAAGCAAATGACCATCCAACACAAAATACTGAGAGTTCGAATAAGCCAGAAAACAATATTTATGCCATAACTTGAAATCGTCTGGCAAAAAACCCAAACAAGATGGCGTTCGCATCACACATACCCCATGCTCGTTCAACCGGGGAGAAGTTAACAAGTGGATCACCTTCAGAGTCAATCGAATGCCAGCGTCTTTCGCCCTAATCAAAACAACGATCAAAGTTCTATACCCATTTGGCACCATCTAAGCGGGCGCAATGCGCAGATATGTCAGGAAGCGCCAGATATCTTCTGGGACAGGGAAGTGGAGCCCCGATTGAAACATGCCCCTGTGCAAAGCAGTGAACCCCTTTGGAGGCCTCATCGGGGTATGATCTGAACCCAATGGGAAAAGTTGCAGGTCCTAAGGAATCCGATATTTATCCCGGAGACCAACCAAATTAGATTATGTGATCAACCTATCCCTAAAAAACTCATAACAATAAAGGGCTAGCTTCTTAGTAGGATTGAGTTCACTTTAATTAGCCATTGAAGAATGTACGAACTTTTCATTGCTCTCGCGGAAGCAGATATTGATCAAAACAAAAGAGCAAGAAGGAGTCTAAGAAAATTGCAGAAAGTAAAGAAACTCAACTCTGCAAATAGGAAGACTTACGTAGATGTAAAAGGGTGCGCCTTTATTGAGCAGTCGCAGACCCAATCAATAATGTGCACCGCTCGAGGAAACATTTTAGACTCAATCATCACGACTGTCCAGTTCCCTCATGAAGTAACTTAGTGGACTCAATCACGAGCTGGCCCACTAACTCGAGGGGCGAGCAACTGATGATACACTGAACCGTCTTGTAATCTACTCCGTACACGTGGCATGATGATCTCGTCAACAGAATTGAACAGGCCTAAATAAGCGCCCAATCTGATCCAGCCCAACAGATGAAAAACCAAGCCCAGGTCACTCCATAAGTCAAATGGTCAAGCCCAGTACCCATAAGACCAAATAAGGCAAGTATCTAGGAGTTTAACCATAGACATGCAAGCCAGCAATACATTGACTTCTATTAGGAAACAAATATCAGAGTATAAGTTGTGCATGAAAACTCTCTTACATGGACAACTCTCAACAAGAAAATCATCTCTAACAGATATTTTTCCTTAACCATGCCACCAAAGGCATAGCCGAACAAAGACTCTTGCATGATAAATACAGAACAAGGTTGAGGAACTAAGGTACACTACAAAACCCTAATCTCAAGTAATACACCATTATCTACACTTTGTCTGACTATTCGCAGCCACAACGGTGGTCTTTGGCTCATGTTTGTTCCTTGTACAAGTCAAGGTCAAGGAGAACGGAAATCGATCTATCAAATGGGATGATTCTTTTGAAAAGGAACTTTCCCACTCACAATTTGGCGTGCTATCAATACCCCATGGTTCGGAAGTGGACTGAGTGTTATAATTAAATAAGTTTCTACCAACATAGCAATTCCAAACTTGGAAAGTAGGAGAGCCGAAAAGAGGGGGCAACACAAACTTGAAAATTAGTTTGTTCAAGCATTTTCCTTTTTCTTCTTAGCTTTTGCCATTATTTGACCATGTTCCCTTCATCTAACCCTTTGGTTAGCATGAAGACCTCAGTCATGGAAGGATCTAACCAAGGATTGTGATTTCGTGAAATTATACGAAATTTCGCCAAATTTTTTGTTTTTTTGAAATTACGAAAAGAAAAGGGTTTTTTGAAAAAATTCGAGGTTTTTTCATAAATTTCATTTTTTTCGTAAAAATATAAAAACTAGCTACAAAATTTTACATTTTTAAGAAAATTTTCCGAATTTTTTTTTTAATTTTGAGTTTTTTTTTCTAATTATCATTTATTGATTTTTTAAACTACTCCTTAATTTCCTAATTATCACTTATTCTACTTATATATTGATTTTTAAATTACCCTTTGATTTTGTAATTATAGGTATTTTAATTTCATTTAATGTGTTTAATACATTTATTTACTTGCATATTTTTTTTACATATTTAATATACCCTCAAAATTCATTACATATTTCATTTATCCTCGAAATTCTTACGTTTTTTCTTTACACACTAAAATATTTATTAAAATCAGAAAATCAAAATTAACTCAAAAAAGGAAAACACAATCCTACACTTAAAAATAATCCCTCTCTCTATGGCCTCATCCCAAAGTTGTTTGCCTTTATCAAACTCCCCTCCTTGACAAAGCTTGGGCATCAAAAGATCATAAACAGGCCCATACTTTGTGACACAACTCTTCTTCACGCCAACCGAATCTCGGTAAAACCTTGTTCTGGAATCAATCCATCTTCAATAATTTCATCCACAACAATATTCCCCTCATCAAACCTTCCACTTAAATACAAAACTCTAACAACTAGATAATAGCTTACCCAGTCAGAAGAACAACCCGAATTCTTCATAGAATTCAAAATTCTACAAGCTTCCTTCACTCTTCTCGTCCTAGCCAAACAATAGAGCAGTATATTGAAGCTAATTGTATTTGGAGAAATCCCATTACACATCATCTCCACCATCGTGCTCCAAGCTTCAGGAACATGCTCAGAGGGATTGAATTTAAGGTTTCTAGTGCAAAACAAATCCAGCTGAATTCTTAGTGACTTCATTTCACTTAGGGTGTGTTTGGTTGCATGGAATCCTATGTCATGGGAATCCATGAGGGGATCCCTACATTTTAGGCTAAATTGATGTATCACTTCATATCCACCATTTGATTTTGTGAACAATGGTGGCAATGAAAGTCCCATGAACATGGGAATCACATGCCTTGGGGGACCAAGGAGTGGGATTCCCATGATCATGGGAATTCCATTCCCACAAAATCAAATGGTGGTCAAATGGTAGATGTGGAGTGATATATCAATTTAGCCTAAAATGTAGGGATCTCATCATGAATTCACATGACATAGGATTCCATGCAACCAAACACACCCTTAGAATTTTTCCAGCTTCCTTTACATTTCCATAGATACACCACCCATGAAGAAGGCTCTTGTAAATCGTTTTCTCAACATCAAATTTTTTACTGTTACTTGTGTTGTGAAAAACAATTCCTTCGGTTATTCTTGCACGACCATTCTTACAAAGGGCTTGAACAATAGCGTTTACAACATCTCTATCTTTAGTACATTTGAAAAGTTTTTCCAAGCTTTTGAGCAACCCAACTGCTTTATCTTCTCCCAAATTTCACCAAAGTCTCAGCAACTACACCAAAAGTTTCAAGCACCATTGCCCCGGGCTCATTTTGGAGATCTAAAATCAATATATCCAATGTAGTGAGATATTTATTCTCAGCAAACATTCGGATTGCATAATTGAAGGCCTCATCTCCCAATTTGTGATCTAAGGTTTTGCTAAACCAAAAGAAAAATCTAAAAAGCCTTCTGGTGGGCGCTTGAGTTATGCACGAGACAATGACCTGAGTGACGAAGTTAGAAGTGATTGAAGCCTTTAAACGATTAAGACTTGCATCCAGTTCATCTAGACCTCCAATTTCACGTGAAACAATGCAGCAAATCTCTTGAAAGTGTGGTCATGGTTGAGGTGGTGGTAGCTGTGGGCAAAGAAAAGAAAAAGAGAGACACTGAAGTCCATGTATAATAGTTAAATGTGATGTAGAATTGGGAAGCTTTCGTTGTTGGAAAACAATCAGAAAAATGTATAAATTTATTTGAAATAAATAATATAACAATACAAATACTATTTGTATTATAAATTGATTATAACAAAATAAAATAAAATAAATAATTCTACTAACTTGTATTGCAAATTGATGCTTGCGAAATCACTATCTTGAATTGGCGGAGTTGATACGTCTTGATTTGTAGATAGAGACTAGCGGATACGCTATGTCCTATAGACAGAATTCGCCCTTACTCGGTGTTGTAGTTCTTTAGGCGTCTGACTATCAGGATTCAACTATCTAATACCAACACCGTAGCACAAGGGTGTTGGCTCTGGCAAATTTACCGAATGCAATCTCTCTCAGAAGTGAAGAAAAATGAATAACTCATTCAAAAAAATTATTTTTTTGAATAACTTGTTTTTCCCTTCAATATATAGAGAACATAAGGATGTGTTGATCAGACACATCCTTTCTTAATTCAAAAGACACATCTTTTCTCTTCAAGTGCAAAAGACACATATTTTCTCTTTAATGTTGTTATTTGCTATACAAACTCCAACAATACCCCACATTTGTAGAGTAAATATACAAAGTTGTCTTCTGGAGATAAACTTTGACATAATATGCATCGGAAGAGGTGTTTTTCGGACTTGAACCTTCCTTATATAATATTTATCGGATTTACCGGTGACGCCATGTGTATAAGAGACACTGAACTATTCACAGTGTTTAGTAAATCAAGACAATGAGCATCACACATTATATCTTCACATTTTTCAATTCAAACGTTGTGTTCATTTTGGTCTTGAACAAATCTCGGATTCATGGGAGCTTTAGAGAACTCAACCATATCATTCTCATAAATGCGACCCCACATTTACTCCCATATAGGTGACACTTAGATTATTAATACCATGTTGTATTCATCTTATCTCTCAAGATATTAGTGTCATTAAGAATAAATAAATATTCACCCTGACCATCACAGGAAGTATACATTTCTTATCATAGGAATGAGTAAGTGTGTACACTCTATTCTTTGAGTTTCACTTAACTAGTTTGTCTTTTTAAACCTAGGCCTTGGAACTCCATTTGGCTAGGTTAGGTTTCTACCAGGTATACTTCTCATTGGATTGGTTTTAAGCTCATTCCCCTCGATAATTTTAACACTTTCTCTTTTAGTATACCCTTTGTAAGTTGATCCGCAATAATCTCCTTTGACTTCACATAGTCAATTGAATGATCCCAATTTTGAGCAATTGTTTTATTGTGTTATGTTGTCGTCTTATTTGCTTAGACTTGCCATTGTAAATGTTATTTTTTGCTCGCACAATGGCTGCCATGCAGTCACAATGAATACATATAGCAGTCACAGGTTGAGGCAATAATGGAATATCTTCTAAAAAATTTCTCAGCCAATCTGCTTTTTCAGCAGTCTGATCTAAGGCTATAAATTCATATTGCATTGTGGAATGTGCTATACACGTTTGTTTTTGTGATTTCTACGACACTGCTGCCCCACCAAGTTTAAATACATATCCACTTGTGGATTTCGCAATTTTTTTATTATTATTATTATTTTAATGTTGTACTTAAGCTTGGACTTGTTTTCATCTTCAACAACATTGGCTTTGGCGTCGAACTTAGAAGTATTCATTCCCTCACTCTTGAGGTGATCTTTTTGAATTCTTAATTTGATAACCAAATACTTCATTGTAAAATCAGTCTTCTTATGTTTGAGATGAATCTTGAAATAGTTCCAAGATGGAGGCAATTTCTCAATTACAGCCTCGACTGCAAATTGGTGTGGCAATTCCATTCCCTCTAAAGCAAGTTCTAGGATCATAATCTGGAGTTCCTCCACTTCGTTCACAACAATCTTCGAGTCTATCATTTGGTACTTTAAAAATTTCCCAATGATAAACTTCGTTGAACCAACATCTTCAATTTTATAGTTATTCTCCAGAGAATCCCAAAGTTCTTTTGTTGTTTTTTATGATCTATACACATCATACAACGAATCATCGAGACTGTTTAGGATATAGTTCCTGCATAAAAACTGACTATGTTTCCATGCATCAATTGCATTAAACTGATCTGTGAAAATATCATCTCCTTCAGTGACAGGAACATCTTCCTTGACAATATGAGCAAGGTTCTAGGTAGTTAGATAGAACAACATTTTTTGTTGCCAGCGTTTGAAATCCATACCCTTGAACTTGTTTGGTTTCTCAACATGGGGTTTGACGCAATTAACTGATTGTTCCATAATTTTGTCTATAGATTGTTGGAGAACAATCCGAACAATGTATAAATTTATTTAAAATAAATAATATAACAATACAAATACTATTTATATTATAAATTGATTACAGCGAAATCAAAAAAAAAAATTCTACTAACTTGTATTACAGATTGAGACTTGCGAAATCATTATCTTGAATTAGCGGAGTTGGTATGTCTTGATTTGTAGATAGAGACTAGCGGATACGCTATGTCCTACAGACAGAATTCGCCCTTACTCGGTGTTGTAGTTCTTTAGGCGTCTGACTATCAGGATTCAACTATCTAATACCAACACCGTAGCACAAGGGTGTTGGCTCTGGCAAATTTACCGAATGCAATCTCTCTCAGAAGTGAAGAAAAATGAATAACTCATTCAAAAAAATTATTTTTTTGAATAACTTGTTTTTCTCTTCAATATATAGAGAACAAAAGGGTGTGCTGATCAGACACATCATTTTTTAATTCAAAAGACACATTTTTCTCTTTAATGTTGGTTATTTGCTATACAAACTCCAACAATACCTCACATTTGTATAGTGAATATACAAAGTTATCTTCAGGAGAGAAACTTAGACATAATATGCATCGGAAGAGGTGTTTTTCGGACTTGAATGTTCCTTAGTGAATACTTATTAGATTTATCGGTGACGCAGTGTGTATAGGAGACATTGAACTATTCACCATGTTTAGTAAATTAAGACAATGAGCATCACACATATTATATCTTCACATTTTTCAATTCATACGGTTGTGTTCATTTTGTTCTTGAACAAATCTCGGATTCATGGGAGCTTTAGAGAACTCAGCCATATCATTCTCATAAATGCGACCCCACATTTACTCCCATATAGGTGACACTTAGATTATTAATACCCTGTTGTATTCATCTTATCTCTCAAGAAATTAGTGTCATTAAGAATAAATAAATATTCACCATGACCATCACTGGAAGTATACATTTCTTATCATAGGAATGAGTAAGTGTGTACACTCTATTCTTTGAGTTTCACTTAACTAGTTTGTCTTTTTAAACCTAGGCCTTGGAACTCCATTTGGCTAGGTTATTTTCCACTAGGTATACTTATCATTGGATTGGCTTTAAGCCCATTCCCCTCGATAATTTTATCACTTGCTCTTTTGGTATACCCTTTGTAAGTTGATCCGCAATATTCTTCTTTGACTTCACATAGTCAATTGAAATGATCCCAATTTTGAGCAATTGTTTTATTGTGTTATGTTGTCGTCTTATGTGCTTAGACTTGCCATTGTAAATGTTATTTTTTGCTCGCACAATGGCTGCCATGCAGTCACAATGAATACATATAGCAGTCACAGGTTGAGGCAATAATGGAATATCTTCTAAAACATTTCTCAGCCAATCTGCTTCTCCAGAAGTCTAATCTAAAGCTATAAATTCATATTGCATTGTGGAACGTGGTATACACGTTTGTTTTTGTGATTTCTACGACACTGCGGCCCCACCAAGTGTAAATACATATCCACTTGTGGATTTCGCAATTTTTTTTTATTATTATTATTTTAATGTTGTACTTAAGCTTGGACTTGTTTCCATCTTCAACAACATTGGCTTTGGTCGAACTCAGAAGTATTCATTCCCTCACTCTTGCGGTGATCTTTTTGAATCCTTAATTTGATAACCAAATCCTTCGTTTTCATATCAGTCTTCTTATGTTTGAGATGAATCTTGAAATCGTTCCAAGATGGAGGCAATTTCTCAATTACAGCCCTGACTACAAATTCGTGTGGCAATTCCATTCGCTCTAAAGCAAGTTCTAGGATCATAATCTGGAGTTCCTCCACTTCGTTCACAACAATCTTCGAGTCTATCATTTGGTACTTTAAAAATTTCCCAATGATAAACTTCTTTGAACCAACATCTTTAATTTTATAGTTATTCTCCAGAGAATCCCAAAGTTTTTTTGTTGTTTTTTATGATCTATACACATCATACAACGTATCATCGAGACTGTTTAGGATATAGTTCCGGCATAAAACTGACTATGTTTCCATGCATCAATTGCATTAAACTGATCTGCGAAAATATCATCTAATTCAGGGACAGAAACATCTTCCTTGACAATATGAGCAAGGTTCAAGGTAGTTAGATAGAACAACATTTTTTGTTGCCAGCGTTTGAAATCCATACCCTTGAACTTGTTTGGTTTCTCAACATGGGGTTTGATGCCATTAACTGATTGTTCCATAATTTTGTCTATAGATTGTTGAAGAACAATCAAAACAATGTATAAATTTATTTGAAATAAATAATATAACAATACAAATACTATTTGTATTATAAATTGATAACTTGTATTACAGATTAAGACTAGCGAAATCATTATCTTAAATTGGCTGAGTTGGTACGTCTTGATTTGTAGATAGAGGCTAGTGGATACGCTATGTCCTGTAGACAGAATTCGCCCTTAATCGGTGTTGTAGTTCTTTAGGCGTCTGACTACCAGGATTCAACTATCTAATACCGACACCACATCACAAGGGTGTTGGCTTTGGCGAATTTACCTAATGCAATCTTTCTCAAAAGTGAAGAAGAATGAATAACTCTAGAAAAAAATTTAATATTTTGAAAAACTTGTTTTTCTCTTCAATATATAGAGAAAAAAAGGGTGTGTTGATCAGACACATCATTTCTTAATTCAAAAGACACATCTTTTCTCTTTAATGTTGGTTATTTGCTATACAAACTCCAACAATACCCCACATTTGTATAGTGAATATACAAAGTTGTCTTCTGGATAGAAACTTAGACATAATGTGCATCGGAAGATGTGTCTTTTGGACTTGAACCTTCCTTAGTGAATACTTATTAGATTTACCGGTGACGCAGTGTGTATAGGAGACATTGAACTATTTACCATGTTTAGTAAATTAAGACAATGAGCATCACACATATTATATCTTCACATTTTTCAATTCATACGGTTGTGTTTATTTTGGTCTTGAACAAATCTCGGATTCATGGGAGCTTTAGAGAACTCAGCCATATCATTCTCATAAATGCGACCCCACATTTACTCCCATATAGGTGACACTTAGATTATTAATACCCTATTGTATTCATCTTATCTCTCAAGAGATTAGTGTCATTAAGAATAAATAAATATTCACCATGACCATCACAGGAAGTATACATTTCTTATCATAGGAATGAGTAAGTGGGTACACTCTATTCTTTGAGTTTCACTTAACTAGTTTGTCTTTTTAAACCTAGGCCTTGGAACTTCATTTGGCTAGGTTAGGTTTCCACCAGGTATACTTCTCATTGGATTGGCTTTAAGCCCATTCCCCTCGATAATTTTAACACTTGCTCTTTTGGTATACCCTTTGTAAGTTGATCTGCAATATTCTCCTTTGACTTCACATAGTCAATTGAAATGATTTCAATTTTAAGCAATTTTTTATTGTGTTATGTTGTCGTCTTATGTGCTTAGACTTGCCATTGTAAATGTTATTTTTTGCTCGCACAATGGCTGCCATGCAGTCACAATGAATACATATAGCAGTCACAGGTTGAGGCAATAATGGAATATCTTCTAAAACATTTCTCAGCCAATCTGCTTTTTCAGCAGTCTGATCTAAGGCTATAAATTCATATTGCATTGTGGAATGTGCTATACACGTTTGTTTTTGTGATTTCTACGACACTGCTGCCCCACCAAGTTTAAATACATATCCACTTGTGGATTTCGCAATTTTTTTATTATTATTATTTTTTTAATGTTGTACTTAAGCTTGGACTTGTTTTCTTCTTCAACAACATTGGCTTTGACGTCGAACTCAAAAGTATTCATTCCCTCACTCTTGCGGTGATCTTTTTGAATTCTTAATTTGATAACCAAATACTTCATTGTCATATCAGTCTTCTTATGTTTGAGATGAATCTTGAAATAGTTCCAAGATGGAGGCAATTTCTCAATTACAGCCTCGAATGCAAATTGGTGTGGCAATTCCATTCCCTCTAAAGCAAGTTCTAGGATCATAATCTGGAGTTCCTCCACTTCGTTCACAACAGTCTTCCGGTCTATCATTTGGTACTTTAAATTTTTTCCAATGATAAACTTCTTTGAACTAGCATCTTCAAATTTATAGTTATTCTCCAGAAAATCCCAAAATTCTTTTGTTGTTTTTTATGATCTACACACATCATACAACGTATCATCGAGACTGTTTAGGATATAGTTCCTGCATAAAAACTGTCTATGTTTCCATGCATCAATTGCATTAAACTGATCTGTGAAAATATCATCTCCTTCAGTGACAGGTACATCTTCCTTGACAATATAAGCAAGGTTCAAGGTAGTTAGATAGAACAACTGTTGCCAGCGTTTGAAATCCATACCCTTGATCTTTCTGGTTTCTCAACATGAGGTTTGACGCCATTAATTAATTGTTCCATAATTTTATCTATAGATTGTTGGAGAACAATCAGAACAATGTATAAATTTATTTGAAATAAATAATATAATAATTCAAATACTATTTGTATTATAAATTGATTACAACGAAATCAAATAAAATAAATAATTCTACTAACTTGTATTGCAGATTGAGACTTGCGAAATCATTATCTTGAATTGGCGGAGTTGGTACGTCTTGATTTGTAGATAGAGGCTAGTGGATACGCTATGTCCTATAGACAAAATTCGCCCTTACTCGGTGTTGTAGTTCTTTAGGCGTCTGACTACCAGGATTCAACTATCTAATACCGGCACCACAGCACAAGGGTGTTGGCTCTGGCGAATTTACCGAATGCAATCTCTCTCAGAAGTGAAGAAGAATGAATAACTCTAGAAAAAAATATTAATTTTTTGAAGAACTTGTTTTTCTCTTCAATACATAGAGAACAAAAGGGTGTGTTGATCAGACACATCTTTTCTCTTCAAGTGCAAAAGAGGTCTCAGTAATGGTAACATAAAGTTCAAGGATTTTCGTCAAATAAGTTGTGTGGTTCACGCTCTGAAATATACTTGATTTTTCCAACAAGAGAACATGTCGTGACGATGAAAAATGACTCATTTTTCCCTGAACTAGTATCCTCCCCGGCGGTGAAGACACACCAAGATTTGCAAAACCTGCAAGAGAGAAAAGGCTAAATATTGAAAGTAGTAAACTTAAAAGGTGAAATTTAAACACTTCCAAACCATGCATGACAAATTTTCTCAACCTGAAAACGTACGGCATGGGCCTAGACACCGTCATTAATTTTCTCTCGAGTGATGCATCCGAGAACATCCCAAGCCTTGATTCCTCAAAAGGGAGAGATTCTATCAAGAAGAATAAGAAATCTCTGGCCAACTTTTCACCTAAACCTCAACCAACATTTGTTAAATACTTTGATCACCTATCAACTTTATGGATAATCTAATTTATAACAACACTTAGATGCTACTTAGAAAATATGGCACTATTCATTGTGATAATCAAACACAAATTGTATAATGAATCTCCTAATTTCCAGATAGCTCTGTTGTCCTTCCGTGTTGTCATTTCCAGTGGTGAACCTTACGAACCATATAACACAGTCCATACTTGCGTACAGGAATATATCTTATCCCAGCAATTTTAGCTGGCTTGGGAAACCATCCGGCTGGGGGCGAAAATACATTTGTGCCTCCCTTTTTAAACACCTTTTTGTAGTGTGTGTTTAAAGAGGGGGGGCAAAAATGTATTTCCCCCAAGCTGATTTCCCAGGCCTGATCTTATCCTCTATGAGATATGATAGTCTGGTATTGGTCATACAGGCCCGTATATTCTGACCTCCAATAAATATTCATAAAAAAATGGTGGTCTTTGGATAGTGACAACCATCTTGTGAGGATCACGGGGATCAACGTAATGGATGGTTAAATGGGAAGGTCAGAAAGAAACACAACGTTTAATTCTCTCAGACTTGGCGACTAATCTGTGTAAGCGTATGATGATAGTAGTGATATGAAGCCAGATTATATTCACACGACATTAGTTATAAACTCTTTAGATTCTGAAAAATGTAATGATAGTCTCTTTATAATGGGAATTATGTATTTGTCATGGTGGTATGTGATGTTTTTTGTACATAATCTGGTGTGCAAATCATTTCCTATGGTGTGGGTGTGTGTGTTTATAAACACGTAATGATCAATTTTCATTTAAACAGATACCCTCATCTATGATCTTCCAACAACAACGTTTACCTACTGAACACGGTTTGCCTTGAACACAAACGGTTCCTCAATGGGAAATCAGGTCCCAGTGGAGAAACTTGGATACTTTCATTATGTTGGTCAAAGTATACATATGGATTAAGGATGGTAGAAAAGCGAATTTTCACGGATATCCGCCCCGTCCGCCCCTTTTGGAGCGGTTTTGGATATGTCTAAACAGATTGCAGGACGGATACGGATATCCAAACAACATCCGTCAAATATTCGGGGCGGATATGGATTTGGCCATATCCGCCCCATGGATATCCGGTTAAGTTTGGAATTTACTTAAATATCCATGCCCGTTAAAAAGAAAAAAAAAAAAAAAAAAACCTAACCTTAATTACCCATTCGATCTCTCATCTCTCAGACTCTCACTTTGCCTCCTTGAGAGTTTAGTCCAATTCACATTCTTCACACAAAAATTTCTTCATTTTTTCGCTTCCTCCACATAAATCCCTTCCAGTGGCATCGGATACATGCTCCTCAGGATCCATGGGAAGATGAATGAGCCCCTCGAGACGAAACCGATCTCTACTCAAATTGATCCCACGAAGGGTATTGTGGAATTTATCATCCAAAACACCGACACCAATAGAGGTTGTGGTGGATCTTGTGAAGAAACCTCCTGATGAAACCATTCAAATCAGTATTCGATTTCGTTAGAAACTGTCTCACCAATGGTAGTGCTGGAGGTTAGGCTGGTTACATTCACTAAATCTGTGTTGTCTTTGACCTCCAAGATAAGCAGCAGAATGCGATGAGCTAATAGAAAGCTCGGGGAAGCTAAGGCCATCGGATTCAAGGGGCTCGGTCGGAGGAGATCCTACTACAATTTCGATCTACGAGAGTGGGC
Organism: Berberis vulgaris; assembly: GCA_963556465.1. Taxonomy (NCBI): domain Eukaryota; kingdom Viridiplantae; phylum Streptophyta; class Magnoliopsida; order Ranunculales; family Berberidaceae; genus Berberis; species Berberis vulgaris. The sequence continues at coordinate 59,679,371 of OY747134.1, forward strand.
AATGAAATCTAGAAGTATCCCATAGCGTCTTGGCAAGCAGATGATGCCTGATATCCCAATCGCTTCTCTCTATTGTATTGAATGTTGAATCTACTATTAGGATGAATAAGGGAGTCATCGTCCCCCTAACTAGAAATAGAACTGAGTTCGAAACATGTGTATGGATCAGTTCAAAGGTGAGTTGGGTGGTTTAGGGAGAAGAAGAAGAAGAGAGGGGGGTCTATTATATTCTCACTTCCTACTTCTTCTTTCTCAGATATGGTTTTGTTTTATTCTTTGTGGTTAAACGGGGCGGGGCGGATATCTGTCAATCTGTCCGGTGTGGGAATGGTTTTAAAAAAATATAACAAACGGATATTCGGGGATCCGCCATCCCCAGTGGGGCGGGATGGATTTGCCCAAATCCGCCCCATTGCCATCCCTAATATGGACTCTACTCCCAAGTTCTAGAATTTCAAACTGAAGCATGTGTTCAGGGAGGCAAATGGGACAACGATCATCTAACTAAACTTTTAGCAACTATTGTATCCCATTCAATGAGTTTTATCATGGTATCAAAGCGATAAAAGATCCTCTGTATCAGTTTTTTTTTTCTGTGATTCTAGCAACTCCATCAATCAATTTTTTTCCTCTTACGCATTCTTACAGTAACTATCAATGGTCGGCACAACTTCTCAATCCTCAGCAACGAGTATAGGTGCTCAATCCAAAAATTTTGCTGAACCATTCTAGAATCCTTATTATTTACATCATTCGGACAATCTAGGTATGGTGTTAGTATCACAACCTTTAACGGGCGAAGAAAATTATTCAACTTGGAGTTGTGCCATGATTATGGCTTTAAATGCCAAAAACAAAACAGGCATAGTTGATGGATTTATTCCGAAGCCACCAACAACCACTGATCCTAAGTATTCACTTGGGATATGGTGCAACAATATGATCCTATCATGGATTTGGAACTATACTTCCAAAGAGCTGGTTGCAAGTGTTATCTATATTGATTCAGCCCATGAAGTTTGAAAGGATCATGAGCATTTTTCCCAGCACAATGCTTCTCGCATTTTCAAATTCAAAATGTTATTTCTTCTCTTTCTCAATAGCACTCTGGGAACTTATTTTACAAAGTTGATGGGAAAATGGGATGAACACATGACATATCGTCCATGTCCTTCATGCTCTTGTGGAGCAATGAAAGTTTTAGCTGATCAGCAAGAAAATGTGATGCAATTTCTTATGGGCCTCAATGAAAGCTATGTTGTTGTGAGAGGGCAAATCCTCATCATGGATCCTCTACCACCTACTAAGAAAGTATTTTTTGTTGTGATCCAAGAAGAATGACAGAGTGGTCTCGCAACAGTGGCTTCTTAAACCAATGGTGCAACATCCGTATTACTTGTTAGAACTGATGTTCAAAAGGAAAATATGATTATAATCGCAGCAACAATTATAAAAAGAACAATACAATCTCGCCAGGGCAGACTTCGCATAAGGATAATGTTTATCACCATGTTGAATAAATTACTAGGATTAATTCGAATTGTGGAAGTTAGCTCCTACAATCTTGTGTTGGTCCAACTCACAAACAAAGCTCCAAAGATATTTGAATTCGTGTTATTGAAGTTTAATCCAAATCCACCTAGAAATCCAGACAGTTTAACTCACAACTCTCACCATTCAAATAGAGACTTTGTTGTACCTTTCCTGATTGTTTTGTTCCAACAATATGTAAACCTCTTGTATATATAGAGTTGGATTCGTGTAAAAATATAATAAGAAAAATTAACTCTCATTCAGTGAGTTTTATCATGGTATCAGAGCATTGGTCCTCGGATGTCATGGGTTCGGGTCTCGTCCAGTGGGATCACTACGAGAATTTTTAGTATTTTCCTCGCGTTTGCGCTGAGGGGGAGTGTTAGAATATTAAGTTCACTCCAATTATCCATGGCCTAAATTGCCCATGTGCTTATCCACGGTAGTACAATGTGAATTTACGGTATAGTTGTACGATTGGCACCCACCGATGTATGTTGCCCAAACCCCGTTCTAACTTTTGCTTGATATATGATTGGATTCGCTCTCTCTACAAATTCAAGCTTTTTTTAGCTGATTATCTTCAGCAAGAAAATGTGATGTAATTTCTTATGGGCCTCAATGAAAGCTATGGTGTTGTAAGATGGCAAATCCTTCTCATGGGTCCTTTACCACTTATTAATAACGTTTTTTCTCTTGTGATCCAAAAAGAACGACAGCTTGGTCTCGCAACAATGGTTTCTCACACCAATGATGCAACATTTGTATTGCTTGCTAGAACTGATGTTCAAAAGCAAAAATATAATTATACTCGCAACAACAATTCTAAGAACAATCTCGCCAGGGAAGAATTCACATAGGCCAACTTGCACCTATTGTGGAAGGGTTGGAGATATTCGTGAGAAATGTTGTTATCGTCACAGATTTCCTCCTGGAAATAGGCTTCATCAAGACAATAAACAAAGAACGGTAAACAAGTTGCAGGGCCATATCTCGACAAACAAAACAATTCAAATCCTCGAATGAGTACCCCTTTCACACCTAAACAATGTCGTCAACTCCTAGCTCTTCTCGATTCCAATAACTCGAAGCAATAGTCCACCAAGTAGGTACCTAACAATCGGATCCAAATCTCTCAGGTAAATCACCTTGTTTTATTTCTCTACATGGGGTTCCATGGATTATTGACACGGGCTCAATAGATCACATAGTTTGTTTTGTCTCTTATCTCACACAAATCACTTCTTTTGTTTCTATATTTGTTAAATTTCTTAATGGCACTCTTGCACTTATTTCTCATGTTGGAACAATCTCTTTATTTCCTTCCTTGTTATTAACAGATGTCTTGTGTGTCCCTTCTTTCAATTTCAATTTAGTCTCAATAATCAAGCTTACTCGCACTTCCAACTGTTCCCTAACATTGCTTTCTAATTCATGTTTCATGCAGGACCTATCCTCTTAGATGATATTGGAGTGGGTAATAAGAAAAATGGCCTTTATTACCTAGACCGGCCCCTTCAAATAATGGGCATTTTGTGGCTTTGTCGTCTTCGCATTCTTTTGATCTTTGCATCAAAGGTTGGGGCATCCATCTTCTCATTGTTTTGAATATTTAGCCAAGAAAATTTCAGATATTAATTTCGTTCCAATAATTGAGCATTGTAGTGTTTACCCTATTGCTAAACAAACTCGTCTTCCATTTCCTAAAAGCAACATTTCGACAATTCATTGTGATATTTGGGGAGGTTACCATAGTCCATCTCTTAGTGGTGCACATTATTTGTAACAATAGTCGATGATTTAACACGGTGTACGTGGGTCTATCTCATGTATCATAAATTAGACACTGTCACATTCTCAAGTCTTTATTTGCATTACTTGAAACCCAATTTGAAAAGAAAATCAAACTACTTCGCAGCGATAATGAGTTGGAATTTGACATGAAATCATTTTTTCAAGAAAATTGTGTTCTTCACCCACAAAGTTGTGTGGGCACTCTACAACAAGACAAAGTTGTAGAACGCAAACATCGGCATCTCCTAAATGTTGCCCGAGCATTGCGCTTTCAACTTCAATTATCTGTTCGCTTTTGGGGTGAATGTATACTCACAACCACATATCTAATTAATCGTACACCAACACGCTTACTCTCTGGTAACACTCCTTATGAAATTCTCTTTGGCTCAAAACCCTCTTATTCCCACTTAAAAATCTTTGGTTGCCTTTGTTATGCATCGACTCTTGTTGAAATCGATCAATGTTTGACCCACGAGCTAAACATGTGTATATTTCTTGATCTTGATACACAAACATTATTTACATCAAGGGGTGTAGTTTTTCATGAGAATATTTTTCCATTCAAATCCTCTCAAGCCATTTCCTCCCAGATAGTCTTACCACATCCCATACCTGATCAGTATGAAATTGCACCCACTCAACATGAGAAACCATCTTTCCCCAATACATCATCTTATCCCGATACTGAGATTCCATTTTCTCCGAATATTGATGTTACTCATACCCCCTGTCACTAGTTCATTTGTCAACAGTTGCTCAACGTCCAACATGGATTCGAAAGCAGCCCACCTATCTTGAGGATTACCATTGTCAACTGGCCATGAACTCTATCTCCATTCCATCATCTCTTCACACAATGGGTCGCCCACCAGGTATATCGCATCCATTATCCAGTTATTTATCATATAACAAATTATCCACATCTCACCGTGCATTTTCTATAGCTATTTCATCTATTTGTGAACCCAAGTCATTTATTCAAGTAGTTAAGGAGCTGAAGTGGTGTGAAGCCATGTCTAATGAGATTTGAGCTTTGGAGGAAAATAACACTTGGACTCTTACTCATTTACTTCCTACTAAGAAACCCATAGGTTGCAAATGGGTTTACAAAATCAAGTATAATTTTTTATGGGTCAATTAAACGGTACAAAGCCCATCTTATAGCCAAGGGGCTATGATCAGTAGGAAGGTTTAGATTTTCATGAAATGTTTTCTCCAGTGGCCAAACTTACTATTGTTTGTTGTTTATTGGTTGTTGTAGCTACTAAAAATTGGAACTTATATCAACTAGATGTCCAAAATGTTTTTTTATATGGTGACCTTGATGAGGAGGTCTACATGACTATCCCACCTGATTTTGCACATAAGGGGGAGACTCGTGTGTGTCAGTTGCAAAAGTCCATTTATGGACTCGAACAAGCATCCCACAATGGTTTGCAAAATTTTCCACATCACTTATGGAGGGTAATAAGATCAATCAAAGGCTAATTATTCCTTATTTACTCGACTTGTGGGTTCATCATTCACTACCATTCTTGTTTATGTTGACGACATCATCATTGCAGGTAACGACGTTGCCTTCATCAATGGCATCAAACAATTCCTTCATAGTTGCTTCAAAATCAAAGATTTTGATCATTTGAAATATTTTTTGGCGATCGAAGTTGCACGTTCACAGCTAGGAATTTTCTTGAGTCAAAGAAAATATGCTTTAGACATCATTCATGACAGCGGATTATTTGCAGCACGTCTAGTTACGTTTCCAATTGAACAAAACCTAAAGTTAAGTGCAACTAATGGTCAATTATTATCTGATACAACTCATTGTCGGTGTCTCATTGGTCGCCTCATACATCTTACAATTACAAGGCAAGAAATTATGTATTCAGTGAATGCTTTAAGCCAAATCATGGACAAATCTCGTAAACCACATTTAGAAGTTGTTCAAAGGATAATTCGCTATCTCAAACGAACATCAGGACAGGGGATTTTATTTTCTTATGGAAACCTTCTACAACTGAAAGCATTTTGTGATCTGGATTGGGCTAGCTGCATTGAAACTTGTGGTTCCGTCATGGACTATTGTGTCATGTTAAGTGATTCTCCCAATCATGGAAATAAAAAATAAAATAAAATAAACTATTTACAATGTCTCGTTCTTCGGCTGAAGCGGAGTATCATTCCATGGCAACTACATGTTGTGAAATCACGTGGTGTTTTTCTCTTTTAAGGGATTTGCAAGTGAATAAAGTTGTTTTGCACATTTCAGGTAATCTGGTCTTCCATGAGCACACTAAGCACATTGAAATTGACTATCATGTTGTTCGTGAAAAGATTCAACAGGGTTCAGTCCGTACATTGAATGAACAATAAACTGATGCATGTACAAAACCACTTGGTATGACACGATTCCAAAAGTTGATTTGCAATATTCACACACCAACTTGAGGGAGAGTATTAAGGATAATGTTTATCACTATGTTGAGTAAATCAATAGGATTCGAATTGTGGAAGTTAGCTACTACAATCTTGTGTTGGTCCACAAACAAAGCTCTAGAGATATTTGAATTCAAGTTACTGAAGTTAAATCCAAATCCATCCAAGACTCCGGACAGTTTAACTCGCACCTCACCATTCAAATAGAGACTTTGTTGTACCTCTCTTGATTTTTTGGTTCCAATAATATGTAAACCTCTTGTATGTATAGAGTTTTTTTATTTTATTTGTTAAAACTCTTGTATATATAGAGTTGGATTCATGTAAAGAAATAATAAGAAAAGTAAACTTTCATTCAATGAGTTTTACCAATCCTCATATAGAGGATTGGAGGATTTTGCCTCCCATTTGTCATCTGATGCTCGAGGCAAGCGTTATCTACACCATATGTACTAAGTTGTACTTTCTAAATAAAATATCTTTTTGTTAAAAAGAAAACGTACGAAGTTATAAAAATCTAATTGAATACACACGCATACTTTTGGTTTGGTAGACAAACTATGCCCCATTTCTACCATGCCTGTTATTTGGTGCCTGGTGGTACCAGGCACCGTAGATGTGCATGGATATATGCTTTATTTCCTATCTCCATGCACATCTACGGTGCCTGGTACCACCAAGCACCGTAGAGTTGTAATATAACTTGCTCATAAATATATTTGACAGTGTTCTAAAAATCGGTCTAGGCGGCGCCTAGGCGCTAGAAGGTGGAAAACCGCCCAGATTAATGCCTGGGCGGGCAGTCTGGGCGGTCTGGGCAGTCTGGGCGGTCTAGGCGGGTCTAGGCGGGTCTGGGCGGGGTCTAGGCGGTCTGGGCGGGCTAGGCGGCCTAGGCGGGGTCTAGGCGGACTCTAGGCGGGGTCTAGGCGGTCTGGGAGATTTTTATTTTTTTATTTTTTTATTTTTTATTTTTTTATTTTTTTATTTTTTTATTTTTTAATAAGGTTGATTGTGTTCTGATTTTATTTTTCTTTCCTATTTTTTAGAAATAAACTATTTAATTGTTTTTTTAGAAAATCTCGGGAATGAGCTTTGATGATGATGATGATGATATGTCTAAATGTAGCGAAAGATGATTACTTAATGGAATTCTCAAAGGATCTGCCGGTACCAATTTTACTAATGTAGATTTTATCAAACATAACTGAGGTTATTCATGCAATTTGAAGAAAAATAAAAGATTACACAAATTTAAATTTATATAAAGTACCCATCATGACCAAGTTCAGTCATTTGAGTTTTAATAAATTTTGTTCACGATTGTTAATTTTTCATGTTTTTAAATTTTGCATATGTATATTGACATTAAATTGGATGTAATTGATAAGGTATTATGCTTAACTTTTGTAAATTATTAAAGTTATAATACAAAACATAAGACCGCCTAGACACCCGCCTAGGCCCCTGGGCGCTAGGCACCTGCTCGCCGCCCGCCCAGCGCCTAGCGATTTTTAGAACACTGATATTTGAAAATCTGATTTGGCTACAATTATTTCATTTTCTTCGGTATTTCTATATAATATTGCAGACTTTATTCAAGCAAGGTACTTTGTTACACAAGCTTAATAATCTGTTGCACAAAAAAAAAAAAAAAAAAACAGCCTGTGCATATGGTTTTACTTAGACGGTTATTGTAGTTGTATAGGGAACATTGGCCTCATTGATCCAGTCATCTAATTTAAAGGATTTTTTTGGTGGATAAGCTTTTGCATGACTTGCATCGATGTTCTTGATACCCTTCCACTTGACCCTCACAAAACTTATCTGCACCAGGCCCTTCGTTGATTTCAGCATAGAAGCAAGTATTGATGCCAAAAGTACCTGTCCATGGTAGCCAACCTTCAGGTTCGATCAAATCATCAGAGTATTCACAACGATGGTCCTTGAGTACTCTTTCCAGGGGGGCATAGATATGAATTGAACAAATTTTTAACAGGAATCAAAGTAGGGTCGGCAGAAATGCCACCACCTTGAATGATTATGCCTATCCTTGAAAGACTATCTTTTCGTCCATGAGCAGTCACAATACATTGTTGGTTGTCAGTTGGTTTCCCTGGGAAGAATGTGCAGTTCTGCAACACAGCCGCTGAATCTCCGAATAAGAAGTCAGTAGTACAAGTAATGGTACAATCTCTGTAAAACTAACAGTGGGCATGCACGTAGAGTGTATCTTGATAGCCATCAATTTGACAATTGTAGAAAATGGACTGATCAGATGACACCCTTAATGCCACTGCTTGATGCCCCTCCGCTCCGGCAGGGTTCTCAAATCCGATGTCCTTGGACATGAAATCATTACCAACCACCGCTGCGCATGAATAAATTTTCATCAAAATCAATCAAATATTAGTTGTGAAAGAGAACTGATACCTCTATAATGCACACAGATGAAATCGTAATTAGCCGGTTTTCAAACTAACAACATACCAACTGTTGCAGTCTTAAATGTGTGGATACCATCAGCAAAATTCTTGTTACCAGTGATCTTAGTCTTCAAAAGTCCATCTCCATACATCATAACATGAGTCATAGTTTTTTCAATGAAAACGTAGTCTTTGTAGGTTCCCTCAAAAATAAATTATGAATGGCTTAGTGCCATCACAGGTACGCCTTTCAGTGCCTCATTGATGGTCTTGTACTTTCCAGTTCTGACGTCGATCCGCTACAATGACATTAGGAGTCAGCTGGGATGGGGCAGCTTCAAGTAGTGCACGTCTTGGACGATGTACCCATGGAGGTATATCACCATGAACTGACTCTTCTGCCTCTGAAAGGACACGACCGCTAACCATTGGAATGTTTATTTCAGTAAGAATAGTGGAGACATTAGCAACCATGGCAAGTGCATTGCTTGTGAGCTCCATAGAGATATTCAAGGCTTTCCTCATTGATTTGCCGGCATTCCCAGTGCTGTTCTGAAATCCATCCAAGCATGTTTCTCGGTATCTGAAATCCATCCAAGCATGTTTCTCGGTATGTTTGCCGGCATTCCCAGTGCTTTCTTAGTGCTGTCAAAATTTACCTAATTGGTCGATGGAGAGTTTGAGAACATCGATTGCATAGTCAATTAGCTCTTTACAATTATCAAGAGCCTGTTTTCCTGTTGGGTCTTTCTCCAATTCTTTCAATGTCTCAGATTGTTTCATCCCTTAACGAATTTCATTTACAGTGTAACTGAATGCAACATTTATAAGTTCTTTTGGATCCGTAGTGTTGCCAGCGAACGAGACTCTTCTTACAAGTTTGTTTTTAGTTGGTAGGTTGGCAAAATGCATCCACTGCTTTAGATGATGCACGTAATTCCTCATCACAACTGACAACATCATAGTCATTAGACTTGCTTGTTGTCGTGTTTCATTACAATGCAAGCCACTAGGATTACCGACGCAATACCAGTGGTGATCACTCTCCTCTTGCTCCCTTCATCTCCCATCTTTAAGAATTATTAGGCAAGCATTGGATGGTGAAATGATCATCATTGGGCAAGCATTCGCTTGTATGACTCGATGCTAGAGGAGCCAGGCGAAGGTGGTGAGAAAAGAAACATGAATCTTCACTGTTGGTTAAAATGCATCCACTATTAGTAAATCTTATGTTTTTCAGGCAACAGTGAAGCCTAATTCTGAAACACAGACTCATAAGCTTAAACAAGGTCATCTTACAATTCTTTCCAAGAAAAGATATAAATATTTTCTAAACGTCCACATATGAAGAGTTAACATTTTAGCAAATACTAGGCAACGCCCACTTGATGACATGGATGCACGTAAGTAGTGTAAAGTTCAAGAAAGTCAAATATCTTGGTTCAATGGTTCGAATTTAGAAACCTCCAGTTTCAACTTGAGGTTAAAGGTTTGAGCCTGGAAATGTGCTTTATAATTTTCCCTGATAAAAAAGGTCAGACGTCCTCTAACCAAAAACATATTGTGACTACCATAGGGATCATGTACAACTATGTCAACATTGCTGCTTACAATCTCCTCGGTCTACTACCACCTCAAAAATAACACTAAACAGACATAAGAGAAAATGATGACAAGTGTCTTTACCTGATAAGACAATAAGTCACATACATATCTTTTGGCTTGAAGAAACACCCATTGCCTCTATTGAGCAATCCACTGATGAAATGTCTACACAAGGGAACTTCACTAGTGGTTTCGGAGCCAACCTATGAACGTTTTTCTGATTCCGTTTAGAATCTTCTATACTGAATTCTGATCTGCTCAACTCAATAGTAAATAAAATAACACCACTTACTGGAAAAATAAAGAAACCGTGGGAGAAGCACTAGATACAAAAGACCAGAAACAACACCTCTTTGATAGTATTTGTCAGTGTTTCAACAAAAAGATCAGCTTGAAAAAGGTCAAGAGCCACAAATGGTAAAGCAAAAAAGGTCCTTGCTTCGCTACTTGGATCGGGCTGCTCCTCATCAAATTGGACAGCATCCATGTTTTCACTTAGCTGAGCCTGTAGAAGCCGCCGGGTATGTTCATATTCATATGCATCATAGCATGAAGTCAGTCCATTTGACATAACCAGAAATTTTGGCTGGAAATGATGCACCGCATTCAGTACAGCTTCATCTGCAGAGTAGAATATTGTTTAGTTCCTGAGTTCTTTCTTTAACAAAATTAATATTTCAATAGTAATGATTATGAAGCATACACGTTTCTGCAACTTGATGCAGTGATTTGTGAGCATGATGATAGAACGAGCACCACTCCTCTTCAAGTTTCAGAGATAATGGACTTCCAGCGCATCATACTTTAGAAGTTGTTTCTATCCATCAAAAACAAAAATGTAAACAAAGAAATTTTATAAGTTAATCTACTATATTTCAGATCGGAAGAGTGCATATCGCAGCAAGATATCCAACTACACATTTGATGTACTAATGATGAGGAACATAAGAACAAGATCAGCATATCATGTATTTTTGGGCATTGGGATATTGGTCATAAAAGACTGATCAGAATGTGTGGTATTCTTCATAGGTCAAGCTATGTAACACCAAAATATGAAAACAAGTCAATGTTAAACGATGAAGGTCAGATTTCCTTTTTTAATTCATTATCTGCATTTGCCATACAAGCTAGTCTCGACTTAGCAGGTTTAGTTAATTGACCATACCATATTGTTTCCATACACTAGGACCAATTTACCTTATTCATGTTTATGCCTGAAAAGCTTTCTGACACTTGAATGGCACAGTGCCCACATGCTTTTCTTCCCACCCCTGTTCAAGAACAAGCCTTCGACTCAAGCAGTGCCTCCACAACCCAAGTCACCACTCAACATACATATGACCTATTGCATTCTTTTTAATAGGTAAAAGATGGTGCCATACTGCTAGTTTACCATGAAAGAAAGTAGTGCAATGTGCATGTAGGCTGAGGTTGGAGTTGCAAAATTAGACAAACAAAAATCAAATGAACCATCCTATAACAAGATCAACCGATTAACCCAATCCAAGAAGAGGGGAGGGGGAAAAGTTCCACTCAAACAACAAAAAATTGAATAGGATACCCTTAATCACCCTCACCCAAACAACACTTACCTTCTCAATGCTCCATCCTGTAGGGAAATTTTATTTTCAAATAGATGTATGTGTATACTTGCATTATCCTAGCCAAAAAAAAGGACATAGACCCAAATACTAAATACGTGTACAGCTGTACTTTCATTAAAGAAGCAGCTGGAGGCTTCCCACGATTACTCGCTCTAGATTTAATACACAGAAATTGACTGTGGTGCAGTCTCTTCCGAATAAAGTAAGAGTGTCCTACAAGGTGCTCCCTTGATCACCATCTTGAATTTTCTGGTAGACAGAAATTCTCCAAATAAACCAACAACCGTGTTTTCTACCTTTTCAATCTGACAAGACCATTATACTGCCATTTTCATCATCATGATAATCACCAATAGTCTCCACAAGAACAAGAACCATCTTTAAAATGATGGAAACGATTCACATCCCTCACAATAATCTCTCGACCATAGATTCTTGATATATATTTGATGGCAGTGTGGCAGTCCCCACAGATTCTAAGATTCTTAGTCACGCGAAGAAGTGTTCCTGGGTGCGTGTTAAGAAGTCCGAAGGCAATAGCCAATTTCTCGCTGTGGGTAGTTAGAGTGTACTCTTTCTCCTCATCACTGACATCATGCAATACGAAACGAGTGTCTGGTATATATCCTGCTGCCTTTATCTTGTTAGGAATGTCTTCTAACAGCATGTAAATCTCCTTAGCTTGAGGGTGAGAAGTATCTCCTCCAAGAAAGAGATGGGCTTTCCCATTGACCTCTGTCCAACTACCTCCAGGGCTCTTCTTCATACCTTGGTCCTTTAGAAGAGCTCTCAGATTGTCCACTTCACCCCACATCCCAACTTCAGCATACATATTTGAAAGTAGAACATAATTTCCACTATTATCTGGCTCCGACACAAATAGGTTGTTAGCAGCTATTTGTCCAATTTCCAAATTATGGTATTTACGGCAAGCAGCTAACAGAGCTCCCCAAACGCTTGGACCTGGTTGCATTGGCATTTGATCAATGAGATCCCTTGCCTCAACCAAATGACCAGCCCTTCCAAGAATATCTACCACGCAAGCATAATGCTCCACTCTTGGTTCCACAGAATAAACATTACTCATGGAGTAGAAATATGCTAAGCCGACATCAAGAAGACCTGAGTGGCTGCATCCAGATAACAACCCGGTGAAACTAATGAAATCCGGTTGAATTCCTGCCCTGATCATATCCTCAAAGGTTAAAACAGCTTCCGTTCCATGCCCATGAGATGCATATGCAGTTATCATGGTATTCCATGCAACCAAACTCTTGTCCTTATTAGATATCCTTTCAAAACACTTACGGGCGTCAACAAGACTCCCGCATTTTGCATACATAGCAATAAATGCAGTTTGTACAGAAGAATTAGAGTCCAAACCAATCTGACTTACATATCTATGAATCCTTCTTCCATGCTCAAGAGCAGCAGATTGTGCACATGCTGGGAGCACGCTCATGATGGTTACCCAATTAGGCTTTACTTTTGAATCAATCCTTTGCATTTCTTCAAACAAGCCTAATGCTCTGTCTGCAAAACCATTCTGAGTGTACCCAGATATCATAGCAGTCCAAGAAATGATATTTCTATGTGACATTTGTTTGAACAAGTCCTCTGCAACTTGAACCACTCCATTTTTCATATTCCCTGCAATCAAGGCGTTCCAGGAAGAAACGTCTCTAACTGGCATTATATCAAACAATCTTTGTGCATTGTAAATTTCACCACATTTAACATACATATCAATCAATGAAGTCCCCACATACAAATCACACTCCCACCCAACTTTACAGCACTGTCCATGGATGCACCTCCCTACTTGTACATTCAATAAGTCGGCACAAGATTTGAGTACGAAAGGGAAGGTGAAATAGTCAGGTCGAAGGCATTTTGAGTTCATTTGAAGATACAAATGGAGAGTTTTCTGAGAGTACCCAAAACGAGTGTACCCACGAATGATCGAATTATAGAGAATGGTGGATGATGGGAGGTGAGCATATGTATTGAAAAGAAGAGTAGCAGATTCAATTTCACCGCAACTTGCGTACATGGCGACCATCTTTGCAGCGAGAAAGGCGTTGGGTTGAAAGCCTTGGATGATCATGTGGGCATGGACTTGCTGGCCTAGTTTGAGGAAGTTGGTACCAGTGAGAAATTGGAAGACGGGTGCATATGATATTACGGAAGGGGAGTTTGCTTTGAGGGGGTGTAAGAGGGTGAACAGATCTATGTTTTGAGTGTTTGATGAGTTCCAATTAGGTGGTGGTGGTGGTGAAAAAGGAGTTGAAAAAGTGGCAGAGTGAATAAGGTTTTGGGCTTCTTTTCTGATCATAAAAGTGGAAGAACTGCGGAGAGGAAGTTGCATTTCCCTCCAGTCCTCATGCACCTACTGAACTGAACCCATCAACCCAATGTACATATGAAACCTTTTGATCCTAAAGCCACTTGCTCTGCTTGCAACCAAGGTCTGGAAGAAGAACAACACAGAAAAAAAAACATGTATTTAGTATTCAAGATCTTGAAAGGAAAACAATAAGCTGTGTATTGAGTTGATCCTTTAACTTGGTATATCTGTGCTAACACATTATTCATTCTGTTTCCAAAAAGCAAAGATGAACTATGTGTGTGGATTGACAAGAGAGTGCACAAAGGACACCTTCCTACAAAAGTTCAAACCGATAAAAAAATCAAAAGTCGAATGTCCCACTTCTTAAAACCCTAAATACACACTTGGAGAATGCGAAAATTATATATGATGCTTGAACTAAACTAAGAAGGTTGAGTATAGAAAGTGTTGTTGAAAGACAAAATTTTCCTCTCTATTTCTTGCATAGATCTTTGGTAACCTTAACACTGCAATCTCCTGCACCAACAAAAAAAAAAAAAAAAAACATAACCAACCTCAAAGACTCCAACATCATTGTATCAAAATGGCCAAATCCTGTATTGTAGTGGCACACTACACTTTAGGGCAGTAAACAACAAATCCGTAGATTTGTTAAGAGACTCTAACTGCAACGATCAACACAATCTGAGGTTCCCTAAATAGCAATGTTGAGGACTGTCTCCCAGATTATGAAATCTTCTTCATTGAGTCAATATGTTTTAAAATGAAAATGGTGAGGCACATCGAAACTGAAAGAATGATTTACATAACATTAGGCTATAAGGATAAGGATTTTATTCTATAAATGCAATGAATTCGGTAATAATAAACCAAAATGAGAACAAATTTCGTGTTTGGGTTGCGAAATGTAGTAATATCAAAATACGAATATAGGAGAATAATAAAGTATGAAATCTGCATGCGGACTAGAGTATGAGCTACCTACATGAGTTGAAACAATGAATAGATGGACATGAAACAATTTTCAGAGAATAACGAAAAGGTTATAAGAATGAATGGGGCGGGGAGTGGGTGAGAAGAACTAACCATATCATATCTGCAATGGTGGGTGGTTCATGGTTCATATTCTTCCAAATTTGAACCCTTCCTTAATCTAATGTTTGATTGATCGTAGAAAATAGAGCACGCGGGAAGACATTCAAAAAATAAGGAATCCCTGAACCCTAACTGTGAAGAACAAGCAAGAGAGAAGGTCAAAGAACACTCATTCCTATTTAACTTAGATTTTTTTTTTTACTGCTTTTGGTTCTGCTGTTGCTCGCTGGACTGATTGCAGTAGACGTTGCTTGAATTGCAGCGACTGAGAGGGAAGGGAAAGAAAGTTGAGGAGGTTGGAGAAGAAGACCGACGTACGATTACTTTCGAGGTTTCACTTTCACAGACTAGGGTTTGAAGCCTGTCCATCAAACCAGAACAAGTGTATATGGTTGGATCGCTACTCACTCACTCACTATCCCATCCCCCTTCGATGATCCCCTAGTTCCTATTCCTATTTTGATGTATGCGTCATGCCATGTCAATGTATTATTTTCCCTCAACTAGTGTTCGATGGTCGCTCCAGCCAATTTTCATTCAATAAAGGGATTTTTTTTATTTTTTTTTTTAAGTTTGGTCCTCACTAGTCTAAGTCTAATTTAATCTAGTAATTATATTTCAAAATTAATTAACTCTAACCCACAATTGTGATAGTCAATATTTGACTGTTTAGATTTTGTTAAACTCAAAAATGCCCTTCACTTAGACAACACATGCTAGGGCTAACATATTCTTCAAAATATATAAGATTATTTGCATTTTTCCCTTATTCAGCTTTGCCTCCAATTATTATTCGTATTGCACTTTCCCTCTAAAATTACTAGTCAACGTGCCTTGATCATCTGTTTGCAAAGCAGATTACCAAAATAACTCTGAGAAATCAAAGGCTGAGATTGAAGAACATTTCATCTCGAGGAAATTTCTAAGAACCAACTGAAATCGTAATCGTATCTCGAGGAAAATTCAACAGTTGATTTTTTTAAAAAATCTTGCATCTTAAACAACTCATCTCAAGAAAAATCTAACGGTCTAAATTTACTCGCACACACATCTCTAGGTAAATCTAACGGTCCAAATTTAATTGTGTGTGCATCTCGAGAAAAATCTAACGATCCAACACGCATTTTCGAGAAAAACTGACGTGTTTTACTATTCATTGTAAATAAGAATAGTACTATTCATTGTAGATTACTACAATTTAAAGCGGTGTTTTACTATTTATTGTAGATAAAAGATGACTATGATTGTAGATAACTTAAACATTGAAAATAAAAAATGGCTAGAATTGAAAGTTAAAAAATGTGTTAGGGTTGAGATTCACTTACCAGTGGCATGTTTGTAAATATAAAACATGTATAAACGCAAAGAAAATTTAAAAATTGTAAAAAAAAATTGGTGGAATATACATGTAGCGGAGAGATAAAGTATTTTTTTTTCAAAATTAAAATTATAATAACAATTTGATTTTGCTAAACTTGATATCGTTAAATTACATTTTTGAAGATATTTCAAACGAAACTAATGATCAATACAAACACTTAAATTTTATTATTAAATCATGTATGTAATTTTAATATTTACATGCCCAAGTATAATATTTTAAAGAAACGGGCATAGATTTTAATGAACATTCAAACAAAGACCTAGAACATTCAATCGATTCTAATTTTAACCGAGTTTGACTTTAATAAAATTATTATTTTTACCGTAAAATTGGCTTGCACCTAAAAAATTAATTTACATTCTAAAACTATGAATTTTTTTTTGTGTGAAACTGACTAAGGGCAATGGTGAGGATGGTGGTGAGGGTGTCCAGTGCATGATAATTAGCTACAAAAAAAAGTGTATGTGGAGTGTTAATGGCACGAATAATATACAATCCAGAGTGATGTTTTACAATTCATTGCTGACTAAGACAAACTAAGGATTGGAGATAAAGATGACTAGGATTGAAAGTTGAAAAATGTGTTGAGGGTTGAGATTCATTTCCAAGTTTGTAAATATAAAATATGTAGATGGGCAAAAAAATAAAATATTTGTGAAAAAAATTAGTTGAAAGTACATGTGGCGAAGAAAGAAAGTATTGTGTTTTCTTTTATTTTTTTAAGATAAAAATTAGGATTGTTTCCTATTGTGGGTCGTCACATCAGTTTGCTAAGTTATTTCTTGAAAAGATACACCGCTCATGATAATTGAGTCTGAATCGTTGCTTGAGTCGCGCGCTGCATTTAATGAACGTGCGTCGGTTCAGTGAAAAAGAGGCGGAAACCTAATCCCTATTTAGGTAATTCGTTGTACGGAGTCTGACCCAAGGTAGCCAAAGCGTTGAGCGAGGTCGAAGCGAAATCCGATGGCTTGGCTTTCGCTGGGCGCCAACTATCCCGCGCAAATGAAATGTTGTGAAGGCGGGATTGATTTCGCTGGGCGCCAACTATCCCGCGCAAATCGAAAGAAAAAATAAAAGCTAACAAAGAAGAGGGAAGGAAGGAAGAAGAATCCCGCTCGATCTGTCTCCCTCTCCCTCTGCATTCTGCTCTCCCTCTGCATTCAGCTCTCCCTCTCCGATCGTTCTCCCTCTCCCTCTCCGATCGCTCTCCCTCACAACGCCTTGTCTCTCTCTCTCTGACTATCCCTCTCTCGGTCTCTTTGTGATGCTCTTCTTTGCTCTCCTCATTTTGTCTTTCTTTTCCTATTTGTTTATCTTCTTCTTCCATTGTCTGTCTCAATTGATTTGGAGCTAGGGTTACTGAAATCCCTAATTTTCTTTGACTTAAGAATAGGAGCGAGACCCTGGGTGAGAGAAATTGAGAGACAAAGAAATTGATGTAGAGAGAGATCCATAGGCCAAGTAACAAAGCTTTCCTCTCCTTATCGCCCTTTCTTCCTCCATGCAAGCAGCAAACACAATCTCGACAGCCTTCTCTTCAAGTCGCCAGCCACAGGTCCATCTGCAGCCACCAACAGATACATGATGGCCTCCTCTTCTCCATCTCGCCATCAGATACAAAAGAATCGAAACCCACTGTCAAATCCCTCCGTGAGGTCCTTTATATTTTCTCTCTTTAATCTCAATTTCAGTAATTTTGGCTCAGTTTTGATATTCGGGGGTTCGATTGTTTAATTCAAATCAATGAGATCCATGGGTATACACTATAAGCTTCATCACTAAGTGAAGGTTAAAAACAAGAACACTGACTAGAAATTGAACCACTTGAGACTCTTCTCTTCTCTTGTTGATTCTTTTACACTCCAGACACCCTTTTGTTCCCAAGTTTGATTTGGACTCAACTTTCATTATTTCGAAGATCAATGGAGCTCATACCACTCTCTACTGTTCTTCAATCAGAACTCACCCACCAAAGGTAAAGTTCACTCACTCACTTAGTTCCCAATTTGTATTGAATTATTTTTTGTTTTGATTTTCAGATTTTGGTTTTGATTGGCAATTGGGTTTGTTGTTATGTTATGTTTGTTTCATTTGTTTGATTTTACAGCAACCATATTAGTTAGGCTAATTGACATGTTGAATTGAGACAAAATGGAACAAGGTTTTTTGTTTTTATAGCATTTTAAGACAATAAGGACACATGAAAGACGGCCCATTTATTTTGTTCCAGCATTGTCAATGTTAATTATAGCTGACACACACTACATAGCACAATCTTTACAATTGAAGTTAGTGGATTTTTACAATAGCACAATCTTTACAATCTTTACAATAAAAAATATAGATCTATAGCTTGTGTTAATGGATTTTTGGGTTTTCATATACATTTGATGAATTTGAGCTATGTTGGATGAAACCCATATTTTTTATTTTAACAATTTTGGTAGAAAACGGGTAAAATTTATATTTTTTTGATATGAAAGCCAAAACATGTATCATTGCGACTGTGTCACCAGTTGTTCACTGTCTTGAGGAAACACTAAGTTCTTCTCTAACGCAATCTTGACCAGGGATTATCTAACACTTTGCTAGTTTCTCATATTTTTGGATTTCTCGAGTAGAGATTTGTTTATGTTTGTTCTATTTTTGTTCTATGTTTACGTATCTCAGATTGATAATATTCTGTGGCAGGGTATCAACCATAGACCTGTGATACATATGCCCAATTTCTTACATCTATGTTAGGTGTCATTGCCTTAACTAGAGATTTATATTGCAAGTTAGCAATGAAAGTTATTATTCTTAAACCTTGAAATAGCTTTTATGCAGTTAGGGTAGTGATTGATCAAATGAAAATAATCTCGTCCTTTTTGTTTAGTTGACATTTATATAATCATCACTAGAATAATCCCATTTCCCATACAACTTTATTTAGCTCTTTCTATATACTGTATCATTTTCTTTATGATTTTCCTGTTTCCTTGTTTAGTGAATACTGAATGTCTGTCATTTCGTTTATATATTTGATAAATCTGGAAGAGGTAACTTTGCTTCTTTATGCTCACCTATTTGCATAAATGTACTTTATTTTCATTGGTAGGCAATGGCTGATCAGATAAAGCAGATGGGAATTACATTAGAAACGAATCTAAAGGTGAGACTGCTTATTTAACTGTTTTTTTTTATGATGCTACGAGTTATGTGAAATCATTTCAGTGACTGTATTTTCCTCGTTTTGTTCACAATAAATTGAAGATTTGCAAGAAAAGTATAACACTCAGCTTCAAGAGTCCTCAGATTTAAGTTGTAAACTTAATACCACTGAGGAATGAATTTTGGAAGAACAAGATCTTCATATGTGACAACAAGTTATTATGATCAAGCCCCTCTCGACGAGTATGGTAAGGAGATGGATTTCTAAATAGACCTTTTTTATTTGTTATATATATATATAATTATTTTTTTTATTGAAAATCATTAATTAGTTTTGCTGATAAATGTAGGTATGATTAGGCAGCCTAAATATGGCCATCTCAAGGAATTACATGCTGCCTTAAAAGCTTGTGTCTCCAACTTTACTTGAGGGAACAATAAGTAATTCCTCCTTGGGTCCTCAACAAAATGTAAGAAGAAAATATAGCTCGATTCATCCTCTCAAGCAAGATCTAAAGTCCAAGTAATGGTTGGTGAGACCACTGATGTTGGGATTTTTGGTCCTGTTAAGGTATATACTCTTCTACATCTTCTTTTTCAGTAGATCTGGTTTTGTAAATCAAATTTTAATCCTAAAATTTGCAATTATTCCATCATTCTCTCATTTCTTTCATCTTATTTGAGTGTCCTTCTGAATAGACCAAGATGCTGGATGAGCTTAAATGTATCTCTGGATTTCAAGAAACAGGGAAACCTAAAATTGATATCAAGATTCAACACAAACGAGATGAAGTTTGTTTTGCTCATTGGTTTCTGTTTCACTTACCATACTTCCTATCTAGTTTTAGGGAAAACCACCCTCTGACTATCTTGCGAAACCAACAATTGGTGTAGGGTTTTTTTTTGGAATTTAGGGGAGTCTGTTTGTGGATTATGGAGTTATTGGGATAATTGCCCATTTAAGTATTTAGTTTGTTATTCTGGTCAGTTTATTTTATGCCTTTTTCTTGTAGTCTATCTCATGTGTTTTTTTAAGTAACAAATTTTCTTTTATATGCCAATACAAACTTGACATTAAAATCTTTATAAATGTATCAATGATTCAAATTTTAGTTGACATTTTTGTGGCTAAGTTCTTTTCAAAGTTTGGTTTACCGAAGTATATACATAGAAGGAACGAATTTCGAGTCACCACCTGAAAGTTCTCAATCAATTCCTTGGGGACAGTGAGTACTCATGATGATTGTGCAATATAAATTTTTGAAGGTAAATCACTCTAGATCTATGGGCTGTTTCTTCATTTTTTTAGAAGGTAATCATGGGTATTTTATATTGTTGAAGATCTTTCAATTTTAGTGTCTGGGTATTGCTTCATTTGTTATTTGAGCTGGAAATTTTGAATAAAGATTGAATTTTTATGATGGGTTTAGTTTGAATGAGAGCTTATGCGTGTTATTTGCTGTAGATCTGTTAATGGGTTTTTCACTGCCCCCTTCGTAATGAGAGCTCAGATGAGAAGTAAGTTGAATTTTAAGGTTTTAGAAATATCTATCTTTGATTTTGCAATTATACGACTCAACAAATGTTCTTGTTCTGTTTGTTTGATGACCTGGAAACCTTTAGGTCTGATGTGTACAGCTATGGTGTAATACTATGGGAGCTAGTCACGGAGAAGATCCCTTGGGATAACCTCAACCATATGCAGGTATTGTATCGAGTCACACACTAACCTACTATCACTTCACTATGATTCGGTTGAATTAACTGAATAAAAGCACCCTTTGCAATTTATTCCAAATAGGAAGGCAATATTTTCTTGAATCGAGTGAACATCTCGCTTGGGTTCAAAAGATAAACATTTGGAGGACCAAAGAACTGAGGTTTGAGATACCTGAGACAGTTACAATAAAATTTTTGGTTTCGTTGTTATTCAGATAATATTAAGAAGCAATGCTATACGGTGCAGATCCAGGCACCATTTACTAAAATGTTGAATGCTTCAATATTTAGGTTTTTTTACACGGTTTTATAAGCTTAACATAATACAAAAACATGGAGAGGTAAATTTGGCATCACCTAGTAAACATATTTCAAGTGACCAAATATGTTTTCTACTCCACTTCCTATTCTTCGGCCTCCAGTGCTCCAATATGCCATTCTACTCTACATGTCTCTTATAGTTGGTATTCCAACTAAAATATTGAATGCTCAGTTTATATTGACTTTGCTCAGGGTTTAGTAGGCCAATTGGTCCAAATAGATTGCTAGAAATTGCGATAGTTTGATAAATCATAAACCATGACTTTGACCTTCTTCCACAAATAACCACTCCATATAATTCATCATACTTTGTTTCATATGAAATTCATGAAACAATTGCTACCTTATAGGCATTTTAGTATTTTCCCACATTTTGAATAAAGAACAAAAAGATGAAAAGCTCAAATATACCCCTTGTACTACTGACTCTAATGTGCTGACTTACCAATTCCAAAATGTTGCAAGTTTCGGTTCAGAAGCCATAGTTTCATAAAATTTCCTGTAGAAAATTTTGAAAACCAAATCAAACAACATTCACATTTAAATTTAGGTCACATGATCATTAATTGGACTTGAGTTTCTCTTTTCAAGATTTTAATGTGTTTGTAATGTGATGACAGGGAGCCAAACATGAGGCCAGCTGCATCTGAATTGCTACGGGTAATTTGAGCTGAATATTAATTTTTCATAATTTTGATGCAGTCAACCTTGCAATTCTCAATTCTCAAGATTTCGTGCATCAGTAAAGTTCAATTCTGGCTTAATGTCTAATGATTTTAACAAGGTATTTAGCAAATTCTGTTTCCATCATTGACATGGTAGTCTTTAGGTTGAGAAATGAGGTTTAGTTGCTAACTACCTGGGAATTTGTTTGCTTGAATTTAGAGTTTCAATCCTATGTGTGAGCCCTCTGAAGACCGGCAGTGCAAGTTTGATGAAAGTCCAGAACCTGAACGACGAGGAATGAACTTCAAAGCTGACCATATAGTTGATGGGGCTGGTGGTTCCTGCAGAACATCCAGGAAGGATGAAAAAGACTTCACCTTTCCCTGTGGGCAATCAGTGTCCGAAGATGATAATGATGAAGTTACAGAGTCGAAAATTAGAGCCTTCATTGATGAGAAGGTATCACTTTTACGATTATCAATCTCTTTCATGACATGCGAAAATGATCGGGAGTCATTTTGTAATTTCAGTTCTTTGATTGTTGCTTTCCAAATATTAAAATTGCAGGCCCTGGAGCTGAAGAGGATGCAAACACCATTAGATGAAGATTATTATAACACTTTGAATGGTTCTAGTCCTCCTGGTGCTCTCAAGAATATACACGACGATAGCAATGCCAGTTATTTGAAGTTACCTCCCAACAACAGGTCACCTGGCAGGGGTACAGGTAGTACTCCACCAGTGCCATCCAAAGCAGCCATTACGACAAGCCCTAGAAGTAATAGCAGGCGTGAGTCAAGTTTTGGTGTTATGGATAATAAAAATTTGCAGGATATTCCTTTGCCTCAGCTGAGTGAATGGAGAGGACTTATTGATTCTCAACAGCAACCACTAAATCCAAGGTTTATTAATTGCTTAATGCTTTTGTTGAGTCAATGTTAATAATATGTAAATGTATAATTCTTACTCATCTTACAGTGAAGCATTAACTACTTGCAGTGCTAACTTTTCTGAGAGACAAATGAAGTGGAAAGAAGAGCTTGATCAAGAGCTCGAGAGAAAGCGAGGTAAGTTGTAATGATCTCTGTATCATATTGAAAACTATGCTAGTTCTCAATCTTTTGCACAACAAGGAATCCCATGCTACATTGTTATTGAAATCAATATTTAGAAAGTTGTTCCATGTGAGCATTATAAGATCAAAAAATACTGCATCATAATTTAGTATGAAGCAGACATCGAGAGTGAATTCCTCTGTTTAACTTTTGGTTGACGAACTTATTTCTAAACATTTTTACATCAGTTTAAACATTCGGAGGGAATTGTTGTGAATATTTAAAAATGTTACTTTCCAGAGTTGGACTGGTTTTCTCACGAGGATTTTCACTGATTTCTGATGACAACTCCTGTTATCATTCTGTTAGGTGCTCTGTTAATGCAGAGTACTCTGTTATCTTACTGTCAGTGTTAGTATGTTGCTATAAATAATAGTTTAGGAAGGAAAATAGGCATTCATTGATTGTAATAGAAATATACATCAGAGCATTTGCTCTTGGGAGTGTATGGCCACTCGAATAGCCTACTTGTAACTTTCCTCTCCACTTGTACATATTACAACAATTTTAATACATTCCATAGTTTCTCTGTCTACATCTTTTGGTTATGAATTACTGCTACTGAACTTCTTTGGTATTACATAATCTCAGTCTTTGTCAGATTCTGGAACTGAAACAGGCAGCTCATATCAAGATTTGGTTCCACAACATACAGAGATTTATCCAATTCTGACACTGGTGCTGATCTTGCATTGCTTGGAACTCCAAATTCTGCAGAAACAAGAACAAAGTAGGTCAGTTCTTAACAAACTGATCCTCTGCATTTCCAATCTCTCATTTGTCTCTTCTTGTGCTTACTTAAGCTAATTTTTTTGTTTGTTTCATGTCCATGCTGATCTGCAGTTGAGAGATGTTAATGCTATATGTCTCTTAATTCATGGCAAGTTTGGAGGCTCCTCTCAAACAACAATTACTAATAGCATGAGAAACATATAATTTCAAATAGAAAATTATAGTCTAGAAGCAAGGTATAAACCTTAAAGAAATTAAGAATATAAAATAAAATTCAAGAGAGATGAAATAAAAAGTAATACCTTTACAATATGGTTCTACGGTCATAATATCTGCTACCTAGAGCTGATGGAAGTTAGTATCTATTTATCCATATTTTTTTTTCTGTCATAATATCCGTAATGTTGCTGGATCATTTTGTGTAGTTCCTGACAGTCTGTCAAAAGTCACTGATATCCAGGACACTAGTACGATGCACAACCTAATCATACTTAATTAGCCATATTGGTATCTTTTTTGTTAGCGTAACATTACTATTATCGGTCCTTGTAGATGGAAGAGGAGCCGTCAACCCAAAAGCTCTGGAGTATTACAATAATCTCATCAATGAACTGGTTTATCATGGTACGTTTTTCAGCCATTTGAACCTAATGAAATGTGTGGATTAAACAGTCTAAGATTAGTTGAAGTGTTTAATTAAGTTGGAAACAGTATCTGCGCAATGTGGAGACTGAAACCCCAACAAACTGACACGGCGATGATTTTCTGATATATATTTTCTATGAACTGTAGGTATTGAACTGCATGCTACGCTTTCTCATTTAGATTTTCCACAAATACTTGAAGATGAATATGAAGGATGGCTGAGCCCAAAGATCGTGTAATTTCACATCCGCTCCTTACAATACATTAATCTATGCCCCTCTTGTTTTTTTTTGACTATGTATCTTACATATGAACTATACAATATAATTCTGACCGTTTTTATGTTGATTTGTTTTCATCCAGTGAGGACTTCACAGCCCTTGCAGATGTGTGTTTCAGAGAGTTTGGTGACCGAATCTCCCATTGGACCACTGTCAATGAACCAAATATAATGGCCATATCATCTTATGGTTATGGACAGTTTCCACCTCGGCGATGTTCGCCTCCAGGAGCATATAACTGCAGTGCAGGAAACTCATCTGTTGAACCATACAAAGCAATGCACAATATTTTACTCGCACATTCATCTGTTGTAACAATGTACATAGACAAATACCAAGTGAGAATACTCTTCCAGTTATATTCTAGAAGTAAGAATTATAATTTTGAGTTACTCGCACATTCATCTGTTGTAACAATGTTTGTAATTTTGAGTTGATAGCAAAAAAATTATAATTTTGTTGTTAGTGATCCTATTTGGATTCTATAATGTGAATGTTTATACTTTTGAGTTGAAAATAATTAACAGTTGATAGAAAAGAAAAGAAAAGAAAAAAAAAAAAAAAAAAAAATTTCTATGTAGACTTACCATAGCGTTTTTTAAAACGCTATGGTAGACTCTGCCATAGCGGTTTTAGAGGCTATTATAGCGTTTTTAAAACGCTATGGTAGAGTCTACCATAGCGGTTTTAGGGTCTACTATAGCGTTTTTAAAACGCTATGGCAGAGGCTACCATAGCGGTTTTGAAACGCTATAAAATCCCCTGGGTCTATTATAGCTCCGGCTATCATAGCGGTTACTAAACCGCTATGGTATCCTACCATAGCGGTTTTTAAACGCTATTGATTACAAAATTTCTTGTAGTGTCTGTTACCTCTGCGTCACTGGGCGAGGAAGACAGTTTAGGTCCTGATGTTCAGGTCGGGGCATGTGTGGACGCAACTCCAGCTCCATTTCCACTAAGCTTAGCTCTTCCGTTTTTGTACCTTCTCCTAATAAGGAGTAAACTTGGTGTGCTTGTACCCCTCTTCGTTTTGATCATTAATAAAAACAGTTTTATATGTTTCGTGCTTGTTGTCTCTATTGCATGTTTTTCATTTCGCCGTGTCGTCTTGCTTTGGCATAGGCTGGTTGAATCAATAGGACATTGACTGTCTGTCTGCGATAGAGAGCTTGACCACTTTGTGTAGTGAACGACTCAAAGCCATTGTTGTGTAGTCATGTTCGATAATGGGCATGTTGCAGACAGTTTAGCTGGGGGTTGAGTTGCCCGAGTTGTGTCTTGTCCCCGAGGTAGCTGTTTGAGGCTTACCCTGTTTGTTTGACCGGTCGGCTGCAGTTGCTGCTATGGCCAAGTATATGTGTCAGAGTGTTTGTGTCGAGTCAGGCGCCATAAGCTCGGGTTGGCATCCTAAGTCATTTTTATCTGGGCACTGGTCGTACGACTTTTGTATCGGCGCAAATGACCTTCGCTAAAATTAGAATGTCAGTTCGTTTGAGCGTGAAGACGCTGATTCAGCTAGATTCATGTTTGCGAGGCCCGTTTTGAAGGAAAACAGAGGTTGTGTGGTGAGCTGTTTGAGATTCCCACATTTTGAATCATTTATGACCGTACAAAGCGGACTACAGATTCGGGGGTAAAAGTTTGGCGACCAGGCTGAAAAGCAGTAGTCCCGTGGCAAGTCGTATGAATCAGTTCAGGACTGACTAGGCTCCCACCTTCTGAATCGTTTATAACCTAGCAAAGCGGACTACAGATTCGTGGAGTAAAAGTTTGGCGACCAGAATGAAAAGCAGTGGTCCAATGGCAAGCCATCGAAATCAGTTCAAGACTGACTAGGCCCCCACTTTTCGAACCATCTACACCCTCCCCGCGAGGTGGGAGCTACAAATTTGAGAAGAGTTTGGCGACCAGGCTAAAAACCAGTGGTCCCGTGGCAAGCCATCAAAATCAGTTTAGGACTGACCAGGCTCCCACCTTCCAAATTATCTACACATGTGCACATCAAGCTACAAATTTGGGAGTTTTCGGTGGCCACGTTAAAAAGCAGTGGTCCCGTGGCAAGCCGTCAGAATCAGGTCGTGGCTAACTAGGCTCCCACCTTCTAGATTATCTACACCCGCACAGTGGGGGCTACAAATCCAGGGTTGGTGATTCGGCGGCCACGCTGAAAAGCAGTGGTCCTATGGCAAGTCGTCGGAATCAGTTCGGGACTGACTAGGCTCCCACCTTCCAAACCATCTATACCCGCGCAGTGGGGGCTACAGGTCTGGGCTTTTATCAGAAGCTTTCGTCGCTACTCGTCACCAGCTAGGCTTACCTGATTAGGTTCGACGTTCATTGACCGCGAAGGGGCAATGATCCCTGGAAAATCGTCATCACCAGAAGCCATTGTCATCAGCCTTGGCTGACTAAGCTTGCTTGGTTTGAAAAGAGGTTCCGCCTGCTAGGGGGCATGCGAACCTAGTCCATCAGCATGGTTCATGGGGTGGATAAAGTTACCTTAAATTAGCTAGTAATCTGTAGGTACGATCCATATGTCGGAGTTGACTAGGATTTTTCGTGTTTGTGCCAAACATGTGATAAAATATTGTTTGAATAATAGGCTGAGCCCATGGGCCTGCAAAGGAAGGGCTAGGGTTTCCTGCACGGTGCATTGTGTGTACAACGTAGATCGCGCGGTAACATGTGTATGATGTGGGCTGCGTGACAGTTGAGTATCGGTTACTCCCCCTCAATTGATGGGTTTTCATGCAGCGCCATCAATTTGAATGACGTGGTCTACGCAGTTTCCTTGGGAACCGTTGTCTCCTCATTTCTCATACGATATTTTATGCTTGGCAGTTAATGCTGGAGTGCCCGCTTGGTGAACCATCATGTTTATATAATGGTGTTTCCCAATCGTTGTAGGCTATCTTTCGCAAAGCTTACTTCTTGTGTAATTTTCTTGGTTGAAGATGACGTTTTGGGTTTTCCAAAGGCTAATGGAAATGCTTTGGGTTTTCCTAAGGCTGAAGGCGGATCTCCGTCTCTGGAGTCTTCGAATGTTCTGACATTTGCACTGATCAAGCATAGTGATAGTTGTTGTTATGCGTGATCACCTGTTATGGGTGGGCACGCAGTTGATCTGTTGAGGTCTCGTAATTTCTTCTCATATTTCGTAAAAGTGGTACGAATTTCCTACCAAGGGAGATGCCTTGGTGTTACACCGCACCACTTTTGCCTTCGTGTGCTCGAATCCCATTGCTAACCAATGGTTGGTCAAAGTGTGATGTTTCCTGGTGTGTTAGCTCTCAGTCACACCTAGTATATGCCTTTTTCTAAGCTATTTGAGGAAGTTAGAAGGGGGGTGGGATGTCTCTTGAGGAAATCAGCAGCCCGTTGCAAGGTCTTCAATGCCATCAGACGAGCAATTTCTAGAGTGATTTGACGGAGCAATCTGACTGCTCAGTCATTGAAATCCCCCTTTACACCTCGTCTTTATCTTGGGAAGGGGTCGAACGAATTTCGTTCACTTATCTTTGTTGTTAATTGCAGATTGCTCGTATCGGAGGGTCTGCAAGTTTTCTTCGAATGCTTCCCGTAGTAGAATTGTCTAAGCGAGTCTTTTTCTTCATGTCGCACTGTATTCAGATGCTTTCAGTATGCAGTCTTTTGTATCCGTCTTAGGGCATTCGTAATATGTAGCCTTTTGTATCTGCCTCAAAGTGTTTGTTGTTACATCTTTCCAATAATCATTAGAGTTTATTTTTGTAATTCTTCATTTATTTCTTAAATGAATGCAAATCACATAAGTCTTTTAAGAACTAAAACTCAATATTGACTATGGAAAGGGAAACAAATAACTTAAAGCAAACTAACTGTTGTCGGAGAGAAATTGACCCTGGTCTTGAAGTGAATTCGGGCTGCTCTCACAGATCATTTAGCGAACTGTCGGGGCGTTACATAGGTTATGAAGAATAAACCTTGTAGAGGGGCGGATCTCTGCACCAACGGAATGTCGGGGGAATGGGTTGTCGTTTGTCGTTGCCTTTTCGTCTCGCTTGGCGGAATAGCTTATTACTTCTGTCCCGCTCGAAAGTGATGTCTCTGCCGTCATTTGGCCTGGCACTAGGTCAGGCTGATCTGCAGGATGTAGCTGAATTTGGGAGCATTCTATATGTTTCAGTGCGGTGTAGTGGCAGCTTCGTGCCGTAGGTTAGTCTCCACGTATTGTCCCTTTAGAGTGGTCAGCAGTATACTTAACACACTGGTAAAGGGTGGAGACCATTGCTTCCATCTGGTGGAGCCATGGTCTTACCAGGATGAGATTGTAGGATGATGGCGCTTTTACCACCATGAAGTCCAGAAATAGGACCTTTCTGAGCTGCGGCTCTCCTGCCATTGTAGCTAACATTATCTTTCCGATGGGGAAGCATTTCTCCCCGCTAAATCTGATAAGCTGTTGTTCTGAAGACGTCAGATTTTTCTCATTGAGGTCCATGTTACAGAACGCGTTGTAGAACATAACATTGAGCGAGCTTCCTGTGTCTACTAGAGCTCTTTTCACTTCCCACCTTGCTATGGAAACCGAGATGACTAGAGCGACATTATGCGGCGCTCGGACTCCTTCGAGGTCTTTGTCGGTAAAGGTCAAGGTGGGAATGGGGATCTAAATCCTTGAGTGGCAGATGTGTTTATCCCATCCACGGGTTGTGTCTGCATCTTCAGTAAGGTCCACTTGTGAGACCTGTACGACTGGTCTTCATTCGGTCCGACTCCATGAAGGAAGTATATTATCTCTGGAGTCTCTTTCTCTATTTATTTAACTGATTCCCCCCTGTCCCTTGTTTGTTTTGTTCGCTTCTCAGACTTCAGGAACTCTTTCAGTTTGCCTTTGTAGATCCAATATTCGACCTCATACCTCAGACTCTTGCAGTCATTGGTGTCGTGGCCACCCTCCTTGTGTACGCACAGTACTTATCGTTGTCACGCTTGGAGGGTTCTCTGCGCGTCTTCGGGGGCCACTTCAGTTCCTCTTAGCTCTTTATGGATTTAAGTACTCTTGACAGGCTAGCATTTAGGGGTGTCACAGCTCTGGATCTAACGTAGTTCGATGATTTCTTCGGCCTGAACCGACCAGGGTTTGGCCTGTTGTCACCGCGCTTCCTTTTGCTCCATTCCTCATCCTTGCATCTCTTGCCCTCCTTCTTGTCCCTAGGAACGGATGGCTTCTTCTCGTCTTCGACTTCCCTTTTAACGATCCTCGACTCCTCCAGGGTAATATGTCTCTGGACACTCTTGAGGAGTTCCGTCGTGTCTAGAAGGGGCTCTAGGGTGAGGTCCTCGTAGAGTTTTCCCTATTTGAGGCCCGCAGTGAAGGTCGTCACGGCTATACCGTCATGGTTGTATCGTCGTTGCACCCATGGATGAGGGTCAGATCATTGTTGAAGCGTGTGACATACTCTCGGAGTGTCTTGTCGGACCTTTGCTTTAGAGAGAGTATGTAGTGCGGGCCTTTTCGGTAACGTTGGCTCCCAACGAAATGTATCAGGAATTCTTTTGCCAACGTTTTGAAGGAGTCGATCCACTTCGGCTGAAGGCTATGGAACCACGTCGGTGCTGAGCTTTTCAGACTGGTGGAATTAAGGGCCATTATGTGCTGGTAATGGCGTAGGTGGTCGGAAGTATCGGTGGTTCCGTCGTAGGAGTTGAGCTTCGAGGGAGTGAACTTCCTCGAAAGGGCCTCCTTCATGATCCAGTGCACAAATTGTGGGACGGAGAGGCGGTATAGTACGTCCGGATTGTGCGCCTCTCTACGGAGGGGTTCTCAGGGTCGAGCCTCTCTGTCCTGGCGGTGAGCTCACCGTTAGCTGCACAACCTCCCTTAGCCCAATGAGAACTAGCGGGGGCTTGACTCTCCTGCGCTTTCTCCCTATCATTTTCTGGAGGTGGAGGTCCGTGTTGTTCTTGGTCTCCATTGCAGGCGGTGGATTTGGTAGCATGAGAGCCTCCACCGCCTTGGCTATCTGTTGTATTTGAGATGTGAGCTTATTGATCCGGGGTCTGCTATTGTTGTCGTCGGTGCGGGGGCTTGAGTCAGTAGCCCGTGTATGACCGGAGTTGCTAAAAGCGGCGTTACTAAGCCAACCAGAGCGTTTGATGTGTCCCCCTATTCTCCGTTGTTGCGTGACCTAGTAGTCACCATCTCTCTAGGTTTTTAAAAGGAGACGACAATAATGAAAAGTTAAGAATTATGTTGTCCCCGCGGACGGCGTCAAACTGATGCAGTCACTTTTCGCTCCCTACTTTGACCCAGTTCCTGCTGACCTGCACAAGTAACGCACGTGAGCCACGGACCACCGTTGTGGTGGCTGATGGCACTCTGATGCTAAAGTCACACAGGGATCTGAGGAATGTGTAATGTTGTAACAGAGAATTTGTAGCGTACCCTAGCTTACCAATCTCATGTCTTATTTATAGTGCAAGGAGTCCTGGGTCTACAAGGTCATCGTAGGCGTAGTTTAGGAAAGAGATCTTCGTGGAGATCCTTCTCTAATTAGGAGTCGTGTTGTAGGATGGAAGTTCTTTGTTAGCCCCATGCTCCTAGATACGCGGGAGATAATTCCCAATGCGAGAGCAATCCGTCGAAGAGAGTTTCCTTGTGTGGAATGTACTCTGGTAATTGCTTCCTAGCTGGAAGCAAATAGTAGTTGTAGTTGTCCGTCCGAAGCTGGTCATCGAGATACTTGCCTTAGTAAGGCTTATGGGTATTAAGGATAGCTGTGAAACATGTGGGCCTAGCATGTTGTAAAAGTTCAGGTCCGCCTAGCGGACTAAATTGAGCAAACTTAGAACTGCTTGGGCCGGATCAGTATTAGGCTGACACTGGGGCCTATAATTCCTCGAGATCATCATGACACGGGTATGGTTCTGGGATGTGACTGTTTTTATGTATCATCAGCTACTCCGAGTTAGTGGGTCGTCACATTGGTTCGCTAAGTCATCTCTTGAAGGGATGCACCGCTTATGATGATTGAGTCTGAATCGTTGCTTGAGCCGCGCGCTACATTAATTGAGCGTGAGTTGGATCAGCGGAAAATAGGCAGAAACCCAACCTTTATTTAGGTCATCCGTAGTGTAGAGTGTGACTCTTCTACTCTATTTTTTTACATACAATAATAATTTGTTTCAACGTTACCCATTATAACAAAATGTAAGCAATAACTTAACCCCCTACAATAGATTTAAATGTAATCATGCCCCTTAGTTCAACACAGATTCAGAGCAGACGGGTAGAAGTTGACGATGACCTGCAAGTTTTTGTATATGGACTTAAACATCTTTTGCCTTGTGAACTTTGATGGAACCACCATCTGCTGATTAAATCGAGAGGGATCCAAATGAGTTTTCTTCTCCATCCCAACATATAATGACTTATTCACTCTTTATTGTTGGAAAATGTTCAATCTTGGCCATTAGATCGTACAAGGGTATTTTGAGCATCAAAACTGTGTCCTTTTAAAAACAGCGCGTACATTAACCGTCAATGGATGTGAAATGCTAGTCTAGGGGGCATCTGCAATATGATATCTTTTTGGAACTTATCCTAAATAAGCTATTTATTTTGAAGGGATACGTTAAATTAACCCTACAAAAATTTAAGAACAAAAAAAATAGGATAACCGAACAACTACAACTAAACATTGAATTCCAAATAATGAAGATGAGAGTAAATTTGAAATTTATGGGATGGAATCTGGAAAAGCATTTCAAGGTTATAACAAACTGGCGACCATCTAAAACTGGATATACATTTTCGTTTATGGTCCTTAGTCCTCCTAATCCTAAACCTAGATATGTTTTTCGGAATGACTTGGATGAATATTGTTCTACAATTGATCTTCCTTGGGCTATTATTAGTGATTTCAAAACATTATTCTTTGATAAAGACAAACGAGGAGGGAAACCTCGTTCTAATTGACGAATCAAACCATTCCTCTGATTTTACTGCATGTCGTACCCTTATCGACATCAAAATTAGGACAACATCTTATAGGTCAAATAGGATAGTGGTTTTACATAAAATCCATGAAAACCTGGATAAAATTCTATTAAAGTAAGAATACTCTATGTCTTTGCCAACATTTGATTTGATTGTACTCCATAGTAGAGGTGTTCGGAATTTATGCAATGAAGAAGGGAAGTCCCACACTCCCACCCAATCTATCCTACGACGCCACCCAGGTTGTGGGATGATCTTTAGATGCACATCCCTCAATGCTTTTGCTAGCTTCCGTTAGATATGTCCTAGCAATCTCGAAGATTGGATATCTATGGACGAAAATGCCATCACCGAACATAAGTCAATCTCCACCATCACCCCTTTTTGAGTTGGCTACAGGGAAGATGAAATAAGCCTATCCAAAAATCATTTTTTCTATAAATTTAAATCGTTTTTTCTTTTCTGCATCTTGATTGTTTTTCTTTTCTGCATCTTGATTTGATCCCCACATAAACCAGTATCTAAAGAATCTACCATCTAAGCTCAATGAGATCGAGGCACATTGAACACAACCTCCAAATGGTCCTACTACTCCATCCATTTGCTTACTGGGAAACCAAGACAAAACAGAGTAGTCATGTAAGTTCTGTTGGAAAATATGGTTTAACACCATTTTATGGGTGAATGAAAAATTGTCACTCATTGTGATAAATTGAATAGCCTGGCATTAACTTTGGTAATACAAAAGGTTTTTGTATTAACTTTGGTAATACAAAAGGTTTTTGTATTAACTTTGTGCAAATGAAAAGCCGAAGGTTTTGGTTTTAATGGCATTCAATTGTTTGTTCCCCATGAACTCTATATAAAGAACTCTCATTCTCTCCTAAAATGATAGAAATAGGAGTTGAGCTTTCCTCTATATTCTCCTCTCCATAATCTATTATTTTACTCCTTCTGTTATTCTGTCAAATTCCAGTGATAGACAAAGACTCCAGTTCAAGTTCGCTTGACACTAGACCTCCGGTGCATGGTGCTAGTTCGATAGTCATTGTATCCTGGGAGGTGTACGCTCATTCATTCCAACACCCGTGGGAGAGCGAATACACTTTAAGGACACTGTCAAATAGGCCTCGACTCTCCTACATTTCTAGAGTTCCTCTGTTTGGTTTTGGCTCCTGTTAAGGTTCATTTTCTGTTTAATTTTTTTTTTGACTTGTTTTTTGTTCTCACTATACAGTTTAATATTATTCGCAATCTGTTTATTTACGTTAATAACTTTTCTGACATTCTTAAAGTGTATTCGCTTTTTCAAGTTCTTAACAGGTTGCGAAACACTATGAAGTTATTTCCAGTTTCTTAAATGAAGGATTTATTCTGAGTCAGTCACACTACGTTGACAAAATTCTTGACAAGTTCTGCAAATGTGATTTTGGCTTAGCTAGAACACCAATAGATATAAGCCAACAGTTGTCAAAGAATAAAGAGGAAAGCATATTTCAAATTGAGTATGCAAGAGTGAAAGGCAGTCTTATGACTTAATGAGCTGTACAAGACCAGACATTCCCTTCACTGTCAGCAGGCTAGCTAGATATACAAGTAATCCAGGATCTGAACACTGGAAAACTATCATGAGAATACTGAGGTATCTACGATTTACTCGCGATTATGGTCTGCACTATACTAGATATTTAAAAGTCATTGAAGGGTACACTGACGCGAGCTGGATATCTGATATACAAGACTTAAAGGCAACTAGTGGATATGTATTCACTTTGGGAGGTGCTGCTGTCTCATGGAAATCCTCAAAACAAACTGTGATAACCAGATCCACTATGGAATCTAAGTTTGTAGCCTTAGATAAGTGCGGTGAAGAGGCTGAATGGCTACGAAATTTCTTTGAGGACATTCCATATTGGTCGAAACCTGTGCCTGCAATATGCATATATTGTGATAACCAATCTACGATTGGTAGGGCACAGAGTGCAATGTATAACGGTAAGTCTAGACACATACGTCGACGACACAAAACCATTAGACAACTTCTCTCAACTGGAGTCATAAGTTTTGACTACATAAGGTCTAAAGCAAATATTGCGGATCTGCTAACCAAAGGGTTACCCAGAGACCAAGTTGATAAGACATCTAGAGGAATGAGACTTAAGCCCATGAAATTATAAAGTCGAGACAAAGGAAACCCAACCATGTTGACTGGAGATCCCAAGATCTTGGTTCAAAGGGACAACCTAATTGTTGAGACTGGGTGAGGTCACTGTGGGGGTCTCCCCAGTCCTATTTCTATGATGCAAACAGTGACACCCATAGGAAAAGGTTAAGCATTTCAGCTTTTAATAATTCTTATGCGTCGGAACTGTTAAATTTTTTAGCGGAGTAATGCGGGTTTACTCTTAAGTAAGAATTCACCTATGTGAGAGAGAAGTGGGGCCGCTTCAAATGAGGATTGCTGGGCTAAATCCTTTAGAAACTCTTGCAGAACCAGGCAGATGTTCACGGCCAAACTGAACATAATAATGAGAACTGAACTTGTGTCAGGTTGATATCTGTGTGAGATATGTGATCATTTATACAAACGGCAAAACAGTTCAAGGACATCGCATCTACTGATTAGCCAGTAAAGTTGACATGTCTTCACGAGGGAAGGTTCAAAGGTTACCCCTACCTATCCTATGCAGGTATCAACCGCAGAACCTATCACCATGTTGTGTCGAGTCCCGTCGAGTCGTGTCAAGTCCTAGTCATTCCTGACGTCATTCAATTTCATTCATGTGGGGGATTGTTGGAAAATATGGTTTAACACCATTTTATGGGTGAGTGAGAAATTGCCACTCATTGTGATAAATTAAATAGACTGGCATTAACTTTGGTAATACAAAAGGTTTTTGTATTAACTTTGTTCAAATGAAAAGCCAAAGGTTATGCAAATGAAAAGCCAGAGGTTTTGGTTTTAATGGCATTCAATTGTTTGTTCCCCATGAACTCTATATAAAGAACTCTCATTTTCTCCTAAAATGATAGATATAGGAGTTGAGCTTTCCTCTATATTTTCCTCTCCATAATCTATTATTCTACTCCATAATCTATAAAATGATAGATATAGGAGTTGGTTTTAATCATAGCTCTTGTTTCATCCGCCAGCTATCACTATAGCCATCTTTCTTTCGTCATCCCATTACCATGGGCGATAATACAGAGATTTCTTTGGCTGAAAAGAACCATGAAACTTCTAGCCCTTTTTTGTCCATCACTCTGATCACCCTGGAATAATGTTTGTCTCCAAGCTTCTTAATGGAGAGAACTACGCAACATGGTGTCGTTCTATGCACATCACCCTAAGCGCGAAAAATAAGTTAGGGTATATTGATGGAACGCTATAGGTACCCTCAGAAGAGACAAACTTGAACATTTCTTTTTTGGAAATGTTGCAATGACATGGTGCTTTCACGGATCCTTAATTCCATTAAACTTGACATCGCAGATAGTGTGATTTATTCATCAACAGTGCATGAGGTTTGGGAGGATCTCAAAGAAAGATTTTCCCAAAGCAATGCTCCAAGAATCTTTCGGTTGCAGCGGGATCTTTCCTCTATTTCTCAAGAACAAATGTCTATAGCAAGTTATTTCACCAATCTAAAAAAACTATGTGATGAATTGGCCTCATATAATGATCTGCCCTTGTGTTCTTGTGGTCCTATAAAAATACACATGGAGCGTGATGAGCGCAATGTTCTAATGCAATTTCTTATGGGGCTTAATGAGTCTTATAGTGCAGTTCGTGGACAGATCTTGCTCATGCAACCCTTGCCTACTTTGCGCAAGGCTTATTTCCTTATTACACTGGAAGAAAAACAAAGAGAGTTGGGCACATCTCGTCCTTCCATTGAATCTGCAGCCATGGTAATTCGTCAAGGTATCCGTCCTTCCATTAAATTGTTCCTCTAGTTTGAATAATGTTTGCGACGCTTGTCATTTGGCAAAACAGACTCGCCTTCCATTTAGCAAAAGTTCAATTTCCACTATGAAACCTTTTTCCCTTATTCATTGTGATATTTGGGCGTCTCACAGAATTCCTTCAATCTCTGGGGCTCGGTTTTTCCAAACAATTGTGGATGATTTCTCTCGATTTATTTGGGTATTTCTTATGCACCACAAAAATGAAACACAAGGACTACTCAAAAAAAAATTTCCATGGTTAAAACCCAATTCGATACCTCCATACAAGCTATTCGTGTGGATAATGGGGGAGAATTTTTTCAAAGATCATGGAACTTTATATCAACATACTTGCGTCGCCACACCACAACAAAATGGAGTTGCCGAACGTAAGCATCGTCATATACTTGAAACTGCACGGGCCTTACGTTTTCAGGCTAACCTCCCTCTTCATCTCTGGGGAGAATGCATACTCACAACAGTTCATTTGATCAACAGGTTGCCCACCCTACTATTTTCTCACAAAACCCCATTTGAGAAATTGTATAATGCAACACCATCTTATACACATTTTAAGGTTGTTGGGTGTCTTGCATATGTCAAACATATCTACACTTCTCACAAATTTGATCCACGTGCTAAGCAATATGTTTTCCTTGGCTATCCGCATGGGCAAAAGGCCTACAAACTTTATGATTTGTCCACTCAAAAAATATTTATTAGTCGTGACATTGTTTTTCATAAAAATATTTTTCCTTCCAAGATCGAGCATACCCAATTCAATCATTTCCCTTCCTCGAGCCCCTTACGACAACCAACCCACCATGATGCCTTACCTACTAGCTACCCAATGACTCACCAAGGTTGTCCCCTTCCCCTACTCCATCTACTCCTCTACCCACTAACACAGAACTCCCCTCTCTTACTGACCACACCCTTCCCTCACCAGGTAACCCTTCCTCTTCATCTGAAAGTTCCCCATTATTGCTTCCTACTTCTCCCGTTCATGTCTCTCCACCAACCGCACCACCTCCTCGCCGGTCAGACCGTACCAGAAATTTTCCTAGCCACCTCAAGGATTATGTCATCACGTTGCCACCATCCATCCAATCAGAGTCTTCATCTCCAGTTCCCTCATCAGGTACTCGCTATCCCTTGTCCAATTTTATTTCTTACCATTGATACTCACCATCCCATCTAGCTTTCATTTATAACATCAGTCGTCATGTGGAGCCTCAAACTTATGAGGATGCTGCCTCAGATCCAAATTGGCAACAGGCTATGCTCTCCGAACTTCAAGTGTTGGAACTAAATCACACTTGGACTCTTACTTCTCTTCCTCCCGGTAAGGAACCAATTGGTTGTCGGTGGGTTTACAAGATTAAACATCGCTATGATGGTTCAATCGAGCGGTATAAGGCTCGCTTGGATGCTAAAAGGTACACTCAGACTGAGGGCATTGATTATCATGACACCTTCTCTCCCACTGCTAAGCTTATCACAGATCGTTGTCTCCTTGCCATTGCTGCAGCTCAATCTTGGTCTCTTCATCAGCTCGACGTTCATAATGCCTTTCTTCATGAAGAAATTTATATGCTCCCACCTCCCAATCTACGGTGCCAAGGGCAGAATCTGGTATGTCGCCTCAACAAGTCCCTATATGGCCTAAAACAAGCTTATCGTCAATGGTTTGCTAAGTTCTCTTATGCCATACAAGTTGTTGGTTTCTTTCAATCTAAAACTGATTACTCCCTCTTCACACGTAATAGAAGGAAATCATTCACTACCCTTTTGATTTATGTTGATGACTTATTGATTACAGGAAATGATTTGGGTGCCATCAATACCCTCAAACAATTTCTTCATAATTGTTTCCGTGTCAAAGATCTTTGGGATTCAAAATTCTTTTTGGGTATTGAGGTATCTTGTTCCAAGAAAGGTATTGCAATTTCTCAGAGAAAGTATGCTCTTGATATTATTAAAGATGGAGGTTTATTAAGAACACGCCCAGTTTGCTTTCGCCTATGGAACAAAATCTCGAATTGTCAGACACAGGTGAATTGCATGCAGATCCACAAAAATATAGAAGGTTGATAGGTCGCCTTATCTATTTGACCATCACTAGGTCCGATATTACTTATGCAGTTCATGTCCTCATCAGGTTTATGCATGAACTAGGGAAACCACATTGAAATGCAGCACTCCGTAGTTTGAAGTATCTTAAAATTTCTCCAGAAATAGGTCTTTTTTCCCAGCTCATAATTCTTTGCGTTTAACAGCTTATTGTGATTCGGATTGGACTGGTTGTCCCACTACTAAAAGGTCAACAACATGTTATTGTGTCTTTCTTGGAAATTCACTGGTATCTTGGAGGACAAAGAGACAGAAAACGGTTTCCCTCTCTTCAGCAGAAGCCAAGTATCAAGCCATGACGAGTGCTTGTTGTGAAATAACCTAGTTGCGCAACTTATTGTGAGATCTACAGGTGTCACATCCGGAGACAGCGATATTTCACTGTGATAATCAAGTTGTTTTGCACATTGCGGCTAACTTGGTCTTCCATGAGAGAACAAGGCATATTGAAATAGATTGCCACTTCATTAGAGAAAAAATTCAAAATTGTTCAGTTGAAACCAAGTATGTAACTTCATCTCAGCAAGAAGCGGATGTGCTCACAAAGCCATTAGGAAAAGACGTTTTCAATGGCATGTTGCACAAGTTGGAAGTTTTTGACATCCACTCTCCAACTATGGCCTAGGCGAAGGTCAAAGAGGGACAAGCTTTGTATGATATAAATTAGCTGTAAAGGACGGGGGTTGGAGTTCCCAAATGGACTTGTGTTTAGTAAGGCTTTTATATTAGCTCCAAGGGTTTTCAGTCCATACTAAAACAATAAAAAATCAAATATTAAAAAATATAAAAACAAATAAATAAATCAAACTTTGTCAATAAAGGCTTGTCATCATGTCAATAAGCAGCAAAGAAATTTTGTGAAAGGTACATAGGTCAAGTCCCTTTAAGGCTGTTACACAATTTTTTATCAGGGTGATCGATCTCAAATCATACCGCAAGCGCACGATTATCTATTGAGTTAGATAATGGCAAATACGGGTCGAATCCCACAAAGAGGGCTAAAGTTTGGAAAACTAACTTTGAAAATCAACTTAAAATCCTTAATCTAGTAAAAAAAGTTTTTGAATAATGTTTATAAAGAGCAAGAGCAAATGTAAATCTAACTTAAAATAAAACTTGAGAGAGGAAATCTTAAGGTTTTAGGGATCACCACCATGGATTGATAACCTCATTAGGCCACACTTCTAATTAATATTCAAACATACTCATGAGCACACCCTAAGCTATATTCTCATCTCACCTTAGGGTGGAAAATATAACTTTGAACACTTAAACATCAAGCCATATATATATATATATATATATATATATATATATATATATATATATATATATATATATATATATATATATATATATATATATATATATATATATATATATATATTCTAATCTGGCATAAGAGCATGGTATTAAAGCATCAAAAGAATCCATATTGAAATGAAATACTAAGGATCTAATCTCCCATATGTTAACATTCAAACATCATGCTAGACTTACAAGTCAATAACCTCAAAATCCATGAGAGTAGAGGTTAAGTAGCTTGTGAGTCTTAGATAAAATAGATCTTAATCATTAAATAAAAGGCTTGTTAGAACAACATGGAATGAAGACTATAGTTTAGACTTTTTAATGATGAAAATAAAAGCAAGTAATGTATCCATATTAATGAAAGACAACACTTTTAACATCTTCATAAATGAGATTAAACCAAAGTCACTAAACAAAGCTAACATTACACAAGTTCTAAGTACATGAGATATTAAAACAACAAAGCTAAGTGGACCTAAATGGGGTCATCCTCCCATGGGGCTTTCTCACACCCTAAGGTGAAGTTTAGCCACACATGGTAGACCCTAGGCCACTCATGATGATAAACATAAATATAAAGAAAAACTTACAACAATAAACTCCAAAGCTCTCAATCTCTAACTTCAAATTTCTCTCCTCTTAAGATATTTCTTAGTCCCCCTCAAGTGTGTTCATGTGTGGGGTATTTATAGATGAATAAGGGTGAGACTTATGTGTAGAGATAATGGGGTGGAAGATGGAGTGTTGAGTGAAATAAGGAAGAGTGTTGGAGTAAAATAAGGTGGAGTGTAACAATGATGAAGTAAAGATATGGAAGAGTGTAAAAGTGAAATAAGGTGGAGCGTAAAAGTGATGGAGTCCAAATGTGAGCATGGATAGTGGAGTTTGTAGAGATTCTTTGGCTATGATGAAGTTTCCATGTGGATGTTCAAATCTTCAAGTTGATTTCCTCGATATCCATAAATGATGGTATTTTGTGGGCTTGACTTCATAGGTCTTGAGCTTGAAGATGTTTAGTCTTTGACCACATGTGTACTTTCAATGGGTTTTTTAGTCATTGAGCTTAGCCTTATTGTGCAACTTTGTGTATGATTTGAGATTAGTGTTTGATGTTTAGTAGGCGATTTTTTTTAATAAGGCTGATTGTGTTCTTATTTTATTTTTCTTTCCTCTTTTTTAGAAATAAACAATTTTATTATTTTTTATTCAGTATATATCTAAATGTAGCAAATGATGATTACTTAATGAAATTCTCAAAGGACCTGTCGGTGCCAATTTTAGTAATGTAGATTTTATCAAACATGACTGAGGTTATTCATGCAATTTGAAGAAAAATAAAAGAGTAGGTTTGGATATTTATCCACAAATTCAACTTTCTATAAAGTACCCATCATGACCAACTTCAGTGATTTGAGTTTTAATAAATTTTGTTCATGATTATTAATTTTTCATGTTTTTAAATTTTGCATATGTATCTTGGCATTAAATTGGATGTAATTGATAAGGTATTATGCTTAACTTTGGTAAATTATTAAAGTTATAATACAAAACCTAAGACCGCCTAGGTGTCGCCTGGGCCTTTGGGTGCTAGGCACCTGCTCACCGCCTGGGCCTTTGGGCGCTAGGCACCTGCTCGCCGCCTGCCCACCGCCTAGCGCTTTTTAGAACACTGCATTTAGCATATGTAATAAGCCTTTAGACCTCTAGATTTTTCCTAGTTGACGAGTTGTAGTCTCGTGAGGGTTTCAGAAATGATACCCACAAACATTAGTGATACTCGGGACTCGGACTAAAAAAAATAACTTTTTCTTTATTTAACCTCGGAGAGTTCCTACTTGAATGTGTAAGCCTTAAGAGATGTATTCTTGTAACTTATTGATCAGTATTAAGTCATTAAGTGACTTCAGTAAGAACTATTCAAAAAAATAGGCATTATTCTTTCAAGTTTAGATTAAGAGTTTGATCATCTTCTTTGTTGCAAATTTCAGCTTAAAAGTAGACCTACCTCTAGATCAGATTCTAGAAAATTCACTTAAACTTCAAATCTCACAAGGTGAATAAAATCACTCATAAATTTAGCTATTTTCTCTCAAATGTATGTGAATAAGATGAAACAATGAATAAAATATAGTTCACATACAAGACAAGATATCGGAATTCGAGAATACTATAAATATG
Organism: Berberis vulgaris; assembly: GCA_963556465.1. NCBI lineage: Eukaryota > Viridiplantae > Streptophyta > Magnoliopsida > Ranunculales > Berberidaceae > Berberis > Berberis vulgaris. The sequence continues at coordinate 59,721,790 of OY747134.1, forward strand.
ATCTCAATAAGGGATATCATCCACTGAGAATGTTGACTTTATTCCCCACAGTACTTCTTAATTCACCATCCACACTTCGGCCATATTTTCCTAAGGATTTGACTAGGTTGTAATGGAGCTTAGGAAGTGAAAACAAGAAATGATAAGGATAAATAAAACTTTTGAGAAAGTTAGAGGTCATCTAAGATAAATGTAAGATGACTTCAAAGCTTGACTCAACTCCTTCGTTTGTGAGCATCCAATTTCGTTATTGATCGTGAGGAAGTACTACTATTTTTATTTTTATTTTTATTTTTATTTTTATTTTTATTTTTATTTTTATTTTTATTTTTATTTTTATTTTATTTTAATTTTTATTTTTTTTATTTTTTTTTATTTTTTTTTCAAGAAATAGCATTGGATCTTGAGGCTATTTGTAAAAAAAATTGATACTGTGGAGTATAATATTTCATGATGAACCATTTTTTTCCTTGATAACTCATCCCTAACCTTTCTCAAAAGCAAGGGACACGGTAAACATAATTAGGTAATTAGTGGGTTGAGTTGGTAGTTAGTGTGCTAAATAATAAAAGGCTGACATAACAAGCTTCAAACTGATTTCAAGGGTGACCAACAAAGAGGGTAGGCTACAAGGCTCAAACTAGACAAGAAAAACTTATCTTAATTTCCCTAAATTAATATGGGTTTTATGCCTTGGGTAAACTTATGAACATACTGTAGTGATATGATTCAACTTCGATGTTTTATACTCAGTTTTTGACAGAAACAAAGAACTATAGAGATCATGCAAGAAGATAATGTCGAACTCAGGAAATTCAGAATTAGCGTATAACCCTCAGAAAGAATAAAGACTAAAAATCTCAAAGGGTTCAAGTCTCCACTATTTTTCTCAAGTCCACCAGATAAATAGTCCACCTTTTCAACTTTAAACAAAAACATCGAAGCTAAAACACAACTCTCAATGCATACTCTTAGAAAATGTCTAGCTTATGAGCAGTACCAACTATTGTCTAATATTGACAAACTAACTAACTTTCAAAGTTTCAAATCCTACACTCAGATGCCTTTGTAACCAGATTGATGGAACCTAATCTCATCATGGATAAGTACTCGGGTTACAAAGATGGAAAAACATTTTTCTTACTCAATGTACAACCCATTTTCAAATGGGACATAAGTTTTGAAATATCTCCCCCCCCCCACCAAAAAAAAAAACCATAAATCAAACTTTGTCCTCAATGTTCTAAAATAAGACACCTTAGTCAAATATGAACTAAAGAGAAACAATAACAATGGAACAAATGGTAGAAATCACCATAGGTTTGTTTGATGCTCAAATGAATGTACATATCATTCATGGGGTAACAGTTTTGACAGTAAAAGGTCATGACCAATAGGTCTTTAACTTCTCCGGAAATATGTGAAGGTGAGAATTGTATAAAAGTACTTTTTGACCTGGGTGAAACTCTTTTCGCATGAATTGACTATCATGGAATTTTTTTCGTTTTCTCCTTATACTTCTTGGATAAATCGTATGCGTCATTTCTAAGCTCATCAAGCTCATTTAGTTGCAACTTTCTATGTTCACCAGCTTTATCAAGGTCAAAGTTAAGACGTTTAAATACCCAAAAAACTTTATGCTTGAGCTCAACGGGTAAATGACAAGGTTTGCCAAATACTAGATGGTAGTGCGACATTCTTATGGGGCTTTTGAATGTAGTTTGATAAGTGCAGAGAGACTCTGGAAATCTCAAACTTCAATCTTTTCTATCTGGTCTGATAGTGTTTTCAAGGATTTGTTTAAATTGTTGGCTGGAAACTTTTACCTGACCACTCGTTTGCGGGTGGTATGGTACATCAACCTTGTGGGTAACGCAATACTTTTTCATTAGGTTCTCAAATACTCTATTGCAACAAGTATGTAGGTGAAACCATATGAAGTTGGGAACAGACCCATGAAATCAATACCCCACACATCAAAGAGCTCCAAAATGAGGATTGGAGTCAAAGGCATCATGTGCCTGCGAGATATATGCCCTAATTGTTGACATTTTGTACAAGCTTGACAATACGCATGGGCATCTCGAAAAAGGGTGGGCCAATAGAAATCGCATTGCAAAACTTTTGCAGCAGTCTTCTTCGTACTAAAATGACCTCCACATGCATGATCATGGCAAAATGCCGAGACCTCTCTCTGGTCCAAGTCAGGGATGCATCTACGAATAATTTGATCTGAACAGTATTTGAAGAGATAAGGATCATCCCAAGAAAAATACTTGACCATGGATAGAAACTTGAACTTATCTTGCCTAGACCAATGTTCCGGAATTTTCTTTGTAGCAAGAAAGTTCCCAATGACAGCATACCAAGGTGGTTGTGACTGGACATGAGTGATCATCATTAATTGCTCATTCAGAAAAGTTTCTGTTATTGGTAACGGTTATTTCTCTTATTCAATAATCATCCGAGATAAGTGGTCAGCGACCACGTTTTTCGTTCCTTTCTTATCTAGAATCTCAAGATCAAATTCTTCAAGTAACAAGACCCATCGGATCAAACATGGTTTTGCATCATTTTTAGACAAAAGGTATTTTAAAGCTGCATGATCAGTGTAGACAATCACTTTGGAACCAATGAGATAGGATTTAAATTTGTCAAGGGCAAAAACAATTGCCAACAACTCTTTTTCCATGGTGGAATAATTGAGTTGTGCACCATCGAGAATCTTACTCGCATAATGGATAACATGGGGGCGTTTGTCTATTCATTGCCCCATCACAACGCCTATAGCATAGTCAGACGCATCACACATTATCTCGAAAGGAATACTCCAATCAGGTGGACGAATAATGGGTGTTGAGGTAAGTTCAGATTTCAACTGTTCAAATGCCTTCAAGCATTCATCATTAAAATCGAACGAGGCTTCCTTGGCCAAAAGTGCACACAAGGGCCTCGCAATTTTGCTCAAATCTTTGATGAACCGACGATAGAAACCAGCATGTCCTAAAAAGGATCGGATTTCTTTTACAGTTCTTGGAGGTGGTAGATTAGCTATGGTGTCAACTTTGGCTTTGTCTACTTCAACTCTCTTTCTGAAATTATATGTGACTTAACACAATACCCTCCTTCACCATGAAATGACATTTTTCCCAATTGAGTATAAGATTTCTTTGCTTACATCTTTCCAACACAAGGGTCAAATGATTCAAACATTGATCAAACCTATAACTGAAGACAGAGAAGTCGTCCATGAAGACTTCTAGAAAATTTTCTACCATATCGGAGAAAATACTCAACATGCATCTTTGGAATGTTGCGGGTGCATTGCACAAATCAAAAGGCATACGCCTATATGCAAGGTACCGAATAGACAGGTAGATGTAGTTTTGACTTGATGTTCTTGGGCAATTGAAATTTAGTTGTAGCCAGAGTAACCATTGAGAAAACAGTAATACAAATGACCGGCTAACCACTCTAACATTTGATCAATGAAGGGAAGAGAAAAATGGTCTTTATCCTAGTCATTGAGTTTAGCTTTCGATAGTCAATACATACTCGCCATCTGGTTTGGACACGAGTAGGCACTAGCTCATCAATGTCATTCTTCACAACGATGATGCCAGATTTCTTGGGAACTACTTGAACTGGGCTAACCATTGACTGTCTGAGATGGGGTATATAATACCCGCATCTAAAAGTTTAATCACCTCTCCTCTCACAACTTCTTTCATTGTAGGATTTAGTCTCCTTTGTGGTTCTCTAGAGGTTTTTTCATTCTCTTCGAGATGAATCTTGTGCATCACCATAAAAGGATTATTCATTTGATGTCTGCAATAGACCAACCAATTGCCTCTTTGTGTTTTTGGAGCACTTTCACTAACTTACTCTCCTGTTATTTATCTAAGTGGGTAGAAATGATGACATGTAAGATATTAGTGCCTCCTAAGAAAGTGTATTTCAAATGGTTGGGCAATGGTTTGAGTTTCAGCTTTGGTGGCTCAACTAATGAAGGAATTTGTGGTTTGCTACAGATGGGTAACGGCTCTACCTTTGGTTTCCAAGTATCGGTGTCAAGTAAAGGTATAGAGTCAAGCAATGAATTGACTTATCTAATGGTATTTTCCTCATCGAGGTCCAAACCAAAATGGGTCAAACACTCTTCCAACAGGTCATGATAGCATTGTCTCAAAAAAAAAACTTTTCACTGAGGCACTCTATCATGTTCACTTCTTCCCGACATTCTTCCTCAACTGGGTGTTGGACACTATGGAATACATTAAGTTCAACTGTCATAATGCCAAAAGACAACTTCATGATACCAATTCTGCAGTGGATGATGGTATTTGATGTTGCTAAGAGTGGACGACCTAAAATGACAAGGATTTGGTTTTTAACATTTGTAACTGGCTCAGTGTCTAACACCACAAAATCTATTGGGAAGTAGAACTTATCAACCTGAACAAGGACGTCTTCAATGATCCCTCTTGGAACTTTGATTGACTTGTCAGCTAATTGGAGGGTGATGGAAGTTGATTTTAACTCCCCTAAACCTAGAGCTTTGTACACTGAAAAGGGCAATATATTGACACTAGCTCCTAGATCTAGCAAAGCTTGCTTGATCTCATTCTTACCTATTCTCAAAACAATGATTGGACAACCTAGGTCTTTGTAATTCACAACAATACGTTGTTGGATGTAAGATGAAGCTTGTTCTGCAAGAAGGGTTTGCCAAGGCACATTGGTTTTCCTTTTCACAGTATGTAGATCTTTGAGAAATTTGGAATATGAAGGTATCTACTTGATGGCCTCTAAGAAGGGTATGTTGATGTTCACTTGTTTAAACATGTCTAAGATGTCAGCATTCAAAAGACCTTTTCTTGGTGGTAAAAGTCTCTCAGGGTATGGAACTTTTGTGACAAAGGATTTCATTGATTCTGGTTACCGACTTTGCTTAGGAATCGTGTTCCTAACTGGTGGACTATTGGACACTTGGTTTTCTTTTTCCTTTTCTTGAGATTGAACTGGTTTAATCTCCTTGGGTAACTCAACCTTATTGTTAACTTGTTTACCACTCCTCAGAGTCGTAATGGATTTTACTTCCTCATGTTGTAGATCTTGGTTTGAACCAGTTCCTATATCAAATTGTCATTTGGGATGTTGTTGATGTTGATGTTGAGATTGAGATTGAGGTGGTTGTGACACAAATTGTCCCTTGAGATTTGGTATTGGTTGGCTAGGAAACTTACATTTCTCTCTATCGCCAACAATGATTGCTAGCTGACTCATTTGTTCCCTTAATTTCACTATGGCTTGAGTAGCCATGTTCTGGGCATGAATCGTTTGTTGCAACATTTCCTCTAATGATGACTTTTTTGTTGTGGTGCAACAAATTGACTATTCTGGTGGGGCACATTAGAGACATGTTGTCTCTGAGAGTGAAATTGGTTTGGTCCACTATAGGATTGATGTTCTCCATGAACTTGAGGTTGATCTTGCCTCCACGCAAAATTGGGATGGTTTCGCCAATCAGAATTGTATGTTTTCGCTTAAAGGGTTCGCTATTTTATAAGCATTGATGTCCTGGACGTGCTCTTCCCCAGTTGATCTTTCTAGATAAAAGATGGGACATGGATGAGCCGTATGTGTTGGATCTGTGCAAATGGTGCAAGGAAATGTGTTAGGTTCACTGCCTGAAACCTTCATAACTGAGTGAATAGTCTCAGTTGATTTAGCTTGAGCCATGGATAAAACTTTAATTTGTCTCCTCATATTTTCTAATTGGGCATGGATATCTACCTCTTCCTTTACATCGTAAAATCCTACCTTGCTTGTAGAGATTTTATCTTTTTTATTCAAAAAATCCCATTGTTGGGAGTTCTCTGACAATTTCTCAAAAAACTCAAAGGTTGCATCGTTACTCAAACTCAAAAGTTTCTTCCATTCATTGACTCAATCATATGACAATTAATTTGGGTTAACCCATTGTAAAAGTATTGTACCAACCTCCAAGTCTCAAAAGCGTGATGGGAGCATTTAAGTAACATGTCCTTAAATCTTTCCCATGCTTCATAAAATTGTTCATCATCCGTATGCCTAAAATCTTGGATTTCCTTTCTAAGGGAAATAGTTTTCGACATTGGGAAGAATTTATTGATGAACTTCAATTTCAATTGTTCCCATTGACTGATGGATCTAGATGGTAATGAGTCTAACCACATCTTTGTTTTTCCTTAATAGAGAAAGGAAATAAGCTAAGTCTAACAAAATCATCACTGAAATTTTGAAATTTGAAAGTGTTGCAAATTGTCAAAAATTCATTGATGTGAGAATAAGGATTTTCTCTCTCTAACCCCAAACCATAGAATGTAGGTAATAACGAGATCGCATGTGACTTCAACTCGAAATGAGTTGTGGTGTTGGGTGGCAACACAATGCTCGAGGTTTGACCTTGGTTTATTGGAGCAAAATACTCTCGAAGAGTTGTGCCGCCAACATTGACTGGGTTTTCCCTAACCTCAACTCTAGGTTGTTCGTTCCCTTGATCTGCCATTGAATTTTCGACTTCAAACAATAACGAGACACCCTCAAATGGTCTATCAATCCGAGTCAAGCGTTGAGTGTGGTCCCGTAACCAAATGCTCATACAACAATTTCAACCCCCAAATGAAAAACTAAGCTAAATGCAATTTCACTTAGAAGATGATGCACAAATAAGTCTTTGGTGTCTAGAACACAACAAATTGATTATCTTTAGTCAAGTGAAATAGACAATTGATTTTAAGACCAAATCTAATTGAAGTGGATAATGATTTTGAGTGCCTCTAAAGTCAATTCTCACCCTAGTTAGATTTTCCCATATGTCTTGTAAGTTAGTAAGGGGTAGCTTATTACATAAAAACCCTCTAGACCACCACACAAGGCAAAGATGTGTTCTAGCCAGGTTTTGCCCTATTTGGCATGCTAGAACAGACTAAGCCTTTGAATGGCATTTTTAAGATCCAAAGAGTTATCACGAAATTGCTATCACTTAAAAAATTTCAAGAACCCCTATGTTCCTAATCACAATAAGATTATCCTCATGGAAAATTTCGTCTAAGCGCCACTTTCTAGGCGAAAAGGGAAGAAATGGTGGTGCAGTCACACTGGTCTTTACCGGTGCGTACCAACTGGCACTAGAACAGCCTTGCTTCGAAAGAGTTCGACAAAGTCTATTCTTTTTATGAGGTCCTATGAACACCATTCAAATTGGCCCTAATATTTGAGTTCATTTTAATTAATTTGGCCAAGTTTGAACGTGAATTGGAGTGATGAGGTGGGTAATCAAGTCCCACTCAATTGCAAGTAGCCAGGTCCATTTTTATGTAGTTTAGCACAGTTCGATATCTTGCAAAAAGTTAAACACTTAAAATCATTCCAGAAACACTTCTTGCAAGAGATTTGAAGTCGGTTGAGAGAGTTGCCTCACTTTGCTTCTGATTGTATCTTGGACTCTGTTTTATTTATTACAACTTAATATTACAAATTTAAGTCCTCTCAATCACTCAAAGAAAAAAAAAAAGTCCTAATTATGATCCAAGTGTATTCCATTAGTTCACCAAAGCTCTTTGTCAAGTGTTCCTTTGTGTATAACCTGAAAATTATACCATAAGAGAATGATTAATGGCTTCAAAAACAAAGTTTTAGCAAAACAGTGGACAGCTGAAAATTTTCAGAACTGATAGATCTACTTTGAAAGTTCGTGCAAAGTTCAATACTTGATAAAATTCAGATTTACAAATTTCCCTAGATTACTAACAAACCAAAGTTGTCTTAGAAAAATTCTAAAAAATCATTTGGCTGCCAGCCAGAAAGTTACGAAAATTCGAAGTGAACTAAAAAAAAAGTACATTGTCTAGATTGTGTATCAGCTACGAGAATTCAAATTCTGTTTCAACCAATTATCCAAATTGAAATCCAAAAGATGATCTAGAAACTTGACAAGATGTAAAATAACTTAGAATTTTGAAACACTCAAAACAGAACTCTCAATTAGTAGAAACATGTGTCCAAACATCTGTCATCTGCAGTAGACAAATTCAAGCACAAGTAGTCCAAGTTCAAAAATGCGTTTCTCATGAGCATTATATTTACCAGAAAAAATTTTCAAAACATAAAATAGTTAACGTTAGATACTCAAAAAATTGCAAACATGAAGATGCATCAGAATTTCCAAACTTCAAATGTTATCAAAAAAAATCCAAATGCACCTAAAATATGAAAATGGTCCTAAACTAGACTAGTGATTAGCATTTAAAGATGGATTTTAAAGCTTGTTTTCCATTGCCCTCCCCAGCAACGGTGCCAAAAACTTGATCAATCTCAAATCATACCGCAAGCACACGATAATCTATTGAGTTAGATAACGGCAAATACGGGTCGAATCCCACAAGGAGGGCTAAAGGTTGGAAAACTAACTTTGAAAATCAACTTAAAATCCTTCACCTAGTAAAAAAATGGTTTTGAATAATGTTTCTAAAGAGCAAGAGAAAATGTAAATCTAACTTAAAATGAAATTTGAGAGAGAAAATCTTAGGGTTTTAGGGATCACCACCATGGATTGATAGCCTCATTAGACCACACTTCTAGTTGGTATTCAAACATACTCATTAGCACACCCTAAGTTAGATTCTCATCTCACCTTAGGGTGGAAAATATAACTTTGAATACTTAAACATCAAGCCATATGGATATTCTAATTTAGGATAAGGCTTGGTATTAAAGCATCTAAAGAATCCATATTGAAATGAAATACTAAGGATCTAATCTCCCATATGTTAACATTCAAACATCATGCTAGACTTACACGGAGGTTAAGTAGCTTGTGAGTCATAGATAAAGAAGATCTTAATCATTAAATAGAGGGTTTGTTAGAACAATATGGAATGAAGACTATAGTTTAGACTTTTTAATGATGAAAATAAAAGCAAGTGATGTATTCATATTAATAAGACAACACTTCTAACGTCTTCATAAATGAGATTAAGCCAAAGTCACTAAACAAAGCTAACATTACACAAGTTCTAAGTACATGAGATATTAAAACAACCAAGCTAAGTCGACCTAAATGGGGTCATCCTCCCATGGGGCTTTCCCACACTGTAAGGTGAAGTTTAGCCACACATGGTAGACCCTAGGCCACTCATGATGATAAACATAAATATAAAGAAAAACTACAAAAACTTACAACAATAAACTCCAAAGCTCTCGATCTCTAACTTCAAATTTCTTTCATCTTAAGATATTTCTAAGTCCCCTTCAAGTGTGTTCATGTGTGGAGTATTTATAGATGAAGAAGGGTGAGACTTATGTGTAGAGATAATGTGGTGGAAGGTTGAGTGTTGGAGTGAAATAAGGTGGAGTGTAAAAGTGATGGAGTCCAAACATGAGTATAAATAGTGGAGTTTGTAGAGATTCTTTGACTGTGATGAAGTTTTCATGTGGATGTCCAAATCTTCAAGTTGATTTCCTCAAGATCCGTAGATGATGATACTTTTTGGGCTTGACTTCACAGATCTTGGGCTTGAAGATCTTTAGTCTTTGACAATGCATGTGTGAAATTCCAATGAGCTTTTTAGTTGTTGAACTTAGCCTTATTGTGTCAGTTTGTGTATGATTTGAGATTAGTGCTTGATTTTCTACAAAATACACATAATGAGATATTTTTATTAGATATTGAGACATAACAAATATAGAATTAGGGGCTTCAAATGTATCATTTATAAGGCCATCACAGGGCATCCTGCACATGCATTTGATTTTCCTACATCCTCATATTGAAGACCTGGGCAGTCTAGAAAGAATTTAAAAAAAAAACTAATTTAATCAAAACATTGGTAAAAATGAAATCAAATCTAACAAAAAAGAAAAAAAAAATCAAGTTGGAGATGAATGAGAGCAAAACAACTTACGTTCCTTTGCATCCTCAGGGATTTCATTATTGCCATTTTCTATCTCAAGTTCCCAACTTGGTATGTGTTTTCTATGTTAGACAAGAAGTGACAGTCATACCTCTCTAACTCAAAAGTAAAACTTAATACTGATAGCATATCTTGTTGCAATACATAAACTTTTGAAAATTGTGAATTGTCCACATTCATATAAACACGACCTAGGACATTCATATGTTTCATATTTGCACAATCCTGTTACTCTATTCTCTACATAATAGATTATAAAACAAATACAATTCCATAAATTCTAGAACTTGTAAACATAAATATATAAACAACCATAGAAGTATGTAACATTGCCTCATGTGAATGTCCCTATTGCAAAAGAAATCACATTTCCACATCCACCCACAAAACAAAATGTTACATAAGTACAAGCAATATAATTCCTCAATATGCAAGGACTATGGAGTAATGTAATACTAGGTTATCATTTTTTTTAAAGTTGTTTTAGATTCTAATATCATTTTGCAACAGTCACAAATATTTCATTTTGCTCACTCATAAGTGTGAATTTTTTTGTGAAACTTTTTGCGTTTTCCCGACAAAACAAACAAAAACAGACAAGCAACTGTAACACATTAAAGAACGATAAGATTGCACCCAGTGGAGTGCAAACATATGCAACTTACCATAATTGTATGTCGAAAAGTGTTCAAGAGCCTGCAAAACTCAATTGCATACAACCTTAGTTTATGTGGCTTCTATTTTTGTGAACTCATTTTCCTAAAGCATTCAACTGAATAATTTATAAGCGCGTTCACTAAACAATAACAAATTGAATATGATCTCAGCTTGTGATTTGTTGCGGTTTGGGTATTATGGCGAAAGAGAAATCTCAAGGAAGAATCAAGAAACTCAATAGATTTTGTTCAAGCTATGGTTTGGCCTTAGACTATGATTGAGTCAATTCTAAATAACAATCAATATGTTTGATGAAAGAATTTAATTGTTGTAATCAGCATACAATCCAAGTCCCATAAATAGCAATCTTGAGGTTGAGGATAGTCTACCATGTTATGAAATCCCAACTGATTCAATCGGTTTTAAAATGGTTAACATGTCCAAATGAAATGAATGAGAACATGCAGGCTATAGATTAAAGGATTTTATTTTACAATTGCATTTATCAATAACAATAAGGGTGTGTTTGGTTGCATGGAATCCTATGCCATGGGAATTCATGAGGTGGGACTTCTATTCCCACAATTGATCACAAAATCAAATGATGGTCAAATGGTGGATGTGGAGTTTAGCCTAAAATGTAAGGGTCCCATCATGGATTCCCATGGCATGGGATTCCATGCAACCAAACACACCCTAAGTTTCTAGTTTGGGATACACAGAGCATAACATAATCAAAACAATATATGACATAAGAAAACAAATCAAAGTACAAATGTAGGAAAACAATACTAAAGCCTAAAATTTGTAGAATATAGCTTCTCTAACAACCTAACTCGAGCATCAGAGTGTCTAACAACCTAATCATCCTATGTTAATACATCCTCCACTAACTTCAACTTGTACTCACGACGCATTTCACACTCATTATACGTTCATCGCCCACCCATTAACATTTTTTTTTAATTCCAACACTAATTCATCAAGAGCCTCATGCGTCATGGATCCATGGATTTTGCAAAAATACGAAGTTGTGTTCATTTTTCAACCTAATCATGTTTTGTTGAAATGACACTACAATTTCTGTCACTTGACCAAAAAAAATGACACTTCCATTTCAACATGATCATACTTTGTTGAAATAATATTGTCTTGATTAAAAAATGATGGAAGGCTTAAAAGATATGCTAGCGGCTATAACATTGCAACAAATAATTATGGAAAAGACCATGGTCCAAGGATAACTCATGTCCTGAGTGCAAAGGAGACTAACTTAAAAAGTATTGTACTATTGAAGACGAAATCCGAGTTGAGGAGGGCATCCATGCCCAATTGAATAAATTTAGTTCATTGTAGATAAAAATATATTACCTCTCCGAGTAATAAAGAAATATAGAGGCACTCTGCAAAGTCCTCTATTTGAGTGTTGAAATGTCTTCCATTCGTGAAGTTTTGTAAGGAATGATTGTCTCAAATGTTATTGATGGAGATTATTGAGTAGTTTCTGTGTAAAAACTAAAAAGTACCACAGTCAATACTTAAACTTAATGGGGCAAAAATCTATAAAAAGGTTGGAAAATTTGGTAGTTTGTTCATCAATTGATAAATCTAATATCTTGCGAGTATTAATTATTTTGTAAGAGCATCCACAAGAAGTTCATGCATGAAGAAAAATGTGTAAGGTTACAACTCCAACCACTCACAATGAGCCACAAAATAATGTTAAACTTACATATTTTCAGTGAGCGTGTAACTTTAAATACATGAAAATATAATATATATATATATAAAGTTGCCATCTCATACTACTTGGCGCACTCCCAAATAGCACAAAAATGTAACAGAAATTCTAAATGTCGAGGAAGTGGGCGAGGAAACCAGCGAGGAAAGGGAGGTGGCAGGGGGTGAACCGTTCACCCCCTCGGGATGTGTGCCCATTTTTTGGCGCACGCATCCCGAAGGGGGTGAACGGTTCACCCCCTGCCACCTCCCTTTCCTCGTTGGTTTCCTCACTGGTTTCCTCGTCACGTAGAATCACTCAAAATGTAAACACGTTTTAACAAGTCCCAAGATTCCAGCACAAAGAGGGAGGGATAGAGAGTTTCCGGTTGTCTGAGTTTCAATTTCAATTCCAAGTAAACTCGAACCGACCGAACTGTATCTTTCTGGGTTCTCCTTATCAACTTTCAATCCACTTGCAATCGGTTCAAATACTTTCAATCCCTTTATCTTCCTCTTTCCTTTGTGATTCTCCAGCTTGTTTCTTGTTACCGGTTTGTTGTTGCTCTGTGTTTGTGTTGTGGTGTCCATCTTCCCAGCTTCATCACACCATCCCATACTTTCCTACAACTATGAAACCCCATTTCTTCTATTCAAACTACAAAGAATACACCAAGTAATCTAGAACTGATTATGATTAGTTGTTCTAAACCATCCAAGACTACATTCCAATACCACCTTCATTTAAATCTTCCACCAAACTCATTTCTGCTTCCAGGATAATATCTAGCTCCGATTCCTGATCTCCTTCACCACGATGGATCAATTCCATTTGAGTTGCCCCTTTATTCTTATAATACAAGTATTAATCAGAAGTAGTACCTTTGGGGATGAAAGCTGTTGGTGCACTTTATATGATCAACACCTATAATGTCACAGTAAGACATTTCTAAGTATTTTGCTAGCATAATGTATAGGATGTTCTATTCATGATAATTCCAATATGCAAATATAAAGCATATTTCCATCCAAACATTAAGCATATGATCAATTTCAAATGCGCATAAGCATACTCATGTAAACAAACATTCTTTGACAAACAAATGAACTCTATGAAGTAAATTAATACTTAACGTACCTGTTTGTCGTAACTCCTGAATAAGATTCAACTGCTGTAAATAATTCCAAAAATAGTTAGTACCAGTATTTCTTGGGTTGAGTCGCGGACTAGGTCGCTCTCTTTAAGACGTTTCGCGGCTCTGCCCAAGATTGTGCTAGCAGTTCATAGCCCCGCCGTCCCCAGGATAAAACAGCCCAGAATCTTCTCTGTCTCGTTCAAATACGCACAATATATGAACGGTATACTATTCACCCTCTCATCAATTGCTCGGAATCGAAATTTCGATGAAATAAATCAGCTCAAAAACATGGACTATTTTTGTAAAAACTCTGGAAGAACTTGAAGCAGAAAACGATTTTAGCAATCACTAAGACTGTCTCTGTTTTCTTCATTCTCTCAAGCAGAAAACTCTGTTGCTTCAAGAACTGGAAGAAACAATCACTCTGATTTTTCAGATTTCGAAAACTGATATAAAACTTCGAAGAACAGGAAGATGCAAGATCTGTGGAAGAAGCAAAACTGATTTGAAGAACTGTTTCTCTGATTTTCGAAGAAGCTAATATAAGACTCTGTTTTTATTCCAGAACTGGAAGAAGCAATACTATACTGCAAGTTTCGAAGAGCTGTTTCAGCTTTGATGAAGCTCACGAAGACTCTGTTTTTCAAAGAAGCAAAACTGTTGCATTAAGCAAGACTCTCTGTTTTTTCGTTATGAATAAACAGTCAAGAGAAGCAATACTGCAAGACTCTCTTATTTTCATACCCAGTTTCAATCTCTCTTGTCTCTTCTTAAGCTCTGAATTATAAGAGAACAAATAGAATGAAAAACGACAATAAAACAGGGAGCAGATAGCACGCCAGAAAACACGGCGGGATTCCTGGAACCACTAAGCCGAAAGCAGCGTAACCGTTGGCTGCAGTCCACTCACGTTTTAAACAAAGAATTTTTTTTTTTTTTTGTTTTTATGTTTTAAAAAACCAAATGTTCCAACAATCCCCCACTTGGATTTTTAAAACAATTTGACAATCCTCCACTTGGATTGAAAAAACAATTTTCATCGAGCAATCTTTCAAATATAAGATTGTGCATAAACAAAAGTGTCTTTCGACTTGAACTCTTGCGTAGTGTTAATGCTTTAGAATATACTAGAGTAACTCGTAGTTTTGAACTCTATCTCTAACAGACATTACACGCACAACCTTTTCCTGGGTGAAGTCTAAAAAGCCCGTGCTTTTACGGCCATGCACGTATATCCCAGTAAGTGAAGGCTCTAGGAATTTTGCCCACAAATTCCATAGGAAGCGGCCAAACTTCCACAATCACTTAGGTGAGTCTATCAAGAGTACTCCTGTAGCTAGGTACTCCACTCCACATAGAGTATAGACTTCATTAAGAGTTTTTAACTCATCCTACTATCGCTTCAGGAATTCATGCTTTAATCTAGGAATGAGATTGTTATTTTGTCAGCATGATTCACATCATATCATTCACGACTTGTTATTACCCTTTGAACCTATTTCTTGGGATCTCCAGTCTATAGGTTGGGTTACCATCATGAATGACTCATCCATCTAAGGGCTTTAGTCCCATTCCTTTCGAGGTTTTTGAAAACCTTTTCTCTAGCTAATCCTTTCGTCAAAGAATTAACCGAGTTCACATCAGTTCGTACTTGATCCGATCTCACAGCACCAGTAGATAGAAATCTCTAACCGTACTGTGCTTACGACGAATTTGTCGTTTCTTGCCGTTATCATAACGGTTCTGTATTTTTCCTTGCAATAGCCGCGGAACTATCGCATTGGATCAAGACAACTGGAATCAGTCTTTCCCATACAGGGATCTCTGCTAGCAGGGTTCTCAACCAACCTGCTTCTTCACTAGCCGTAGCTAATGCTCTAATCTCTGACTCCATCGTGGACTGTGCCAAAATGGTCTGTTTCTTTGACTTCCAAGAAACAGCTTCACCAGCTATATTGAAAATATAGCCACTGGTGGCTTTGGAGTCATCTGAAAGGGTGTTCCAATCAGCATCGCTATATCCTTCAAGGACAGCGGAAAACTTTTGTAATCCGAGGTTCGTAATCCTCTTAAGGTACCTCATGACCTTTTCAATTGCATCTATTAAGGTTCCTTAAAATCTAAGGGAACCCTTCTTTACTGAAAATACATAGTAATCAGGGCCAAGAAGTTCATTTCCGTTTACTTCTCCTAGGCTCAGATTCTATGACTTTATCGGTTTCATGCATTCTTATCATAGGCACGTTATTTGAGGATATACCCCCACTATTCCTCGAAATAACCCCCACTATAAATGCAATTTATCTTTTCATGAAAAATTCCTTGAGTAACACAAAAAATCTTTTCACAAAGAATCAGAATCCACAAAATTATTCTTAGCATGTATAAAAATATACGTAAGCTTCCCATTAAGGGACTTTTGAACTTCGGTCCTTCTAATTATTGTCAAAACAGGTTTAACTACCTTTTTGAATACATATTAAATGACGGTCTTCTTGCTATCTGAAGATGACCATGCATTCAACTCTTAAGGACCCATAAAATGAGAATATCGAATAAAATACCCATTCTATTCATCTTGCTATTCTCATTTTTTCTTTTAAGTTCAAGGATCAACTAAGAATATCATTAGAACCCGTACCTTAAATTCAGCTTCTGAATTTTTCAAACTTTGATGTAAACATCAAGCTATATTTGTTCAGCCTCTGAGAATTTAGTTGCAAACTTTGATAATTAAGTTCCGCAACAAAATCAAGCAATAGCATCAATTGATCTATATTGTCATCAACATCATCATCATGAGAACTTATCTTTTCCATAAGAATACATGTCCTCATGTGGAAGTCCAACCAACTTATGGTCTGAGCAAAATCATTTATGTATTGACATCAAGAACAAAATCTATAAGTCAATCTTTATATAAATGATTCCTTATAGCCTCCTTATCTCAGCTTAACATCAAACATCAACTATTAAACACAAGGTTTTTCTTTCCATCAATAGTATTGATAATTAGAGGCATTCTAAATTGCACAATAGATCAATCATTGGTCGCACCAAAATAGACTGAATCATCCAAAGTTTAGAGTATAGACTACATTTTACATGTCATCATGTGTATATGTATGTCAATCTCTAACTACGTTAATCACAATTAATATGATTTCTATATGGTAGTAAAGTCACCATTCATGTATTTTGTTTGACTCTACCAAAGCAATATTTCAAAGCTTTCATACATACATACATATCCTCATTTATTACTTTTAGACTTATATAGCCTTCATAAACATGGTTGCTACTCCATTATTATGTTTGTTACATAACAGGAAAAGATTCTCAAACTCAATTGAAGGATTTTTCCAATCAACGAGCGTATAACAAATACATGAGAATCATGAGGATATAACTTATTCTATAACCATGAATAAGAGTCAAAATCAAAATACACATAATCATCCTTGCATAACAAAACAGTGTGTCCATAAGCTTATAGATCACAACTTCTACTAATATTTTTGTTACCAACAGTTGGATCAATTTCTAAAGGAAGCCTAAGTTCCTGACTCAGAAATTTTATGCTAACAAAAAGCATTGAGTTCAGAATATCAACTGTTCATTGCTAATCTATATATATCCATCTATATACGATTAACTCAAATCGTATGTGTGATCACATGTGTGCATTCTTGTATTACAAATACATGCAAACTTTGTTTAGCAAATTTAGTATTTGTAATCATGGCAGAAAGAACACGTCTTAAAATTGTTGGTGCACTTTATATGATCAACACCTATAATGTCACAGTAAGACATTTCTAAGTATTTTGCTAGCATAATGTATAGGATGTTCTATTCATGATAATTCCAATATGCAAATATAAAGCATATTTCCATCCAAACATTAAGCATATGATCAATTTCAAATGCGCATAAGCATACTCATGTAATCAAACATTCTTTGACAAACAAATGAACTCTATGAAGTAAATTAATACTTAACGTACCTGTTTGTCGTAACTCCTGAATAAGATTCAACTGCTGTAAATAATTCCAAAAATAGTTAGTACCAGTATTTCTTGGGTTGAGTCGCGGACTAGGTCGCTCTCTTTAAGACGTTTCGCGGCTCTGCCCAAGATTGTGCTAGCAGTTCATAGCCCCGCCGTCCCCAGGATAAAACAGCCCAGAATCTTCTCTGTCTCGTTCAAATACGCACAATATATGAACGGTATACTATTCACCCTCTCATCAATTGCTCGGAATCGAAATTTCGATGAAATAAATCAGCTCAAAAACATGGACTGTTTTTGTAAAAACTCTGGAAGAACTTGAAGCAGAAAACGATTTTAGCAATCACTAAGACTGTCTCTGTTTTCTTCATTCTCTCAAGCAGAAAACTCTGTTGCTTCAAGAACTGGAAGAAACAATCACTCTGATTTTTCAGATTTCGAAAACTGATATAAAACTTCGAAGAACAGGAAGATGCAAGATCTGTGGAAGAAGCAAAACTGATTTGAAGAACTGTTTCTCTGATTTTCGAAGAAGCTAATATAAGACTCTGTTTTTATTCCAGAACTGGAAGAAGCAATACTATACTGCAAGTTTCGAAGAGCTGTTTCAGCTTTGATGAAGCTCACGAAGACTCTGTTTTTCAAAGAAGCAAAACTGTTGCATTAAGCAAGACTCTCTGTTTTTTCGTTATGAATAAACAGTCAAGAGAAGCAATACTGCAAGACTCTCTTATTTTCATACCCAGTTTCAATCTCTCTTGTCTCTTCTTAAGCTCTGAATTATAAGAGAACAAATAGAATGAAAAATGACAATAAAACAGGGAGCAGATAGCACGCCAGAAAACACGGCGGGATTCCTGGAACCACTAAGCCGAAAGCAGCGTAACCGTTGGCTGCAGTCCACTCACGTTTTAAACAAAGAATTTTTTTTTTTTTTTTTTTTTATGTTTTAAAAAACCAAATGTTCCAACAAAAGCAATCAATCATTTCAAGAGAACTGACTGAAACACTACTCACCACTTGAGCACCATTCGGTTCACCTAATCTGTTCGATGGCAATATAGGCAGATGTGGGCCGGGTACCGAAGCAAGTGCAGATGTAGGCTCTGATTTAGGTTCCATTGTGTGTGCCGATGTGGAGGCCAAGGAAGGTGCCGACGGGAATACTCTCTATTGAACCGGTGACAAAGAAAATGGCAAAGATGCCGGATCACTCACTTTTCTCACCATCTGGAAGTGATGTACAAAAGAAACAACAATAGCATCTTGGCAGCTTAGAGCAACTCGGAGATCTGAGGGGAAGTTTGGTCGGATATTCAGCAACTTTTTGTCGCCGGAATCGTCACCGATCATTCATTCTATGGACGGATGTGAAAGCTTTTAACACAGCAGTTAATGCAACATTTAAAACCGACCCAACTAAATTGATTCATGAACGTAAATTCTAACTAGCGAGGGAGGGGATGCACATCTCGAGGGGGATGGAGGGTTGCACCCCCTCCCTCGCCCGTTTCCTCGCCAGTTAGAAGGGTTCATGAATGAATGAATGCAACTGAAACTCAACGGGCTTTTCTAATTATCGAGGGAATTAGCTAGTGAGCCTCCCTCACACGTGCCCGAGCTCTGTTTCAAAAAAAAATAAAAAAAATAAAAAGGGAAATCGAATTTGGGGAAATAAGAGGGAGGGAACAATCTCCCTCTCCCCAAATCCATCTCCACAGAGAATCCCCACAGAGAAGAGAAGACGAAGCTCTCCCTCTCCCCAAATACATCTCCACACAGAGAAGAGAAGTCGACGCTCTCCCTCTCCCCAAACCAGACTCAACAGAGTAAAGAAGAGAAGCTCGAAGCTCCATCGCCACCCTCTCCCCATCATCGAAGAAAAGCTCCATCGCCACCGTCGTCCCCATTTGAAGAACAGTTCTCCCCATCAGAAAAACTCAACCGAAGGTAAGTCTCTCATTTATTTCTAGTTGATTTATTGTAGGGGCTTTCTAGGGTTTCTTCTTTCATTTCGGGTTGATTTCAGATGGTGGGTTTCTAGATCTAGGGTTTCAAGTTTCTGTTAATGGGGTTTTCTTGTTTTGCTGAAATGTTTGATGGGTTTTGAGGTTAACTCATTTTCTTGTTTGGTGTTTATTGGTGTTTTTGTTAACCCATTTTCTTGTTTGTTTCGCTAAAATGTTTGCTCATTGGTTGTTTGGTCATTGTGAATCACTTACTGTTATGTAACAGAAACAAGAAATACATAATATGAACTCTTTGATGCATAGATCATTGGTTCCCTTATTAATTCTTTCCGCTTATAATTGGTTGTTAAGAGTAGAAATGGGTTTTATCTCTCTTTTACTACAATCACAATCAATCGATTATATGAAACTATTGTAGAAGAGTAGAAATGGGTATTGTTTTCTTTTATTTAGATTCTAAGAAAAATATTGAGTTAAATTTTTAGAAAAAATGGGCATCTTTACTTTTATAGAAATTGTGGACCACTCAAAATTTGAACTTGATTTGTCTTGGTGCAGTGAGTTCTCTGATATATTTGATTTGGAGCACTTCAAAAATGTGCTTGCAAAGGATGTAAGAATAGTTTCATCATTGCCATCAACCCATCTGATGACTAGACCAATGGAGGAAAAGCGAACCCTTCTTCATGCTTCTCCTCGTTGGATTCGAGCACGATATAGCAAAAGGGTATGTATGATCTTTAAGAAGGAAACCCCATTACATTTTTTGGTAAATGTTGAAGGAAACTCCATATATGCAAAGACAGTTGAAGGTGCCAAGAAATGCATAATATGAACTCTTTGATGCATAGATCATTTGTTACAAATATTATGTGTGGGTCTTAGGGGTAGTAATATGGTTTGATTCGTAGTTTGGCAGCTCATGTTTGTAGGGATAATGGGGACAATCTTTTGTGCCTCATGTCTCTTTATTTGTATAACTGAGCTGGTAAAGGTGATTGAATTGTTACAGTGAACTAATCAATAATGTTTTCATCGTGTTTGATCAATAATTGTTACAGTGATAGTGAACTAATAATGTTTGATCAATAATAATGTTTTCATAGTGTTTGATCAATAATTGATAGTGATTGAATTGTTACAGTGAACTAACCAAATGTTATTGCAGCAGGGTTCTTCGTGGTCTAGCCTCCTTGGTGAAGCCAACATCCACCTTGCTGATTTTGAAAGCCTCAATGGGGACTACTAACTCAATTTTATGATGACCCTGAAGTGAGCTCGTGAGGGCATCATTTTAACAAGTGGAGAATGTGAGTTTCGAGTATGAACACTGGGGGTCAGATATCATAGACACAAAAACCCTCTCATGACCTACATAGAAAAACAGAAATGAAACACTTCATTGTAATGATCTCAAGATGCATGTGAGGACCAACTCATAGTACTTATATTCATATTCTATTTGTTTGGTTAGTGAGACAGTGCAAATCAAAGAACTAATTTATGTATTTGGTTTCATTTATAAACTAAATTGAATCTTTGTTTGGTGTGTGAATCTTTATTTGGTCAGATATCACAAACACAAGGATATCGACAAAATTCGAACTCTGGATATGTCATATATTTAGCTATACTTCTTCGTAATCTGAAACGAAATTCAGCTTATTTATGCTTGATATCTGATGGATTTATGTGTAGAAACACAGAGCTCTAATGTTGATTCAAACTTCACTGTAAAGATATCCACCAATTCATCCAACATATAATCTTAAAATCAGTTGACAATGCAAGGTTATTAGGAAAAAACATGAAAGTTCTCAATGAGAAAGAGATTCCAAATGAGTTATGGCAACTGGTGGTGAGAAACTGATACAAGTCTGTGTCCACAGGCATAAGTCTTGAGAGTTCCGAAACAAAAAACATGAAAGCACACTGAAAACGGTTCCAGTTCACCAAGCAAAAGGGAGGCTTTGTTTGCAAATGGTTCCAGTTCACTAGGCAAAGCCAAGTCTTCCTTGTTGTAGAAATGTGAAAATTCTTTGGCCAATGGCAACAATGTTTCTCTTCCACCGAATGGTTGACCTCCAGCCCAGTATATCCTGGCATTTCTTGGGGCTCCTAGGGCTTTCAGTAGCCTAGATACCTCTAGGGCATTTAAGGGACACAGTCCTGCAAGTTTGCGGTCATGATAGGTCATGTTTGATCTGGCTGTGAGGAGCTCAGGACGTAACTTCCTCTCATTGTTAATGATCTCCTCAAATTCATGGCTAAGACCAGGAAGGCAGCCAGTTCTGACCCACACATCTTTTTCCAAGCATAGATGAAGAGCGATTTATGGACCCTTGCTTCTCATCCTCTCTACGAGCTTGTTCCCAAGTTCCAAAATTGGTGGTGCAGACCTCAATGCATGAAATGCAACCTAAATTGATCCAAGTTGCTATGATTAGTATCAAAGCATATTAAAACTTGTTGAAGGAGTCACAAAGTTAAAGTAAAAGAAACAGATTCTACATGACCAAAACAAGAAAATGATTCCACACATTCCATCAAAATAATTTTGCACTCAATAAAAGTTTGTTTAGCAGCTGGGACCAACGTATACCTTGCACCGAAGTGTCTGAATATCAAAAGGGAGATCCAGAGAAAGCCTTGAATCTAAGCCTCGTAAAAGTAGAACCCCGTCTCTATTAAGCTGCAAAACACCACAAAATACATTAATGGTGATGCCATTATGGCCAACTGGCCAACAGTCAAAACAACTATAAGCCATCAGAATATTATTGGCAAGAACATTCAAACTAATAACACACTTACAAATACAAAACATAACAAACAAGAAGATAAATAAGCGGTGTTTGAAAACTAAATTATCGGTGTTTGAAAACTTTCACTAGTTGAATTGGTCATGGACTTGACAATAAAAAGCACAAAAGGGCCTCTGGACAAACAAACATGAAAACAAAATCTACTAGTTTAGGTTTAGTGATTTTCCATATTATAGTTCTAATGAATTAACAAACCCAATAGTTTTGGGTTTTGTGGTTGTACATTCTACAGTCCTAACTCCTAAGGAATTAGAGCTCAGTCAATGATCAAATATCATTAGAAGTTTCCCACTATCTACACTCATTGGTCTGAATAGTCCACAATCAGTTTATAACTTCTTTTACTAATTGGGTGATTGGAAGCTAACAAATCGTTCTAAAAAGGGATATAATTGCAAGTTTGCAACCCTAATATATGGAGTTTCCTTCAACATTTACCAAAAAATGTAACGGGGTTTCCTTCTTAAAGATCATACATACCCTTTTGCTACATCGTGCTTGAATCCAACGAGGAGAAGCATGAAGAGGGGTTCGTTTTTCCTCCACTGGTCTAGTCATCAGATGGGTCGATGGTAATGATGAAACTATTCTTACATCCTTTGCAAGCACATTTTTGGAGTGCTCCAAATCAAATATATCAGAGAACTCACTGCACCAAGACAAATCAAGTTCAAATTTTGAGTGGTCCACAGTTTCTATAAAAGTAAAGATGCCCATTTTTTCTAAAAATTTAACTCAATATTTTTCTTAGAATCTAAATAAAAGAAAACAGTACCCATTTCTACTCTTCTACAATAGTTTCATATAATCGATTGATTGTGATTGTAGTAAAAGAGAGATAAAACCCATTTCTACTCTTAACAACCAATTAAGAGCGGAAAGAATTAATAAGGGAACCAATGATCTATGCATCAAAGAGTTCATATTATGCATTTCTTGTTTCTATTACATAACAGTAAGTGATTCACAATGACCAAACAACCAATGAGCAAACATTTCAGCAAAACAAACAAGAAAATGGGTTAACAGAAACACCAATAAACACCAAACAAGAAAATGGGTTAACCTCAAAACCCATCAAACATTTCAGCAAAACAAGAAAACCCCATTAACAGAAATTTGAAACCCTAGATCTAGAAACCCACCACCCGAAATCAACCCGAAATGAAAGAAGAAACCCTAGATCTAGTATAAACTCTAGATCTAGAAACCCCCTACAAGAAATCAACCAGAAATCAAGGAGAAACTTACTTTCGATTGAGTTTTTCTGATGGGGAGAGCTTTTCTTTGAATGGGGACGACGGTGGCGATGGAGCTTTTCTTCGATGATGGGGAGAGGGTGGCGATGGAGCTTCGAGCTTCCCTTCTTTACTCTGTCAAGTCTGGTTTGGGGAGAGGGAGAGCGTCGGCTTTTCTTCTCTTCTTTTCTCTGTGTGGAGATGTATTTGGGGAGAGGGAAAGCTTTGTTTCGGCTTCTTTTCTCTTCTCTGTGGGGATTCTCTATGGAGATGGATTTGGGAAGAGTGAGACTGTTCCCTCCCTCTTATTTCCCCAAAATTCGATTTCCTTTTTTTTTTTTTTTTGGAAACAGAGCTCGGGCACGTGCAAGGGAGGCTCCCCCGCCCATTCCCTCGACAATTAGAAAAGCCCAAACTCAACAGAGCTTGATTTACTTCAAAGAGCTAAGCTAAGGGTTGTTTTGAGTGCACCTGCAAGTAACATAAGGAAGGCTATGCTAACAGCAGTTATTTAAGATGTTATTTATGAGGTCAATTTGGAAGGTCGTTTTGAAGTCAAGAATACAGTCAAGTCGGTCATGCAAGCTGTTGGCAATGAATGAATTGACCAAGGCATTTGTGATGGATGGAAGTGAAGATGATCATTATGAAATCAACCGAATTTATTTCACCCAACGCTCACACCTATTCCCATGTTCAAACAGAGGCGACAACATCCATCAAACCCAACATCATGCTGCCACTTTTACTATCTAGTCAGTTGCAGCGACCGCCTTTGAAGGGTCGCCTCCTTAGTCATGATGTTTTGATGGAACACTCGAGGTATGGGGTCTACCAAAGCATTTCGAAACCTGAAGATCCTCTACCAAAAGTCCAATGCCGATATTATTTTCTTATCTGAAACCAAGTCTAACCCTTCCAAGATGGACTACTTACGTCAGATATTGGGCTTCGCACATAGAGCGTCAGTGCCAGCGCAGGGACAAGCTGAGAAACTTGCACTTTTTTGGAAAGCTGATATTCAACTTACCATTCTTTCTTCACGTAAAAATTATTTTGACAGTGTTCTTGATGACTATTTTATCTCATTTGCAAGGTCGGTGATAAGCACCCAAAATATTGATTTTTACACCACTAAATATACAATTGTTAAGTCCAATTATCCAATAAAAATATCTCATTATGTGTATTTTGTGCATTTTGTAGGAATTCAAGCATAAATCTCAAATCATGCATAAAGTGTCACAATAAGGCTAAATTCAACAACTACAAGGCCCAATGGGAATTCAAATGTATTCATAAGGACTAAAGAATTTCAATCCCAAGACCCATGAAGTCAAACTCACAAAACATCAACAACAAACAACGGATCTCGAGAAAATAAACATGAAGATTTGGCCGTCCACATGACCAACTTTATCATTAAAAAAATATCTACAAGACATGTTTCCATATTCAACTCCAACATATTTCCTTGTTTCACTCAACCATGTTTCCTTGTTTCACTCAAACCATGTTTTCTTATTTCACTCAAAACAAATTTACCTGTAAAAATCCATACATGGAGTTCATAAAGGATAGTTAATTTTATATAGGTCTTTTAGTTGTAGTTCTTGGCTTTCGATTTTTGCTTGGTAGAGAAGTATATGTATTACTTTCCAACATTTTAATTGAAGTAAGTTATATGTTTGTCTCTCTATCTCAATTGTTTCTCTATCTCCTTTAACTTTTAGTTTATTCTCACTATTCATGGAGAGCTATGAAGATATAATGATAGTTAGATTGTGTTTTCTTTAGGAAGTAAAGTAAAACAATGAATTGTAAGAAGTACTTCGAAAGAAGGCTTCATTTGTTAAATGAATAATTATTTTGATCCGAAAAAATAAATTATTTTCATGTCTTTTAGGATTTTTCCAATAAAAAACATAATCAAAATCCAATGATGTCTAAGAAATAAAACAATGGATTCGGTTAAAGTTTGAGGAAAAGGAAAAGTCTTTTACTTCTTTAATCCCGCAACTCAATCATTATGTTGGAATGAGGTGATTCTCATACCCTTGAAATTTCTCTATATTCATTTTTGTTACAAGTTATTATTTTGTTTTGAAATCATATCATCTCTCAACATCTCATCATAATTATTTTGCTATTCTCTTTATTCTTTAAATTGAAATTCAAATATTGTCTTCTAATCCAAGTAAAGTAGTCGATAACCCCTACTTTCACTGTGCGTTATTGAAGTGTATTGTAGGTTGAAGGAAAAAAATAAACAAAAAGATAAATGTTTCTTTGATTGATGTCAAAAATCATGCAACGACATTAATGTCGGTTTATAACATCAATCAAATGGCGTCGTTGCCCATCACTTGATGAAGGAAGACATTCTTGAAGATACAACTTTGGAGATAATAAAGAAGATTTTTTATTTCTTTAATTTTTTTCCATTTTCTTTAATTTATTCTCATATTTATGCGTTTTTTGGGTAATTTCTAGGAAATAACGGAAACAGCACTGCAGTAAATGACCCAAACAGCTTCCAATTAACGTGAAAATTTTACAGCAAATTTCGTGACACTCCCCTGAATTTATGTCATTTGTTCAGATGTTTTTTAGGTCGGTTGTCTGTTGAACAAATTTGTTTGGAAAAGTGGGTGATAAAGCTACAGAATTGCCTAAGACTTGCTTGAAGATTTTTTTTTTTTAATTTATTTGTAGTTTCTAGTGAGGAAGAGAGTTTATACTTTAATAAAAAAAAATATGTCTCGAATGGTCGAGTGCAACTTGTAATAGTTAGGCATTATTTTAGCATTAGCTAACTTTTTTTGTAGTGGACAACCAGTGGTGTTGTGGAGGAGAGAACAATTGTTTGAACCTAGGAGGAGTAGCTCTCAAATAACACTTCTCTCTACTCCCACGATGGAGACCTTGTGTCCGAGCTCACAAGTTAGTAAGTATCTCTTTCAGACACATTGTTTTAGTGGCTTGGGTGCTAAGTTAAAATCAATTGGACATTGCGTGGTGTTTGTTTATGTTTTGCATCTTAAAGAACTGTATGGTTTGCATACGTTAATAAACTACCAAAAACAGATAGGGCAGACCTAGCCCTAT
Source organism: Berberis vulgaris (assembly GCA_963556465.1). Classification (NCBI taxonomy): domain Eukaryota; kingdom Viridiplantae; phylum Streptophyta; class Magnoliopsida; order Ranunculales; family Berberidaceae; genus Berberis; species Berberis vulgaris. Next base: position 59,748,412 of record OY747134.1, read on the forward strand.
TTTTGAAACTGGTGGGATTTCATTACCCACCTCATCACTCCAGCTATGTGAAACCAAAGCACATAATAAAATCAACTAAGATTATAGCCAACTAGAACGGTGTTCATAAGACAACTAAGATCAAGGTTAATCTGCTGAATTTTTATGTTGACCAAAGCTAAACGTGACATTGGGTTTAATCATTTAATGAATTTCGGGAGGCCGTTGCCACATGGATAACTCACCCAGTACGCCGAGTCACTAGTAAGTTGCGAACCGCATAAGGACGAGGTGCAACTAACAGTTTTGGCTAGGAACACACACCCTAAGTACGTATTTGACACACATCATTCTCATATCAATCGGTCTACAAAGCTGTAGCACAAGTACAATGCTTAATTAGACCACGTGATCTCCTGTCACTTGTGCAATAATTCGACATCTTGTAAGCGTAACTCTGACCTCCTGATTTTGGACTTTGTATTGTTGGATACAAGCTTTTAGGATCATGCATTAGCACCCTATCTAATCAGGCAATAATAGATAACAACGTGACGCCCGATGGTTTCAATCATTATTGTCCCTCGCAAATTAACAAGATAAAATCTCATTAAAACATTGTTTGCTTAGATTTGGCATTTGTGTGGTTCAGAAGTGATTGTTGTTTGTGTATGTCTTCTTAACAATCGTCTAGAGATACTCGATCTTGTGTTTTGTCAGTCATCTTTCCATCTCATTTTTTTTTCTTTTTATGAACATTTGGGAACGACCCAGCAAACGCTTGGTCGTTCGTACCCAAAAAATTTCTAGCCACCCTAATTCATTTTTTGACTCTTCACAACACTGATATCCACCTACCTCTCCTCACTCTCAAATCAACATTGAAATGGCAGAACGTCCAATTTGGCAATATAATGTTCCCCTTGCTGCTAATATGCACAGATGCATTAAGCTGCCCCCTATCACGACAGCTCAATTTGATATCCGACCAGCTATTATTAATATGTTACCAAAGTTTCATGGGCATGATCGAGAAAGCCCATATGTCCATCTTGAAAAGTTTCTTGAAGTTTGTAGTACTTTTAAGAACCAAAACATAGATGAGGAAAATGTTAGACTTTGCTTGTTTCTTTTTTCTCTTGAAGATTGGGCCACTTCATGGCTAAATTCGCTCCCTGCCAATTACATGAAATCATGGGAGGATTTAGTTAGAAAGTTTCTAGCAAAGCACTTCCCCATGAGAAATACCCTATAAATTAGAAGATAAATTGAGGAGTTTACTCAAACACATGATGAACTTTTTTATGAAGCATGAGACTACTTTCAAGATTTACTCATTAAGTGCCCCCATCATGGCTTTGAAAAATGAGTGCTAGTGCAGAGTTTCTATAATGGATTAATTGTTGAATCTAGAAATATGATTGAATCCATGCATCAAAGGAAATTCATGCGTAAAACTGGTATTGATGCTTATACCTTTCTAAGTGAACTTGCTGATGATTCTCGACAATGTACTGCCCATAGAGACTTGAAACCTAGTTCTTCTAAAAAATCACGTTTATTTGTACCAAAGGAAGATCCCGAACCAAACATCAAAACCTTCATCAATGACTTTGCTAAGGAAATTAAATCTACTGCGACAAAGTCAACCTCTGAAACCAAAGAGCGGACTTATAAGCCTTGTACCTTTTGCCTCAAAGGAGATCATATAGATTTTGATTGTCCTTTAACTTCAGGTGGCAATGAACCTCCAGAGGAGGTGTGTGTATTTAACAATGAACATAAATCAAACACATTCAGTCAAGTCTACACATCTGCAAATCGACATCACTCTAACATTTCCTATGGTGGTGACTTTTATGAACAACCACCCAGAAGTTCAAGGAATCCTCCTAGATTTCAACACCCTAGGCAACCTAGTGGCCAATCTCACAACTCACGCACTTATCCCAGACAGGTTCAATATGGATCTAACCAGTGGCAACAAAATCAATATCCACCAAGGGAGGACCTCTTATGTACCAGCAAAATTTACCTGTGAACCTTTCTATGGTACCCGTCCCTCATAATTCCAATGGTCAACCTCAATTTAGCAACTCCCGGGATTTGGTACCTCAAACTTAATATGTTGCTCCTTTACCACCTCCAAAACCATCATTGGAGGATACGATGCACCAATTAATGGCAACCAATGCTGCTAATTCCCAAGCCATCCACCAGCTTAAACAACAGTTGCAACATTTGACTGCGGGAAGGAAAAATGAACATTCCCCAGTCAATCCATCCCTAATCCAAAAAGTGTTCCCCAAGCCCATGTCAATGAAGTAGTCAATCCATCCCTAATCCAAAAAGTGTTCCCGAGCAATCGATAATGACATAGAACAACCCAAGATAATTGATGTGATTTCCAAATAGAGCGTTCCTAAACCAATTGAGAAGGCTAAAGATTATTCTCAAACCAGTTTAAACTCACCCTCTCAGCTTCCCGTAGAGCCAAGAAAGTATATACCTAAGGCACTTTTTCCCAAAGCCCTTTTAGGTAACAAAAAAAAAGTAATTTCAAGAACTACTAGAGATTTTTAAAGGAGTGCACATCAACATCCCTCTTTTTTCTGTTATCCAGCAAGTACTAATCTATGCAAAAGATTTCAAGGACGTGTGTACTAAAAAGAAAAAAAACGGAAGTACCTGAAACAACATGCCTTGTTAGCGATGTCACATCGCTTATTCAACAAACTGGAGTGGTTAAGTACATGGATCCAGGAACCCCTACTGTACCATGTTTCATTGGGAAAGACTTTGAAAGTTGTGCCTTGATCGACTTAGGAGCTAGTGTGAATCTCTTACCTTATCATATATATTTAGAACTTAATTGGATTGAATGTGATGCAACCAACAAATGTAGTTCTTAAGCTAGCAAATGAGTCAAAACGATACCCTAAATGAATAGTTCTGGATGTGATTGTCCAAGTTGCAGATTTATATTATCCAGTTGATTTCATCATCTTAGACAGTAGCCTGAGCCCAAATAATCAAAGTATTGTCATCTTAGGGCGACCCTTCTTAGCAACTGCGGAGGCCAACTTCAACTGTAAAAGTCGTAGCATGTATGTTTCTTTTGGGAACCTTAAAGCTGAATTGAATATTTTTAAGGCCTTGCAAATGAGAGATGATCTCGATATGATTGAGAAGGAAGAAGAAGTGAGTTTGATTCGATCTTTTGAGTCTATGCCTCAATCGTCACCAGATGACGTATTGCTTCGTTGTTTCTCACACTTTGGTATGAACCTAAATATGGACGAGGCTATTGAAGATGTCAACAACATGTTGGATAATGTGCCCATAATGCATATACTTGAATCTGAGCCATTATCACTTTATCAATATGAGGGAGAGTTGTGTTCCTCATCTTCCTTCATAGAACAATTACAAGAGAGTGACTCATCCACAAGCACTCAGAAATCACTAGAACTTAAGCCTTTACCAAATGAATTGAGATATGCATTTCTCGATCCTAAGGAGAGTTATCCAGTGATTAATGATTATTGCCTCAGATCTCACTGCGGAACATAGTGACAAGTTGTTGGAAGTTTTTAAAGCTCACAAGTCAGCCATTGTTTGGAATATTCATGACATTAAGGGTGTTGACCCTATTTTCTGTGAGCATCATATTTATTTGGAAGATGAAACAAAAACCTCCAGAGCGCCCCAACAACGTCTAAGAAGATTTATCAAATTTCATACCTCTTTTTAAAAAAAAAATCTAAAAAAAAAAAGAAAAAAGTGATATCCTAGCTATGATGAGAATGGATTACTTCATTCATTACATTTAGGCAAAGAGATGTTGGGAGTTTATTAGAATTTGAGCATTCAGGAACAAATAAATTTTTGCACAATGACCACAAATGTAGTTTGGAATACAAAAGTAAGTAACTTCCTGAGAATCTAGAGGAATAATAATCGAGACTTTACCCTTATGAGCTATCAAACATTTCATTTTATTCAGAGAGTTTTTACACAACTCTGAGTCATATGATGACTTAAAATTTTATTGGACATTAACTTGTTATGAAGTCTCATTATTCTTCTTTTTGGTTGATCACTGAGGATGACATCTTTTTCAAGTTAAGAGAAACATAGGTCTTGTAGTCTATTTGAGACTTATAACCATTACCAAACCTTAGAAGGTAAATTATGCATCTCTTATCCATCTGAACCTTCTCAAAACCATCTTGCTAAACATTCCATCAAATACCAATGTGAGCCTTTGTCTTGGGTTATTAGATATAAAATAAAATAAAATAAACTCACTTTCCAATTTATGTTTCTGAAAAATGTTAGGAAGATTTATGAAGAAAAAGGGGAGTGCAAAGTGAAAATCCAAAGTCCAAAGAGAAAAAAAAGTTTTAAAGAAGGAAACAAATAAAAAAAAAAGGTTGTGAAGAAAGGAAAATAAAATGAAATGATTGATGAGTTCCCTATCAAACTATTTGAAAACCCTACATTTTTAGAAACATCTATTTTCTTACCATCTACCCCACTCTTCCACATAAAAAATAATAATAATCAAACCAGATTCATTTTTAATTTAGAGAAGTCATAATTAACCACATGGTAATGTATGATAAGAAGTGGAAAATATATGAGAATGTGCTATGGTGGGTAACTCGACATTCTTGCAAGTGATCAACATTCCTTCCATGAGACTATTATTTTATTTCATGTCCGTTTATTCTAATGAGCATGTTGAGAAGTTTGAATTTTCACATTTACTATTTTCATCACATGCAAAAGAGAAAATATTTTACCCAAACTCAGAGTGATCATTTCAGAGAGATTAACTGGTGAGTTTTGAAGTCAAAACGGCTATTCCAAAGGTGGATTAGGATGTACGTTACTTTGACACGAAAAGTTGCATTTGTTGGTTATTCACACACACACACACACACCTTGTTCCAAAGTTGCTCACTTGTAATGTGCATTTTAGTAACTAGTTTCATGTCTCTTATCTTCTATGTGGTTAAATAACAAGGAAATTCTCTGAGAAAAATAGGGCACACATCAAATTTGTTTCAAATAAAAAAAAATGTTTGTGGCTGTCATCCTGGATAACCCTTAGGAGGCTAAAACTCCTCCTTTAGTGTCACGCTAGAGATTCAAGGCGTTGTTGCATATCGTAAATGCAATCGAGTCATATCAGCGAAAGTGGCATTGATTTCTTTGAGAAGTTTAAGACAAATTAAAATATTTTGTTTTGTGTTCTCATATTTATTTTCGTTGCTATTTGCTAAAGGACTAGCAAAAGGTTGTTTGGGGGTGATGTGATAATCACCCAAAACATTGATTTTTACACCCCTAAATATACAATTGTTAAGTCCAATTATTCAATAAAAATATCTCATTACGTGTATTTTGTACATTTCATAGGAATTCAAGCATAACTCTCAAATCATGCATAAAGTGACACAATAAGGCTAAATTCAACAACTAGAAAGGTCAAGGGGAGTTCAAATGCATTCATAAGGACTAAAGAATTTCAATCCCAAGACCCATGAAGTCAAGCCAACAAAACATCAACAACTACGGATCTCGGAAAAATCAACATGAAGATTTGGACATCCACATGGCCAACTTTATCATTAAAAATGAGTTTTTTTTAGTTTGACTCTCATTAGTTTATATCTAATAGAGTTTGACACTCATTTTAAAAATTAATTGAGTTTAACCCTCAAATTGAAGTTGACTCTACTTGTCAATACCAGTCAACGTGATTGATTGGTCAAGGTGAAATTTTTGACTAAAATAGCCTTAACTTAAATGGCACATGCAAGGCACGTGCTAGACCAAAATAGCCTTAACTTGACCATGAATGGTAAATCAAGTATCGGCATGTCACTTACAACCACCGGCACCCATACTGTAACGCTTGTTCCAAACCCGAAAAGTCATCACCACTGTAGAAAAACAAACAAAACTTGCTTGTTGAAGAAGAAGCCAAACTAGTTGAATCTGAGGCTGTTGTTGTTGTGACAAAGGAGGAGAAAAAACATATCAAGCTATCAAGTGAAACAACCATTTGAAACTCTTAAGGTTAGGAGAAGAACTATTTAAGGGTACCTCTTCCCTATTTGTTTTTCCTGCCTTAGGGGGTCAAGAAGTGTTGCAAGATCACAGTAAGGTATTTGATATGTCTTTTCTATCTAATTTGCAACATGGGTTTCTTGATTTTCGTTTGTATTTGTTTTGCATTATTCCCAAGTTATGAACAACTGAAACAATGGTGAAAGTACAATCTTTCTTTAAGGTGTCTGATTTTTGTTTTCTGACTAATTTGTGATATGGGTTTGTACTTTAATAGTTCTAGATATGTTTTTGTTTGTAGCACATTATGCTCCAAGTTTTGAGCTTTAAACTGAGACATTGGCACATCAAATCAATGAGATTGCTCAACTAAATAGTCTGTTTTAGGTGGGTTTGGAGAATAGAGAGATTTGAGTGATTTTTTTGGAACCTCATTTGTTTAAAGCACCGAGACACCCTTATGTTATTGGAAAACATATTTTGTAGGAAAAAACAACGATATGTTTGAGCTCACATCGAGGAATCTTAAAGTTGAATAACTTGAATCTGTGCTATCAATTCTTCATTCATGTATCATATTTCTTTATTCTTCAAAATAATGTCTTTCAATTAGGCTGTTGTCTTGAAAGGTTGTTTGATTGAACTCTAATTGAAACAACTATCACAAAGGTTCCAGATTGAAGGGGGGGAGAAAGAGACTCATTCAACAAATTACCACCCAAATCAACATCAAAGAGAAGCATTGTACGCAAGCTCAAGAGGTGTGGTACCTTTGAGTGAGTTCACACTAACGTAGAGATACTGCAAGGTAAAAAAACTCACCAATTTCTCTGGGTATTTCACCTCAAATACCTACAGCTGTAAGCTCTAGAGACAAAAGTTGAAGAGGGAGGGTTCTTTGTATAGTAAAGTATTAGCGTGTTGAGGAGAAGAGATTTGAGTTGCAGAGCAAAGGAAACCCATTGGAGAACACCCATGTCAAGCCCCCCTCCCTTGATAGAGATGAACATAGGTGTTCCATGAAGAAAGGACTGGGTTCTTTTCCTTCTCCAAGTTGGCTCTTTGAAATGAATGTTTGATATGTTTCAAGAGAAGCTCTACATCTGAAGTTGAGGTCACAGTTGTTGAAGAGAAGAAGAGGTGGCAAATGCAGATCAAGTTGCATTTGGAGAGACTCCTTTGAACCAAAACAGAGATTGTTGAGAGAAAAAAAAAAAAAAGGAAAATAGGATTAATTATTTTGGTTGTATTTTAAAAATTATTAGATCACCAGAAGATATGTGAAATAAAGATTGAGCCTTTGATTAATTTTGGAAGTTTTTTACACCTTGCATGTTGCCTTGCATGTGCCATTGAAATTAAAGCTATTTTGGTCCAAAATTTTATTTTGACCAGTCAATCACGTTGACTACTATCGACCGGTAGAGTCAACTTCAGTTTGAGGGTTAGACTCAATTAATTTATAAAATGAGTGTCAAACTCTACTAGACATAAACTAACGAGTGTCAAACTAAAAAAAAACCTTAAAAAATCTCTACAAGACATGTTTCCTTATTCAACTCCAACATGTTTTCTTGTTTAACTCAAACCATGTTTCCTTATTTCACTCAACCATGTTTCTTTTTTTCACTCAACCATGTTTCCTTATTTCACTCAAACCCTTTTTACCTATAAAAACCCCGAGTTCATAAAGGATAGTTAGTTTTAGAGAGTTTTTTTTTTGTAGTTCTTGGCTTTAGATTTTTGCTTGATAGAGAAGAGCATGTACTACTTTTCAACGTTTTAATTGAAGTAAGTTCTATTTTTGTTTCTCTTTCTCAATTGTTTATTTTTTTCCTTTAACTTTTAGTTTACTCTCACTATTTATGGAGAGCTAATCTCCCCTCTCAAGGAGAAAAAATTGAGCCCCATAAAGATATAATGATAGTTAGATTGTATTTCCTTTAAGAAGTAATGTAGAACAATGAATTGTAAGGAGTACTTCAAAAGAATACTTCATTTTTTTATAATGATTTGATTCGAAAAAATAAATTATTTCTGTCTTTAAGGATTTTTCCGACAAAAAACATAATCAAAATCCAATGATGTTTTAGAAATAAAACAATAGATTTGGTTTAAGTTTGAAGAAAATGAAAAAAAAAAATACTTTTACTTCTTTAATCCCACAACTAAAGTCATGTAAGTTGAAAAACCATGTGATTTGAGTATTTTGGGAGAAATTGAAATTATATTCTACAATCATTATGTTGGAATGGGGTGATTCTCATACCCTTGAGATTTCTCTATATTCATTTTTGTTACAAATTATTATTTTGTTTTGAAATCATATCATCTCACCATAATTATTTTGATCTTCTCTTTATTCTTTAAATTGAAATTCAATATTGTCTTTCAATCCAAGTGAAGTAATCGATAATCCATACTTCCACTACGTATTATTGAAGTGTACACCAAATTGACATTTTTGTAACAACCTCCAAAATAGTAACACTTTTGAGCTATACCAATCCACAAAGGAATTTTACACATTTTCACAAAACAAAGCGATAAAATAATTGTATCACCATGAAGAGTATGGGCCTACGAGTGATACTATTTATGGTGATCTAATTTATTTTATCATTTTTTTGTGTAACTATTTTTCATTTTTTTTACTAAATCTAGTTTTGACTTCAAATAATTTGGTGGATTGTTATAGCTCAAAAGTGTTACTATTTTGGGAGTTGTTACAAATATGTCAATTTGGTGTAGTAGGTTGAAGGAAATAATAAACAAAAAGATAAATATTTCTTTTATTGATGTCGAAAATCATGCAACGACATTAATGTCGATTTTTGACATCAATCAGTCAGTTATTTTTGTTTATAGTGACCAAATCCTGCTTCTCGGGAGCATTTCTGGCAATCCATGTCCAACCTTTTACTTTATCCAACTTTTACCAGGAATTATTATGGGATATTTGAATGTTATTTGTTAACTTGGGGACAAAATGGGTGGTAACCAACCTTCTTACACTAGTTTCAGACATCTTAGAAATTTTCTTGACAGTAACAAATGTTAGATTTCCCCCTTAATGGCTCTTAATTCACTTGGAACAACAAGAGAAAAGACAAAATGAGATTAAAGTTAAACTTGATCATATCATTGTCTCGACTGAGTGGTTGAACCTTTTCCCTTTTGCTTCTGCTCGTACAATTCACACATCTTCTTCGGATCACAGGGTAATTTCCCTTCAGTTAGTCTCTAACTTCAGTCCAAATCCAAAACCTTTTAAATTCTTCCACATGCGAGCTAGAGACCCTTCTTGCAGGCGAGTGATTCAAACTAATTGGGCCCCCTACAACACCCGTCTTCGACCCATAATATACATCTTAAAACAAAAAGCTTAGTTATAACCTCACTAGGTGGAATAATAAAGACTTTAAAAATATTCAGTTTTGCATCTCTCACACTCTTTCTTCATTGGATAAACTTCAAAATGATCCTTCTTTGAAGGACAATGTCACAACCATCTCCTTGCTGGAAGAGTGTCTTTCTGAACTTCAGCTTCGGGAAGAGATGTTTCGGTGTAACAAGTCCGGTTCGTCCTGGATAAAAGACGGTGACAAGAACATCAAATTCTTTCACCTTACTTCTTTGTTTCGGAGGAAAATAAATCTGATTCTTTGCCTTAAAGACGAAAATAATGTGTGGCATTCCACATCGGAGTCTGTTAGAGCTACCATCAATGATTATTTCTTTGGTATCTTCCAATCCTCCAATCTGACTTCTGACCCAGGGATACACGCCTTATTTAGTTCGATCATCTCGAAAGCTGATAATGTAGTTCTACTGGCTATTCCCACTGCTGTAGATATCCAGGCGATTCTTTTTAACATGGGTAGCCACAAAGCTCCTGGCCCTGACGGTTTTCACACCTTCTCCTTTCAATATTACTGGGACATTGTGAAAACGGATGTCATAGAGGTTGTTACTCATTTTTTCACTTGTAAGCAGTTAGATTCAAAGTTGAATGAAACATTCATTGCTTTGATCCCAAAAGTGGGGAATCCTATTTCGCCGGATAAATTTTGCCCTATAGGCATTTGCAATGTTATTTATAAGGTTATTTCCTCAAACCTTTGCTGGATAACATTATTTCTCCTAACCAATGAGATTTTCTCCATGGTCGCTCGATAGCGGATAATATTAGCCTTGCACACGAAACTTTCTATCAGATGAAACATTTTTCGGAAGAAAAAACAGAGTTGGATGACAATCAAAATGGATATGGCCAAAGCCTATGATAGGGTAAAATGGTGTTTTCTAGCTCAAGTGCTTAGGCAGTTTGGTTTTGATGAAGGATGGATAGACATGATCCATCAATCTCTATCCACGACCTTTTTCCAAGTCTTTCTCAATGGTTCCCCCTTCAACTCATTAAGCTATCCAGGGGCATACACCAAGGCGACCCTCTATCGCCTTACCTTTTCTTATTGGCAGCAGAAGCGTTCCCTCGTCTTCTTCATAAGGCTAAAACAAAAGGCAAAATTCAAGGTATCAAACTCCGAAGATATTCTCCTTCGATTAGTCATCTGCTCTATGCAGACGATTTGATGTTTTTTTTGCAAAGCCTCTTTAGCTGAAGCGCATTCAGTCAAAGATATTTTCTAGCAGTATTGTCTGGCTTCATGTCAATGAATCAATTATAATAAATCTTCTGTCTATTATAGTTCCAACGTGCACCCAAAATATGCTAAACTGATTAATAGGATCTTAGGCACTAGAAGCTATAATCCTAAATATAAATATCTTGGATCTCCCATTCTGTTATCCAAGAAGAAAGCTTTGAACTTTCAATCTCTTATCGACAAAGTTGATGCCAAACTTTCTTCTAGGAAGACAAAAATCCTTTCACAAGCAGATCAAATTGTGATGATTAAATCGGTTCTCAATTCGATCCCCATTTACACTATGCAAACTTTTTTGTTGCCTTGCAACGTCTCAACAAAGTTGGATCACCTGGCCAGGGATTTTTTGTGGAATGGGGGGACAGATAGTAAGGCAAAACAACTTTGTACTTGGAAACGAGTTTGTCTACCCCGAATTCTCTCGGGTCTCAATATTCATTCTTATAGGAACATAAATCTTGCCTTAATGGCCAATAACATATGGAATGCCCTCTCATTTCCTCAACACCACCGAACCCGCCAATTCAAGGCGTTATATTTCTGAGACAAAAGTATTTTCCAGCTAGGAAAACCCCCTCCTTGGCTTCATTCGCTTTGAGGGGGAACCTTATGACACTCATCAAAATGAAGTGCCTTTTTTTATGGCAAGTCATGTCTGGAAATCAAACCAACCTTTGGCTTGACTGCTAGGTCAAACCAGGTATTGTTCTGGTGGATTGTGTCTCGAACTACACCAATCATAGTCTTCCTTGTTTTATCCAAGACCTTTGGATCTATCCTACTGAAGGTTCACTCCAATGGAATTAAGAACTTATCAACTCTCTTCTTCCGGGTCCAGTGGCTAGGGATATTCAAAATATTCTAATCCGGCCCACAAACAATCCTGGCAAACTTCTTTGGACTTTTGACAAAAGAGGATTTTTTCGGTCAAAAGTGCAACGCGGGCTTTCACCTTGGGTCATTTTGAAAGCTCCACTTCCATTTCCCCCTCCCACCTTTGGCGCTAAACTTTTGAGATCCATTTGGAGAATCAATGCCCTTCTCAATGCGTTGTTCCTCTTCTAGAAAATTAGCCAGGATTTGCTTCCCACGAGAGCCAACCTTGTTAAAATCCATATCCCCATCGAGGATAAATGCGTCTTTTGTCATTCTCAGCAGGAAGATGTGTTCCATCTTTTCTTCTTTTGCCTTGTCATTTCTCGACTTTGGCTCCTCTATCCTCTTTCTATTGACTGGGCAGCCCCAAATCTCAACCTTCACTTCGTTCTGAGAGTCTTGAAATTTATGTGGGATTCTGCTAAAGCCTATGCTATGAGATCTGATAAATGCTTTCCCAGTTTACAACTATTCTTATGACTATATGGTATATTTATGACTATATGGTATATGTGTAATCAAAATATTTTCAACAACCAAGATTTCCCCTACGACCTTTGTATCACATTGTCGCATCTTTGGGAGTCTTGGTACAAACATTGGTTTCTTACCAGGTCAGTATTAACCTCACCCCACTTTTCATCAATCCCACAAATCTTGGATACAACAATAACTGACAAACAACTTGCCTCCCGCTCCTCGATTGATCTGGCCCTAGCCTCATTGGTCCATAGTCATGTTAATGTTTTTTCACCTACACCACTTATCCATGACCAAATCTACTCAGTTTGCACCCATAGAATTAATCTCATAGCAAACCACCTTCAACCTCTTCCACTCTGCCTTGATAGAGATATGATTATTGTCACATTTGATGCTTGTTTTTTAGTCTACTAACCAGGGGGTGTGGGAGTTTCAGCAACCGACATTGCTGAAAATGTCCTGGCTTCTGTTACCTGCCAAATAAGTGAAAAAAATTGTGCCAGCACGATGGCGGAATGATATGCAGCGGAGGCGGCCTTGCTACTCATTCTGGCTCAGAGATGGAGGAAGACGAACAAACTTCTTTTTGGAGACTCGGCGACCTTGCTTGATCTCATCCAGGATCGAGATTCTCAACAACTTTCTACTATGCATTGGGTCTGGCGCCATCTTATTTGTAATACTAAATGTTTGCTTTTTATGCTTCCTTTTTAACATTGTAGATATATATCTAGAGACCTTAATGGTAAGACTCATAGCTTAGCATCGGATGCCGGCAAAGTTGGATGTAACATCTAGTAGATATTAATATATTGCCTAAGGTTTTTAACAAAAAAAAAAGTCCCAAGACTCCAGTGGTAATTGGGATGTCACCAAACTTGCTTACAAAACCAAATACATGTTAAAATTTGGGAGTTGCTACGTGTACCCGACTATTCAGCTCGGTTGTACCAACTCTTTGTTGCACCAACATTTTGAGATGTTTCGACTTTGTTGCACCAACCTAAAAGATATAACACCAATTTACTTTTTTTTTTAATAAATGGAAACCATTTTGTGATGGAATTTTCTCGTTTAGGTGTGTCAATAAATAAATTATAAAAAATGAAGTAGTTGTAACTATTAAAAATGCATTCAAACCCAAGAACTCTACATCCAAAAATTTACAATAATAATCATCCGTACAAAGTTCTAAATCAACAACCTACCATAGTGTTTGCTAGTTACAAATTCGTGGCTAAAATTTAGTTTTATCGATGAGATTTACTTTTATTTTTTCGTCAATAACAAATTAATGCTCACAAACGAAAAAATTTAACCACTAAATGTTTTTTATTGATAAAAAAATGTAAGCCGGTGATACATATTTTAGGTTGGTGCAACAAAATCGAAACATCTCAAAATGTCGGTGCAACAAAGAGTTGGTGCGATCGAGCCAAATGATCGGGTACACGTAGCATCTCCCTAAAATTTGCAAATATACAAGGGCATAATATGGTGGGTGCTCTTAATCACGGTAACGGTTTAAGTGATGTCGTTTCGCTAACAGGATGGAACAAGGATTGTGATTTCGTTTTTCGAGTTAATTTCGGACCCCTCATTTTAAGAAATATTTCGTTTTGGGTAGAAAAAACGTAAAAATTACGGTCATAATTTCAAATTTAACAATATAAATTATGTATTTTAATCTCTTAAATACTACATAAAAAGTCTCACACTATTCGTAGTATCATACAAACTGAATATTACATAAGACTCAATTGTATAATAAAATTTTAATAATAAAATAATATTATAACATGTTAAAATATACAAAGATTAAAATATTTATTTCTTTTCTCAAAAAAAATTTCGATATATTTTGAATTTCGAAAGTGATTTCAATAACTTCAAAATAAAAAAGATTCGGTGAAATTTTGACATATTTCGAGAAAACATATTGCTTGTGTCACGGACTAGCAATCCGTGCGGCACTAGCTATCCAATTCACTAGTACGCCTATGAGTAGTTACTTTGACGGGCACAAATATTAACTTGAAAATGCACAATATCAATCTGTAGACAATATAACGATGCACAATAGTCAGCAAAAGCTTTCATTAACATTCAATAGATTACAATGGGGAGGAATGTTCGAAAGGACGTTGCTCAAGACTAGATCGATTTCGATGCTATCGATCGATGAAAATACAAGTTTGAAGTTGAAAAACAATGCAAAGAAAACAAAAAAATGCTAGCGGTACAGTCTGGCCCGACTATGCAATGGAGGCAACACGTCCTCACAATCAAGAGCTCAAACCTTACCCCTATAATATAGATGCTAAGCATTTGGGCACTTTTCAAAAGGGAACATTGAGTTTTGAGACCATTAGGAAAGTCTTGAAAGGCCTCTGACGTTGATTTCCATGACCAACGGTACTAGTTGGTACAATGCGTAGTCCATATCGCATGAGCCCTCCAGAGTTGACCGAATTGAGAAAACAAATAGATGGCTTGTTGGAGTCGGGATTCATTCAGCCCTCTAAAGCACCTTATGGGACACCTGTTCTTTTTCAGCGGAAACATGATGGCAGTCTTCGCCTTTGTGTTGATTATAGAGCCTTGAACAAAGTCACTATAAAGAACAAATACCCGCTACCGCTCATTGCAGACTTATTCGACCAACTTGGATCCGCCAGATACTTAACAAAACTCGACTTGAGATCAGGTTACCATCAGGTCCACATTGCTGCTGGTGACGAACCCAAAACTGTTTGTTCTACTAGATATGGGTCATATGAGTTCTTAGTAATACCCTTCGGCTTGACCAATGCTCCAGCTACGTTTTGCACCCTTATGAATGACCTGTTCCGTCACCTTCTAGACAAGTTCGTGGTTGTCTATCTTGACGATATTGTGGTTTATAGTGGGACTATAGAAGAACACCTACATCATTTGCGAGAAGTGTTCCAAATCCTTAGGGATAATCATCTCTTTGTCAAGAAGGAGAAGTGCTCATTCGGCCAGACTCAGATCAATTTCTTGGGTCATATTATTGGCAATGGCAAAATACGGATGGACATGGAGAAAGTCAAGAGCTCAAACCTTCCCCCTATAATATAGATGCTAAACATTTGTGCACTTTTCAAAAGGGAACATTGAGTTTTGAGACCATTAGAAAAATCCTGAAAGGCTTCTGACGTTGATTTTCCTGACCAACGGTACTAGTCCTGAGGTACTAGTCCTAACAGCTTGGATGGAACAACCCGTCGACCTTGCTAAAGTCAGTCTCGCAAACGTCTTGAAACGAGTGGGACACATTTACAACTATACCCCTTCTATCTTCATAGAACACGCACACTGAACGAGGCCTCTCCTTTTCTCATCGACTCTTCTCTTCTACTTCAGTGGACTAATCAGCCGTCGCGTCGAGAGCAGAACCGATCGATCGCGGCGAAGCCTCTCTGGCTACAGAGACGAAACCATCACTCACGTCACGACTTCAGGTGATCACCGATCCGTACAGTCTCCAAAACCCTAGATTTCAACTAATTGTTCCATAAACCCTAGAGTATTGTATTCGATCCATTTTGGTCTCACATTAGTGCACTTATGATCTGCAGGAAGGGATGGCTGGAATTCTGCCGTTTCTGGTTCTGATCTTCTCATTTGCAATTTCCATCTCTCAAGCTGCCATCTTTCACCCCATATCCGATGAACATCGATCTGCCGCATTGGAGCTTTTCAAACCCGTTAATGGATCCTTTGGAAGGTTAGATTTGAGTTTATCTGCAATATTATAACTACAACTCATGTGTGATTGCTGGATCTAATTCTTATTTAATTAAAAGATTTTTATTTCAATGACGATGATAAACTCTTGCTGAATGCTAATTTTGATTTTCTTCATAGTTTTAATTATCTCATTGCCGCAAGTTTAGCTGGATAGACAATAGAATTGTTGCTAGTGGATCAAAATTTTGTTTGAATTTCAAAACACCCATCTCAATTTGATGTGACAGAAGTGAAAATTTTCAGTCAAGGTTTGATTTTTATCTCAATGGCTTAATGGTCACAACACGAAGGTTGTGTTCTATGTATTCATCTATCATGCCGAATCTTCATTGTATAACTAGAAATATTGTGTTTTACCATTTATGGCTTACAAAATGTTTAATAATGCAATTCAACTTCGAATATTAGTTCTGAGCTTCATTTGATTCTCAATAAAATATTTTTTTGATTGTTTTAGTTGGGTCATCATATAAATTGTAACAAAAAAGAAGAAAAAAAACTGATATATTCTATTACTGTAACCAGCTTAGAAGAAACATACGAAGCATTAAGAACATTCCAGGTACTGGGCGTCGAGAAAGCTGCTGATGTTAGTCAGGCAACATGCGCACTTGTTACTGAGACCTTAAAGTCACCGCCTTCTGATGCAAAGAGCTTGTTCAATGCATTAAGAGTTATTCACATTCTGAAGTGTGCAATCGACGCTGATGTTTATGAGGTATTCTTCCAAACTCGGTATCATTACCTTGAGAAATTTCACAAATGGTGTTTGTTAGTTATTTTTGTAGCTGAAGCTTCTCATTTTTCTCTTTGTTGAAGAGCGTTGCTGCAAAGCTTCAAGAAATTGTGAAGGATGCCAGTTCGTTACTTGAATTTTACCATTCGGTTGGAGGCTTAGTCTTACTCAGGGTATTCTACCTCTCGATTGTAATATATGATTCATTATCTCTTTAATAGTGAAGTGATACTTATCTTTGGGATGCTTTAAGATGTATTTTGTGTTGGAAGAAGATCACTAAATGTTGATTCACCCATTGCATGATGGTGCATGCAGGGTGAAGGTTCTCAAAACGTGGTTCTTGGGGATGCCGATGCAACATTCCATTCCATTAAGGTAATGTGCTAGTGTGCTACAGTTAGAAGTTTTGTTTTATTTCACATTAATGTATCATTACTTTTCTTTTTGCAGGCTCTCAGTCAAAGTGATGGAAGATGGCGGTACAGTTTTAGTGGTTCTGAAACAAGCACTTATGCTGCTGGTACTGTCTCTATTCCTCCAGGAGTTTGCTAAGTGCTATAGATCTAATATGCTGTATACTTTTTGTAGCTTGTGATCTGAGGGTTTTTACCTTTTGGTCACTTGCTTTTCTCATTAATATACAATTCCTGATTTTACTGATAAAGAAAAAGTTTGAGATGAGCCAGATAATACAAAAAAAACATCATGACATAAACATACTACCGCTCAGGCACACCTACGCACAAACTCACTGGATTATATACATGACCAGCTTGGATCCTTAAAAATCTGAAGGATTTGAGGGTTGTTTTGGTGAATAGCCATCATAGTAATTTTAGAATGAGCATCGCTGTACTATCTTTTCTCGTACTCTCCCTCTCCCTCCTGCTGGAAAGACTTGGATTATAGCCCCCCTCTCTGTGCCTCTTGGCGAGAAGACTTGAGCGTACTATTCCTGTATGTGAAGTTTTGCTTATAACAAGTATTTATATAGGTTTCCTATGCTATGAATTTCACTAAGAGAAGGTAAGTAAGAGGTATAAGATATATCGTGTAACCATTATGAACAAGTGAAGATTTAGGCCACTCCTCTAATTCCCACTATCTCAATCTTTTTGTTTGAAATCCATTTACTGATCTTGCCAGAAACATTACATGGTTTTCCCTTAAAAACCTGTTTATTTATCTTTAACTGAATGTTTTTGGTACCATTCAGAGGTTATGTTGTTGGGGGCTCCGCCACGGCTCCGAAGACTTCATTTTTTTTTACTTCAAAGTGCCTTGCATCAGCCTTAGACTGCTGCAGGGCCATACATTAGTCAAGGTAAGGGCCACCACACTAAAATCTCATTCCTTTGAAAAAGGCTCCATGCTAAGTACCTCACCGAGGCTCTAGTGGAGGACCTTGGTACCTCGCCCCTGACAACATAGTTCAGAAAAAGTTGTGATACTCCAGAACATCATCCTTATTAGAGGGGTTTAGTATTATTAATAATTAGTTAATGAAATGTTTATTTATGTATATGATAATATCTATTTCTGTATACATGTTATCAAAGTTATGGTCGCTGCTCGTGCATACATATAAATTTCATCTAGACATTTACCTTTTCAAGATATGTTTTTTGGTGACTTGTTGCAATCAATTGAATCTATTAATTACATAAAACTCAATTAGTTATAAGCATGGAATGTTGAAACAGGTTAATGCTACTAGAGTTACTCGTTGACTCTGCTAATGCATATAAATAACTTGCTTCTTTCAGAAGTTTATCTTACTTATGTTTGCGTTTATGTAACATTTGTTTCAGGGCTGGCACTTGAAGCACTTTCTGAAGTGATTTCATTATCTTCATCTGAAGTTGAAAAATCAATGGTAAGCCAACTTTCAGATAAAGCCTTTGGAGAAGACCATGTGAGCTTCACAAAACTCAGCTAGAGCTCTAGCTCTTTGGGTCAACACTCGCATAAATATTTTGCACATATTAATTTGAATATAAAAAATGGAACAAGAAAGTCTTCCGACATGTTACCATTAAACCGAGACTCAGCTTCCTACAAGAACCTTAGGAGTAGGTGTTGCTCAAGTGAATAGAGCAGTGGCGGATCCCATACACCATTCTCTGGCAGGAGGAGAACTTCTCTGGATAATAGTTAGGGGGCGAGGGGGAGTTGTTTTTGACACACATTTACTTGACTCCTCTATGGGGCTCACATAGAGGACAGTTTTGTGTTGCATTTTGGTGAAGATGGTCTCTCCTCCATGATGATCATCCTTGACAAAAGTCGCTTCCTTCTGACTTGATAAGCCATATGAAATGTTAAGTTTAGATTTGTAAAGGACTCTTGAAGATGGTATATTTTCAATTTTGATAACATTGTTTGTTGTGGCTGGAAATGTTAAAATAAGTTTATTATTATTATTATTATTATTATATTATTATTATTATTATTATTATTATTATTATTATTATTAATATTTTTGGGAGGATGATCTCCATAATATGGAGATCTTCCCCACAAAAGATGAACTGGAAGTGGGTAAAAGTCGCGTCAAAAAGTGTTTTCTAAAATAACCCTACTTTTAATATAATTTAGGATCCAGTCCATTGGATACCTATTTCAGGCCACAACTGGCTATCTGGGGTTCTACTTTGAAACATCATGTCTATGGCTTATGTTAGTCCATCATAGAGACCGACCAATAGTTGTCCTTTAAGGACGAATACATTTTGATATTCACATCATGTCTCTGACTTATGTTAACCCATCATAAATACTGACCAGTAGTAGTTCTTTAAGGCTGAATACATGTCGATCTTCAAGAAAATTATTTGCTCTTTTCCACCTTTGTATTTAGTTGTTCACTATTTACTAGGCTTATGTTTCAACCACAACTTGTCATATGCATAAGCCGATGGTCTAGTGGTACATTATTTCTGTTTGGTGCCATAGCAAACCATAAGGAAGCTCTTGGCAGTCTTGAGAAATATGGTATGAGCAGTATTGATGCATAACTTGCTTGCTCTTGGCAGATTGGCACGGTGAAAAATGACATAATGAAGCTTTTTGACAGTCTTGAGAAATATGGTATGAACAATATTCTGGCTAGTTTATTCTATTTCTGAAAGCCTGATATATTTTAAATTTGCAGTGCCTTTGTTTACATGTTAGATGACCTGTAATACAGTTTCATATCCTGAATACTTCGCTTTAGGAACTATAATACTACCTTTTGTACAACTGTTCTAGCAAGCAAAAACAAAATCATTAATCAGGTTAGTTGATCTGGCAATTTTCTTTAAAGGCCCTACAAAAGTGTCAAAATAACTTCACCCTTACATATCATAAAGAGTCAAAAAACGAGTCAGATGGTCTTACTCATACAGTCATGGACCCATCCCCCCCCCCCCCCCCCCCCCCCCGGTAAAATGAACACTCTGATTATTCATTCACTGTTGTTATGGTATTCATACATGATACAACAAGTTCTAGAAAGCAATTTCAGTAAGTTGATCACTCAAGTGAGTTAGTTAAATGTCTTTCCTTGTTGTAGAGGTAAAAGTAAAGGGCATTTTGGGTATGTGAGAAGTTGATTGTGTGTGTAGAATTTGTAAATAAACTTAGAAAGTAGGGTAGCAAAAGACTTGTTTGAACCTTAGGTCACAATTTGTAAACTCTACTATGGGTTATGAAGCGTTAATAACTCACTCCCCCCACCCATATTACTTTTTTATTTTTTTTATTTTTATTTTAAAATTTCTTTCTCTTCATGATTATAAAGGAATAAGGAACTATTAGAATATGAAAAAATACTTAAGTATCAGAATATAAAAAGTACATGGTTACTGCTGGTAGATATTTAGTCACTGAAAGGATTTTGATTAATTATACAGATGATGGATCATTCTACTTTGATGAAAAACTAGTTGATGCTCCAGAACATCAAGGCCCCCTTTCAACCACATCATCTGTTGTGCGTGGGATAATGACATTTGCCTCAATTGCCCCTGGGAAGCTAGATGTAAGTAAAGCTACTGCAGTTTCTTATTATTTTGCATATTTAGCATCTTTTTTGTCTTATGTTGTCATATTTGAAACCCGCAGCTTGCATTACATACTTTCTGGTAGTAGTTGCGAATTTTGTTCTGTGTATATGTTGCTTTTTGAGTTTTGGTTCAATTTTGCAGCTCCCAGGAGATAAAGTTTTGGGTTTGGCAAGGTTTTTCCTTGGAATTGGGGTTCCTGGTGTCGCCAAAGATTTATTCTACCAGACAGACTCGTTAGATTTCTTGGAAAATAATAGGTAAGAAAGTTGTTAGCGATGTTTTACATGATCCATTTAGCGCTCTATATGTACTTTTGACTGGGGTGATAGACGGTTTATCTCGACCAAAGCAATCAAACTTCATGTTGGGCTTAAAATTTATCTTCTCCTAGTCTTTTGATTGCTTTGAGTGAGGATATTAATATCGTGCTGCAACTTTTTGCTATATGCACATTCTTGTTCAATCTATTGTATTCGGTGTAACCATTGTAGTTAAGGTGTTGGCGGACGAGCTTGAAAACGCTCGAGTCGTGAGGCGAGGCAGATGCCTTAGTGAAGTGACGCAGTCTTTAACATTTTTTAAAGATTTTTTTTTTTAAAAATAATAAATTGAAACATATTAGCATAGTAGTATACATCATCATTTTGATAACTATCATAAGTAAATATGTACACAAAGTGACACAACTACTTAGAATCGTAATGGAAATATAATATAGTTATATAGCATATGGCAAAAAGATGTACTACATAAGTGTCAAGTAACTTGCACACATCTACTAAATTATTAAAAATCAATAATCTTGAAAGAATAGAAACTTGAGAATATTGAGCATTTGTTAAAAGAAATTGTTGGAATGATTAATAAAATCCACAAGTATGATCACTATTGGTATTCCAAAAGTATAAAAATATTGTACTATGCTATGAAAAATCAAGATTGATATTGATTAAAACACGATATGTTTTCTCCAAAAAAAGAAAAAGTGTGACAAATTTATCAAAACTTAAAAACGTTTTATCTTGTTTTTTTATCAAATTTACACCAAGAAACATAAAACCCTATTACAGTGTGGGTTGCAACTTTTTGCTGCAAAAATGCGCTGCTATTGGGCTGGGTGCAACCATTTTTGGGCTGAGGCAGTTTAGGCGGGGCAAGGCGGTCAGAGGCAGACGCCTCATTTCACCTCACCGCATTGCCTCATTGTGAGGCGGAATTTTATAAAAACGCCTTGAGGCACGCCTCAAGCGCGCCTAGGCGGTCGCCTTGACTACACTGGGTATAACATTAGCCAAAATTTTGACATGCTTGCGTTCACGGATTAATTTATAACATATTTACTCTAAATAAACATACAACATTGGTCACGGATGAATATCATTAGGTTAAGTACTCCTTTGTTGATTGGCATACTAACATTTTTTTTTTCATGGCTCAGGGTTTCTGTTCCGCTGATCTTATCAGTTCCAGCTGCTGTGCTTTCATTGACGAATAAGGACCAACTCAGGGTATGCATTGTTTCAGTATTTATAATGTGTCCGTCCATAATTGTTTCCTCGTCCTGCAAATGTTCTAATAGAAATTCCATGTGACCAATATTTTTTGATAGATGAACATAGCTCACTCTCAAAGCTCTTAGTCGTTGTATCCTGATGTCTTAGACCTATACCTATTTATTCACAAGACATAAAATCCTTTGTATTGAATGTATGATTTTATTTGGAAAGGGACATCTTTAGAAGAGATTCCCAAAAACTAAACAAAAGTACCTGGTTTTTCTAATCCAACTTGTAATAACACCAACTTGTACTTGGTTTGCAGTTGCGCAACTCAAACCCTTGATACCTAATATGATAGAATAAAACTCGCGGAATAACGAAAATTGAAAGATAATGCTGGAAATCAAATAAAATTAATTGAATGACAAAGTAAAACAACGATATATAAACGAAACGATAAATAAACGAAATAAAATTCTTTTCAAATAAACTAAACTTCTTTTCATCAATCAACTAACTAACAGTGGCAACCTATACCTTATTTATAAATAACCTAACTTCTAAAACAAACCGTAAACATAATAGGAAACAAATATTAGAACCCTAATTAGAAGTACTATTACACTAAAAGTAGAACTTCTAATTGTTCTATTTTGACAACATCTGTTTGAAGCGGAGATGCTTTTGTCAATCATATACTTTTCAGGTTAAGGTGAATACAGTACTGGGATCCAATGCACCTCCGACAACAGTGAAACTCGTGCAAGCTTTCAGCACCACCAAGAAAACCACCCCTGTAGTTGAAAACCAGGTAATTTATTGCAACGGATAGTTGTAGTTTTCCTCTCTTTATGTGAGACTGTAGTTTCCCTATGACGGCTTTCCTTGAGTTTATCCAGTTCAATGTGATGTTATGTAGGACATGAGATCTATGTTGTAGCCTTTTCCATTATGTTGGAGTGCTTTTGACTATTTTCTTATGCAGGAACTCAAATTTGACCCAGAGAGCTCTGTCCATCAATTGGATCTCTCTCCACTGAATGTTGATGTTGGGAAGTACATATTTGTTTTTAGAGTGAGTTTATGTTCATCATTCTTATATTCCTTTTGCCACCTTTGAACTGTTTTTTGTTTGGTTCATTTTGATATGTTGATCTTTTTCTTTTGTAGGTTTTGCTTCAGGATCCCGAGAACAAGAAAATATATGCTACTGGGGGTCAAACTCATGTCTCGCTACATGTAACAGGATTCATTAAGGTAGATAGTGCAGAGATCGCTATATTGGATAATGATCTTGGAAGCATAGAGACCAAGAAAAAGTAATGTCTTCACTTCTCTCTCAAGTCTCAACAGTTGATTATGTTTTTGCTTACTATTGAGAATGAATAAGATACTTATTTATGTAATCTTTGCTCCTTTTTTTGTGTGGCTCTGCACTCCTTCTTAAGTGTTAAGGTAGATACGATTTTTCATATTCCTGTACTGTGAATGAGAGATTAGATGAAGCCACCTATCAAAACTATTTCTTAAACTATCATTGCAAATGGAAGCAAAACAGGTGAACAAAAAAGTCCATCCTTGCAATGTCAAGTATTCAAACACCTACCGGTGTTGTTATATGCAACCACTTAGCGACATTACTTAGATGCAGCAATCCCAGTTTTCATATGTTTTTACAAGGATAAATTTTGATGCAGTGGATTAAAAGGCTTTGTCATGCAATAGCTGCAGTTCAAATTTTATTTTCTACCTTAAAGAGTATTGTGACAGAACACTGACAAGAAATTGAAGTTGTGAGATGTAATAATCTAGTATACTAAGAACAGAAAAACAAAATCCTGAGGGGTAACACTAATCTTATCGAGGATACGATTGGGTTGAACCACTTTGAGTTTGAAAATGGGCTGTATTGTAAGCCAGCTAGCACTGGCAATGAGCCCAAAATCAAATCCCTTGCTAAAGAGTTGGGCAAAGGTAGTAGAGTGATGAGTACGAGGATCAAGCTCTACAGATGACTAAAGGCTTGACATCAAACTGGAGCAATAACACTACTAAAAGAGAGGACAGGTCTTAACACATCGGCCAATCAAGATGGTGATTCTCTCAGCTCTTTGGGTATTGGAAACGTCATGTCTGTGTCAGATTTGAACTGGAATGTTTCGGATGAGGGTGTTGTCTGCTTTCTCAAGGAGTTCATTGGTTTTGATTTGGGGGAAGAACTGAAGTCGAGCAGGATAGCAAGAGTGGAAGATTTTGAGATCCACAAGTTGTTTGAGGGGGGAGGGTCTGAAGTGTTCTCTTGTCTGCGTGGCGGAGTTTCCGTAAACAGAGATTTCACAGGCGTCTTAATCGCTTATCAATGACATTTTCTCTTTAAAACTTTGTTTGCCCTTAAAAAATATATCCACATCAACTATTTTGCCTTAAAAAAAGAAAAAAAAAGAAGATTTATAACTAACAAGATGCATTTTTTCTTTTAAAAAAATAGATGTCTCTAAATACCTCACATGGGTGTCTGCTTTTTGTCGTTATCTTTTTCACTTGATTACCTTTGGTTATATTATAACTTGTTATTTTATTATAAAGTTTAATTCAGAGGTTGTTCAGAGTATTGACCTTCATTTCTGATTGCATCAAAAACCATTTCAACTAAAACTCACCATACGTTCTGACTTTTGCTCAGGTTAGACCTTTCTGGCAAGTCTGATTTATCGCTTTCAGCTAACCATCTACAGAAGTTGCGTCTGTCCTTTCAGTTGATCACTCCTCTTGGTAATGCTTTCAAGCCACATCAGGTCAGTGTTTGACTTATATGACATATCGGAAATGAGAGCCTTTTTGTATCAATTAATTTGAGAATTTAATTTTGTTGGCAGGTGTTCCTCAAGTTGAAACATGAATCCAAAGTTGAGCACATCTTTGTTGTGGGTAACTCTGGGAAACAGTTTGAGATAATTCTAGTTAAGTTTCTATATCAAATTTTTTTCACTGCCTTAGGCTACATTGTTTCATTAATGGATCGCTTTGAGACTTGGTTGATCAATGGGCATACTAAACATAGAACTTGCGTTGTTTAAAAACTCATTGCATCTCTAGTTATTATAAGCATAAGATTTTGTAAGGGTCAAGGGAGAATTCCTAATGTGTGATCATGGAATAAAGTGTAAGATATACTGATTATTTCAATTGATTTGATAAACTGAGTAGTTGACCAAGCATTTTCTCGTCGAGAAAAACTCATTGGGGTTAAACACTTTTGTATGAAGTAACAATCCCCTTCCGGAATCAGTAAACACAGTTCAACAAAATGATAGCTGTCATATATTGTTGCTAATTTATGCATGTTATACTCACCAATTTTTCTAATGATATCTATTTGTTGTTTGGATTTTAGGACTTTCTTGGTCTGGTTGAGAAATTCTATTATCTTTCTGGAAGATATGACATGCAACTTACCGTTGGTGATGCTTCTATGGTAAGTGTGGGCTTATTTCCTTTCAAATGCCATTTTCATGTCAGTGTATTACATTTTGGTAAAAAAAAAAGGTTCCATGTGTTTTAGATTTCGATAGGGTCCTAAAATTGGTATTTGTTTTCCAGACAAAATTTCCCAGTCTTCCTTCTTAGTAAATTTTGGTTTTGTCCAAAATTCAAGCCCCGACACTACCTCTCCTTTTTTTGATGGGAATCTTTCGATCATGTTATAATCACCGTGAGTTTTGATTTTTGATCAAATAAGCTAAATTTTACCTATATAAAAAAGTTTCTTAGGTGATTTTTGTCGTAGTAAGTGTAAACTTGAGAATGCATGATAAAGGATAGGTTTAGTTCAAAGAAAATGATGTAAGCGAGTTATTTTAGTAATATTAGTTTAGTTATATTGTAATTGGGCTTATTAATTACAACCCATAATGGTTAGGGCATTATTAGCCAATTAGGGTTATGTTTGTTTACTTGCCAGAGAAGTTGGGACAATTATAAATAAGGTGAAGGTTGTTCATTGTTAGGAAGTTGATTGAATAAAAGAATATTGATTTTGTTAACTTGTTTTTCAATTAGGGTTTATAGATTTATTTGAATTCTTAGCTTCTTATTTCATTTCTTGCTTAGTTGTAGTTTTAGTTTTAGCAATTGGTATCACAGCCGAAACAATTCTTGTTATTTGGTTCGATTTGAAGAAAATTTATTTGAGAAAAATAACTGGGAAGATGACAGAAGTAACTGGGATGAACCGGATTGAGACAAAAGTACTGACAACCTTGGAAACCGTAAAGGCAATGGAAGAAAGGATGAAGAGGATGGAACTGATGATGTAAAAGTTTATGGCAGCGCCACAAGGCCTCAACCAACACCGTCAACGGCGGCGCACCCACTGGACAGTCTGCCGTCTAAATCGATCGCCTCCCTCCTCTCTCCGGACCGATTGCCTCCCTCTTTTGTCCAGACTGATCACCTCTCTCCTGCAACAATCTATCGACCTCCTCGCCTCTTGTTGATCGCCTCCCACTTGCTCACCCACTCTCTTTCACAGTTGATCACAACCACCCCCGGTCGATCGACTCCCAGCCCTTCCCTCTTTCACAGTCGATCGATCTCCTCACACCATCGTCGCTCTACTTCCAACCACCCTCCCCACTATTTTGATCGATCAACAATCTCATTTCTTGGTCGATCAATATTGTCCCTCAGTTGTCCCATTTGCCACCCCCACACGCCTCGTCCTCCTTCGAAATCCCCTCCTTGCCAAATCAGTTTGTCGCAGTCCCCCAATTAGTGACGTCGCAACCAGCCCCAACACCACCCCTCCCTGACTGTTGCAGCCTATTCCCATCCCTGCCACAACCCTCGAAACCCATTCCCCCTTTTTAGTTGAGGAAGAAAATAAATTTGTTTCAAAGAGTCCCTGTTCCAAAATTTTACTCAAGTCCCTGGTCCCATCAGGCTATTTACACTCTAATAATCAATTCACACCATCACACATGATTGATTATTCAGGTGTTGACGTTGTTCGCAACTGCAAAACAGACTATGTATCACCACATACTGCTGGTTATAGCAATTTTTATGATCATGTTCACCACCACAAGACCGCACAACAAATTTTCGGATCCAATTTGAGTCGATTTTATTGCAAAATTTGATGACCAGTTTGTGCGCAACATTCAAATCTAGTAGATCTACTTTGAGTTCAGGATTCCAATTGGTCTTTATTTTTGGTGCCAAGTTTGTAATTTTATTCTTTGGGATACAAGCAACTACAAAAGCAAAGTTTGAAGTCGACATCTACCCATGCATTTCTTGTGTTCTGTCACTGGTTGCTTGTGTTCATCGAACTTCTTTGACTTCAAGCTCGAGGATGAGTTTCTTCAACCCGAGGAGGTTGATGTAAGCGGATTAGTTTAGTATTATTGTAATTGAGCCTATTAAGTACAACCTCATAATAGTTAGGGCATTATTAGCCAATTAGGGTTAGGTTTGTTTACTTGCCATATAAGTTAGGCCAAGTATAAATAAGGCGAAGGTTGTTCATTGTTAGGAAGTGATCAAATTGTGTTGATTTGCGATTTCGGTGGGGGAAAAAATAGCTACTAATAAAAATTTAACTGAGTGATGGCTCTTGTACAAACAATTGTGTTCGCTCATAGTTGCTTTATTTTGGTCTAGAATCATATTCGGAATGCAGAATGTCTTGTGATTCATATTGTTAGCCTCTAACAGCCTTCATGTTAATTTTCCTTTTTGGTTTAATGGTTCCACATAATATATTTGAATCTTCTACATTTTCACGTTTTTCCACTCCACAAAGATTTTCCTGTAAAAGCTTCTCTTATGCAAATGATGGACACTTTAGCGAAAAACAAATTGCAATCCTGGTTTCATGTAAATGCATCTTTGCTTTGCTTAGCACGTTGATTTTGATTTTTGCAGGAAAACTCATTCCTACAAGCCTTAGGTCATGTTGAGTTGGATCTACCTGAACCACCAGAGAAGGCCACACGCCCTCCACCACAACCTGTTGACCCCTACTCAAAATATGGTCCTAAACAGGAGATAAGCCATATCTTCAGAGCACCAGAGAAGCGTCCAGCTCAAGAGCTCTCTCTTGCCTTCTTGGGCCTTTCCGCTTTACCATTCATTGGGTTTATAGTTGGGGTGAGTAGTTTTTCTTCAACCCGAAATTGATCAAATTTTTTTATTTTTATTTTCTAATATATATATATATGTGTGTGTGTTTTCTATACCAAGTCTATGTTTAATGGAAATATTCAAGGAAACTGAGCAGTTTTTTTACCCGATATGATACTTTCACCCTGGTCCGTGTTACCAAGTTTGATCTGCTGTGCTAATATTTATATACTAGTGTGGAAGTACAGCTAGTTCTTGATTTAATTTTGACTTGTTTAACATATTTAATTTTGACTTGTTTAACATATGGTAAATTATATGGTGTCATGATAAGATTGACGTGATTGCACTCTTTTTAAAATTTTATTTTGTTGTATTTTATTTTATTTAGTTGAATTTATGTGCTATGTTTTATAACTTTTCAAGGAAATCAAAGCATCTATACAATATGTTTATCTGTATTTTTATATCAATTTGCCAGTATTGTGTTTCGTAGTTTCTGTGTCCCCTTTGTACCATTACTACTTTATTCTAACGTCTGATTCATGAAATCTTTTGGTAGCTGTTGCGTTTGGGAGTGAACCTAAAGAACTTCCCTACCTCAGCAGTACCGGCTACGTTTGCGATCCTTTTCCATGCTGGCATTGCCTCGGTCTTGTCACTTTACTTTTTTTTCTGGCTGAAGGTTCTCACTTACCTCCTTTTGTACTGGTGGAACTTTCGCTTCATTTTAAACCAGTTTTAATTCTCACTTACAATCATGTTTTATGTTATTTGTTCTTGCCATACAGTTGGATCTGTTCACTACCTTGAAGACTCTGGGATTTTTGGGCGCTTTCTTGTTGTTTGTTGGACACAGGACCCTGTCCCACCTTGCCTCTACATCGGGGAAAGTGAAATCTGCATGAGGATAAGAGCAAGTTGCCTGCAGGAGGATAGGAGGTAGTTGCAGTAGATTACCATCAGATAAAAGAGAAAAATAGGGGTTGAAAATTTCAAGGCAATTTTGCATTAGGCTTCCTATGTAATCTGGAGGACTTTTGAGTTAACTAATTTTTTTTTTGTATAAGTACAAAGATAGTTCGTGGGAGGATATAATAATTGTTCATCTTGCAAGCTTAACGAGTTCAAGTATCTCATGAGAACAGCATATCGTGTGTATGTTCACAAACTTTATAATTTACAGATGGATGCAAACAAAGATTTTGAAGGTTTTCACAGACATTATTCATTTTAGCACGGTGCTATCAATTGCAGTGTTTCAACTTTCAACACTGCAGAAACAGAGCTTTAGTGAGCTTTTGGTCCTTTTGAGATTGTTAATGCAAATTCTGTTGGGAAATTAATTTTCTCACAATTTCTTTATCTGAATTATATGATAACATGAGTAGGGGTGGGCATCCCATCCTGCGATCCCGTCCCGTCCCGTTTCGATTTTTTCGGGTCTTAATGGGATTGAATAATTTCATTCCGATTTCGTACCGTCCCGATCTAGAATAGGATGGGATGGGATGAAGATTTTCAATCCCGTCCCGTCCTGAGCTAATTTTTTAATATTTATTATTAATATTTATTATTTATTTATTTATTTATTTATTTTAGGATTGCAATATTAGTGTAATTGAAGAAAAATGAATTTAGTTGAAATCAGTGTAATTGATATTAGTCTATATCTGTAACTACTTGATATTGGTTTATTTTTAGAATTCTAAATGAATTATTTTATTGCAAACTCTTTATAACTCAAAATGGGATTGCTAACTACATTTGAGAGTTTTATTTCGTATCATGACAATGAAACATTCTTCTTAGTATCCCAAATCTACTAATTCTTTTGTTCACTCTTCGAAACAGTAGAGCATGTCCACCATTGCCATTATACTGTCCACCTCTTAGTCATTCAAAATTCTGCAGAAATCTTAATTATAGAGTGAATTTCAACCATCATTTATGGTAGTTTATTATGATGTTGCATACTCAATCTAAGGCTATCATTTATGTGTAGCTCTACGAATTGCCTTTGCCTCTTTTTAACTAAGAAAATTGGGTCTTGAGTAAGCAGTAATTTGTCAAAAAATAAGAGCACGCTGATCCCGTCCTGAACCCGTTTGGGATGGGACGAGGTCGGGATGGGGTTTTCCCCATCCCGTCCCATCCCAATCTCGTATGAACGGGATGAGATAGGGATAGAGATATGTCTATCTCATCCCATCCCGTCCCGTGCCCACCCCTAAACAAGAGTAGAAAAAATTTGCATTAGGCTTCAGTGTGATAAAAATCATCCCTTTTGCCATGCAACCCCCCAAAGGAAACACTGTTCAAACCCCATATTTATTGATAGGCTGAGAGACCCGACTTATGCCGTAGGCTGTTTTGTACTGCTCTTGTTGAAGTATTATGATACATGAGAAGAGTGCTCTTAACTTGGAAGTCGAACCATTGTATTAGTATAATATATAGAGTTTTGTCCAGTGATAGCAACAAGTCCTAAAGTAACAATTAATCTCCAATCTTCTCTGGGCGGGTAGAAAACCTTGCATTTGATGTCATCAATGGTTTGTGATTGGCTGGACTTGGCAAATTTTGGAAGTGGAAGTAGTTATATAATTGCTTATGAGGTCAACAATCTATTGCTTAAATATAAATTTCAAGGAAAGCAACTATTGTGATAGTTTTCGCTTTCCTAACTTCAAAACAAAGTCATGGGCATTGTCTTAGCTTAAGCTATTCCCTTGCATTCATGGACCGACTTATTAATTTAGTTGCTATAATTCTTTTGATTCATCAATTCTTTATAATGTTTACCTTATTTTTTTCCCTATTAACTTTTTATTATTGTTAACAAAATGTTTGTATTTTATTATAGGAATGGAGAATGTCTACTCTCGGGTGCAGGGTTTTCAACATTTATATTCTGAAAAAATTAATTTCAGATTCCTAAAATACAATTATGACATGTTCTTTTCTTAGGGCGAAGAGTTCACATCTCCAAAATAGGGTGCAACAAGTCCTAAAGTAACAATTATGATAGATTCATACTATTCATTATAACTTATGCAAATTACAAATTAACTCTCCTTTAAAGATAGTGCAGCAATTGTCATTACAAAATTATTTTAAAATTATTATTGAAATAATTTTTTACTTAGCATTCAATGTTAAGTGATCAGCATCCCCTGTTGCTTACTCCAATCAAAAGTATAATTTTTGATCAGAACTAAAAACAATCACTCTAAACAAGGTGACCCACTTCTTATTAAGACTTCTGACTACATTCATAAGCAAAAACAAACACCCTCATAATATTCTAATTAATCGTAACATTTATTAGAAAGAAATAAGCAAAAGAAAAATAGAAAAATGTTTGGTTGGATGAAATTTTATGCCATGAGAATTCACAAGGGGATCCATATATTTTAGGTTAAATTGATGTATCACTTCACATTCACCATTTAATTTGGTGATAATAGTTGGAATAGAAGTCCCATGAACATGAAAATCTCACTACTTGGTCCACCAAGGCATGTGATTCTCATGTTCATGGGACTTTTATTCCCTATCATTGATCACAAAATCAAATAGTGAATGTGAAGTGATACCTCAAATTAACATAAAATATGGAGACCACCTCATAAATTCTCGAAGACACAGGATTCCATGCAACACACCCTTAGCTTCCATCATCCCTGCATAGAAAAGGAATAGAGAAGTTAGCAAGTCACATTCCATCCCAAAACTTGCTCTGTCTCTCTCTGGTAGTTTCGCTGACCCTGTCCAAAGCTTCCCATCCCGTGTCGTTTGATCTACGTTACACTCGAAGGGTAGATGGGAAGAAAAGTCTTCTTCTTTCCCCCTCTCCCCTCCACTTGGACACTCTTCATACAATTACAAACTACAAACACTCTCTCGCCTCTCTCGCTCACTCACTCAAACCAACAAACAAACAATCAATCAAAAAATTACCTCTCTTTCACCCACCCACTACTGACACCCAGACACCAAGAACATCACAACAGATTGCAAAACCATAATGGGGTTTCTCCAATTCATGTCTACAACCAGAATAATGAGTAGAGACAGAGTAAATCATGTCTGGGTATTGTTTGTTATGATATTATTTGGTGTTCTTGTTGATGCTAGATTTGTTGTTGAGAAGAGCAGCATCACTGTTCTATCCCCAATTAATCTCCGTTCCAAGCATGACAGTGCAATCGGGAATTTTGGAATTCCTGATTATGGAGGAACCATGATAGGTGCGGTT
Organism: Berberis vulgaris; assembly: GCA_963556465.1. Classification (NCBI taxonomy): domain Eukaryota; kingdom Viridiplantae; phylum Streptophyta; class Magnoliopsida; order Ranunculales; family Berberidaceae; genus Berberis; species Berberis vulgaris. The sequence continues at coordinate 59,780,949 of OY747134.1, forward strand.
GTTTATCCCATCAAGTCCACCAATGGTTGTGATCCTAACATTCCTTTTAAAGCCAACCCTTCTCGGCCTACAATTCTTCTTCTTGATCGTGGAGGTTCGTTGCTTGTTTTATCTTTTGATTCAATATCATGCAATCTTCATTAGTGGGGCATTAATTATTATTTCACCAGTTACTGAAATAGAGTTTTTCTTAATGAGAAATTTCTCATTTTATTTTCGGTGTGGGTATTTCTTATTTCACAAATTACTTATATGCGAGTGTTTATAATTCTGAATTGATTTTGAATTATCTTTTGAATCAACATCATGCAATCTTCAGTATTGGCGTTTCTTTTTCATATGTGTTGCATGTCTTTTACTGCACTTGACATGCTCTCAATCATTTATTGCTTTCTGATTTTTCTTTTGAATACATGTCCACACAATCTTCAGTAACTTTTAAAAAAATACTTTTATTTCTATGTTCTGGAAGTTAAACTGAGGTGTTTTCAGTGATGGACCGGTTTATTTTCTAGAACACTGTTATGGTGTCATCCATTTGTAATATGTATGCTTCAGGTTTATTGTTTTGAATCCTTCACTATTAGTAAAAATACAGTTGTTTAACAGTGAATAGATCTCCTTTGAGTTCTGGTTGATTTTCTTTGTGAATCATGCAGTATTTGGTAAGTACTACTAAAAGCTAGGATTTTTCATGAAACTGATAACGATGAGTTTGTTTCAGATTTTCTCCTATCATTTTATTTGTGATAATTTCTTAAGCATCAGTCAAAAAAGATTTCTTCAATTGTGGATAGGCACTCATTCGGGATAATCCATTAAATCGTTATATATTATTCTCGAGTCTTGATGCTTTAGCTTAACAGCTTTTATTGCAATCTCTATATCACTTGGATGATCGGTCTTTCTTAATGGTGTCTAGATTTATCAAGATGTCTAGATTGGGTATTAAACTTGTTTTCTTTTTACATTCAAGAGTGCTACTTCACCTTGAAGGTTTGGAATGCTCAACAGGCCAGAGTAGCTGCTGTTTTGGTTGCTGATAACTTAGATGAGCCTTTGATAACAATGGATTCTCCAGAGGAAAGTGCTGATTCAGCTGCATATATTGAAAGGATTAAAATTCCTTCAGCTTTAATAGATCGCTCCTTTGGAGATAGCTTGAAGAAAGCCTTCCTCAAGGGCGAAGACGTCTTGATAAAATTAGACTGGACAGAGTCAGTGCCCCATCCGGATGAGAGGGTTGAGTATGAGCTCTGGACAAACAGTAATGATGAATGTGGGATCCGTTGCAATGAGCAGATGAATTTTGTTAGGAATTTCAAGGGTCATGCTCAGCTTCTCGAGAAGGGGGGTTATACGCAGTTCACTCCACACTATATAACTTGGTACTGTCCTGAGGCCTTTATTCTCAGCAAGCAATGCAAGTCCCAGTGCATAAATCATGGGAGGTACTGCGCACCAGATCCCGAGCAGAACTTTGCAGAGGGTTATGAAGGGAAGGATGTGGTTTTTGAGAACTTGAGGCAACTTTGTGTGCACAGAGTGGCCAATGAGACCAATCGCTCTTGGGTTTGGTGGGATTTTGTGACAGATTTCCATATCAGGTGTTCGATGAAACAAAAGAGATATAGCAAGGAATGTGCTGAGGACGTCTTAAAATCGCTTGGTGAATATGACTATTTAGCGTTCCTTTCATTGAGCTACATCCCTTTGTCCCTTTCTCTCGGTCTTACATCTGATGCTTCTGACATTGTCCACCAGATTTACCAGTTGAAAAGATAAAAAAATGCATGGGTGATCCTGAGGCTGATGTGGAGAATCCAGTCCTGAAGACTGAGCAGGCCCTCCAGGTAATCTTGTTCGGCATGAATTTATGTAGAGGTTATTTTAACTTTATTTTATTTTTCATGTAATTTATGTGTATAGTGCCCATACCATGTTTTTATATGCACTCAATCATTTTCTTCATTGTGGTATGTAGGTTGGTCGAGGTTCTCGTGGGGATGTTACCATCTTGCCAACTCTTGTTATCAATAATGTCCAATATCGAGGTTCATATGCATCATTTTTCTAGTGTGGATTATTATGAGCATGTTTATTATCTGGCTGTACCTAGTTGGTGCTTGATCCATGTCTGAAATATTCAATCTTTATCTTCCTTTTCATATCCCAATTTTGTTACCGATGGTTTTGGTACCAATATCAGCTCATTTCTTATGGATTCGTAGTTTGTAGTTTTGTACAAGATGCTGTTATACAATTCTTCTTTGCACGTAAATTAATAATTTTGTGCTACTTATACGATTACACGTCTTTCATATTATCATTCATCAACCTATGCTACTGGTCAAGGCCTTTGGTTGACATATTGAGAGTGAATTCTATTATGATATCAATATAATTAACACTCTTCTTTTGCATTTTCTGAAGGAAAACTTGAGAGAACTTCCGTACTGAAGGCTATATGCGCAGGCTTTAAGGAGACAACTGATCCCCTGGTTTGTTTGAGTGGAGGTTGGTGCCAAGTTCCTTTCTAGATGTATCTGGCAACTGAAACTCTTGCACATGTTTTTCAGATTGACATTCTCTTGTTTTTTTTACCGTACTTGTATAGATCTTGAGACCAACGAGTGCCTTGATAGGAATGGTGGCTGTTGGATTGATACAAAATATAATATAACGGCTTGCAAGGTATTCTAAAGAGATCATGTTAGCTATCCTTTGAAGGATACCTTTCTGTATGTTTTTGGTCTTATGCCATTCTCAATTGACACTGAGTTATGGATTATTTTACTTTGTGTAGGACACTTTCAGGGGCAGAGTCTGTAAGTGTCCCCTCGTCAACGGTGTTCAGTATCACGGAGATGGTTATGCATCTTGTGAAGGTATAGCTTTAATATTCATTTGTAAGCTCCATTTTGTAAAATAAAATAACCAGGTGCCCGCATGGGATAAGCAAGATTCAATGAGAATTGTGGCATTGAACATAAATGCTAGTACTACATTAAGAAACCCCTATTTGCTGTTGATAGAACATTTACCTCTATCACTGGTACTTGTTGCGTTTTTAACCACCGAAATCAAAACACCATCTGAATCCATAATTAAACTGTTTTTCATTTTATTTATTTTTATTATTTTATATTAGCTCAGTTAACAAATTAGTGATATTTTAAGAAAACATATGCCTCTTTTTGTGGAGTATGGACATTACTGATTTAGATGTTATCGGTATGGAACTGTTTTTATTTTGTGCCAGATGACATCATCAAGACATCAACTTCTGATTATGTTTTGTTAGCAATAAGAATCATGCGTCTGGCTGTGCATCCAAATTATAGAATGTAGAGCATGATTGGAATAAATTAGGATATTTTATTTTCTTTCGAACAAGGGTTTCCCTTTTAAATTAGGACTTCCTTTGTGTTTGAGGGTTTTTCTTTCGAACCCGAAGTTATGGGTGTTGTGATTATCACTTCTTAATAACTATTCTTTCAGTTTGGTATTAGAGCAATCTTCACTATTGGGAAAAGTAGTAAGAGAGGAAGGAGACCAAAGAAGAAGTTTGGTGAAGAACTAAGTAAACCAATCTTGAGTACGAGTTCTTTTGAGAAGGGGAGAATGATAGGACTAATGCATTGGGAAGCACACCTGATTTTGATAGTATTCCCTGAATATTTGGATACTTTATTTTCATTAGAATAATTATATTTGCATATATAGGAGGCTATGCCATGCAATATTCAGTTTTAGGTGATAATCTTTTGCATAGCTATTCTGATCAGTTAGAATTCAATATTCATGGGGCATCCCAAGCATATGTAATGCCATAACTTTATCCATTCAGTAGATTTACTCATGTTATTCTCGTTTTTGACAGCTGTTGGACCATAGCTACTCTTATCAATTAGAACTCATGTGGGCATCCCAGGCATTTGTAATGCCCATACTTTATCCATTCAGTAGATTTACTTTTATTGTTTTTGACAGCTATTGGACCTGCGAGATGTACAATGAACAACGGAGGTTGCTGGTCAGAAACTAGAAATGGACAGACATTTTCAGCTTGCTCAGTTCTGTCTCATTATCCCTTAATTTGGTCTTCACTCGAGTTCCTAGCTACTATCTGTTTTTACATTTTTCCATATGATTTTGTATTTATACACCTTATCCTTCTTTACCTTACTCTTTTCTTTGATGTTCTATATGAGAAGGAATCTGAGTTGACAGGATGTCGGTGCCCTTTTGGTTTCTATGGGGATGGTCAGCTATGTGCAGGTGCTTTTCCTAAATATTCCCTTTCAAAATTCAATCAATAGTTAGTGTCATCATTTCAGAATTTCAAAATAATGTATTACTCCCAAATCTTATTTGACCATTTGTTTTCCTTTTTGATTTTGCAATAGACGTTGATGAATGCAAAAAGGGTTTATTTTGCCAATGTGATGGTTGCACGTGCAAGAACAAATGGGGTGGATATGACTGCAAGTGCAAAGGAGACCTTCTGTACATTCAGGAGCAGGACACTTGTATTGGTAAGGCTACAATTAGTTAAATAGGAGGAAAAAGCTGCAAGTATAGGCCTTATTTCCTTCTAATTTTCAGTTAGCCATTCGTCCGAAGTGCATGGTTATTCATCTAGCATTAAATCGTGTGGCAGCTAATATGAGCTATATGATGAGGACACTTACACTGATTTTATTGTCTGCTATCAATTTCTGATCATTAATTTTTAATGCCAATCCCCAGGTCATATATTTACACCAAGTTCATGTTGAGAATTCCCAGCCCCTTGGATTGATTATAAACTCACGCTTACATTAGATACAACACCGTCACCAACAATTACATAATTACAACACATCATCACAAACTTGCATATATTTCTCACAAACACGCAAACAACCACTACACCAAATGGGTAGTTTTGTAACAACCCCCAAACAATCACTTTTGTGATGTTCACCTAGAGGCCTATTTATAATTTCTCAGTGTAGAAATCCTTGGAGAAGTCTAGAGAGAATTCTCTAGACACTTAGAGATATTTTTCAAGAGATTTATTTTTCTGATATTTCTCAAGAGATTAATCTAGAAAGATAAATCTGTAGTGTCTTGTGGTGGTTGCAATAAAAGAATTCTCTAGAAATGTTAAGTTGGTGTTGCCACTTCAACATCCCCACCCCCCAACACCAACTGATTGATTTTCATATTTCCACATTGCCTTCACATTCACACAGTCTTCACACTCACACACCGCACTTTTCCAATATCACGACCAATTGGTTCACCAACAATCTTCACACTTCATCAATTTCATATGCTCCTTGGCACACACAACTTTCATGTGCTCCCTTGGCACATCCACACAACAATGTGCTCTCTTGGCACATTCACTCACAACATGCTCTCTGGCAGCACTTTCACAGACAACTGCTTTCTGACACAACCACACAACGTGCTTTTTGGCATCTTCACACACAACGTGCTCTCTGACACAACACGACTCTACTTTCCCTTGTCGCCTAAGTCGCATTTTTTCTGCATCACCCTGCCTACCAAACCTCTCATGGGGATCTGCTACGTCTTCGTACATGGACACAATGTATCGGCACTTGGCATGACTCCTCAAGCCTGACTTAGTCTGTCACCTAGATTTTCGCCATTTATCTATGGTGTGGTGACATGACCCAGACTCTATCTCATTCTTTTCTTCACCTGTCCATGACAAATCAGCTTCACAATCTCACGAACAATCTCCACGAACTACTCGAAAATTGATCTCTGATCGTATGTATGAACAATAGCATACATATGAACAGTGAATAATACCCGTACATACCAATAGTGAACAGTGAACAATACGATCATCTTTCTGTGAACAGTACCGTCGTCTTCCAGTGAACAGTGAATTGGCTCTGATACAATTCTTTTTTTAATTTCCGGCCCTTTTGATTGATTATAAGCTCACACTTTCATTAGACACAACACCAACAATTATAAAATTACAACACATCATCACAAACTTACACATATTTCTCACAAACACACACACAACCACTACACTACCACTTGAGAACTCTTGGATCTCTTATTAACTTAAGCTCATTTGAGCTACTCCACAATGTTCACCTAGAAGCCTATTTATAATTGTTCATAGAGTGTAGAAATCCTTGGAGAAGTCTAGAGAGAATTCTCATATTTTTCAAGAGATTAATCTAGAACGAGAAATCTCTAGAGACTTCTTGCGGTTGCAACAAAAGAATTCTCTAGAAATGTTGAGTTGGTGTTGCCACTTCAACAGTTCATATTATGGAAAACTCTACTCTAATTATCAAAATCTACATTCATTTTGACATTAACCTAACATGTTTTCATTAAGTGAAGGGTCTTTTCATTGCACAACTTTTTGAAAAGTCAAAAAGTGTGAACCAATGTATGCCACGTCACCAATGTAAAATGAATGTAGATTTTGAATGTTAAAGAATAGAAGGACCTCGCATATTATAATACCACAAAGTATTTTAACTAATTCAGTAAATTTGAATTCATGAACACTATAATTGAAATCATGAACACGATATATCTGTATTAGGTTTTTTTCAAAGTAACAGCTAATGTTTCACTTTTTCATAAACACCAATAGACAGAAAGGGGTAAAAATTCATCATCTGTTGTGAATATTGTGCCACACTGTAATATTTGTTTTGATATGACTGTCACCTATTTTTTAGGTAGGAATTTGTCAAAATTTGGATGGTTCCTTACATTCCTGGTCGTAGCTGGAGTAATTGGTACAGGCTTAGCGGGCTATATATTCTACAAATATAGGCTTCGGGTAAGGAAAACCATTAAAATGCTTTCATATTTCTGCATATATGGCCATGACATGTTTGTTTGTTTACTTATTTTTTTGTTTCCTTTCTTGCAGTCTTACATGGACTCGGAAATCATGGCTATCATGTCACAATACATGCCCCTTGACACTCAGCAGCAGAGTGAGGTCGAACCCCTTCGATCAAGTCCATCAGTATAATGAGGTATTTCCCCCATTTTATTTTGAAAGAAGAAAAATTTGCCCCCCTGATATTTAATCATTTTCCTTTTTTTATTTTCTTGAATTTGCTTGTGGTCTGGTCTTTATATGATTTCATACGGTTATTGGTGTTATAGCAACAGAGTAGCAGCAAGTCTGAGATTAAGCCGAAAAAAATCTTTTCAGATGGATTGAAGATGCTCCTGATTGAATCTTCGGATAGGTTGAGCAAGCTCTTCAGTACATCATGAATCCAACTGTTACCTAACATTTAGCTAAACACTGTAAATATTCCGCTTATAGAAAACACTCGAAGCCTCTTCTCAGGTCCACTTTCCTCGTTCTCTCTCTTTTCTTTTGTTTAAGAGGATTATGTGCTTCGTAGATAAACACACAAAATTTTTCTGTAGATGCAAATAAAATTTGGAGTTACATGGGTTTGTAATACAATAAGCAAACAATTACTGTTCAAAAGAAAAAAAAATGATTTGGTGCTTGGTTGTTCATTCCTGGATGGAGAAAAACTGCCAAATGCGGCATGGTTCGAAACATGGCTTGTGTGAAGCTTCCCTTTCCACGTCCATTTACCTCAACAATTTATTCATGTCATAATAATTTTAGACATAAGACCTCGAGTTCCACTCTGCAGGACAATTTATTGATTTTTCCAATTTAAGTCCCTAAAAGTGCATGTCCCACATGCACATGCTTTTCATTGTACAAAAACATTTTTATTTATTTATTTTACAAAATACTTTTTTTTTTTATAGCATGTTGCTACTTCATTTGAGTTAAAATTTTGAGAAAAATTAAAGAGCAACATAAGAAACAAACAATTGTCAAAAGTTTCAAATTTTAACGCGCATGCCTCTAAGATCCACACTAAGTGGGATAAATGAAATTTATCTATTAACATCACGAAGCGAGCGAGGGCCTACCTTGAGTGTGACACAAGTTAGTCAGTAGGCTGGCTATTATTCACGACCACTCGAAAGCGTGATCCTTAAACAAGATATTTAATGATAAGATCTAAATATGTATCTCGAGGAACAATATCAAAACTGTCCAAAACTTGGATATGCTTTTCTATTAGTAATCTGTAATTTTATGAAAAAATTCAAATCAAACGAGTTAAAAGAATATTTTTTTTGGTTTACTAGGGACTCTAAACATCAAATGTGAAAAGGTGTCCCGGTGGATATGAATTTGGAATTTGAAGACTCCGAGCCTAATCCCCCTGACTGAAACTGGTGATAAATAGAATAAAAGAAATAAGTAATAACTTTTATCTGCTCAGCCCTCAATTATTGAAGATCAAACCTTTCTGTGTTGAATTGTTGAAATTTCAACTTTACGAAAAGTTTAGATATGGTTTGAAGTTTCAATCAACTTGTTAAGGTCTGATTCAAAGACCTTGACTACCTTTTACCTATTATTTCCAACCACTGAACCTTCAACTCCTTTTTATCTTTTTCTTCTTCATCTTCTCCAACTACTCATCATCCATCACTACTGCAACCATGCAATCACACACAACTCCTTCACTTCTCTCTTCATATCTTCTTCTCCTCTCTCTTCTACCTTTCATCGTGAAAGCACTAGATCATCGTCCTCTGTGGACTTTCTGCAACTCTGATTACAACTACACTCAAGGAACTCCATACCAATCCAATCTAAATCTCACCCTCACTTCTCTAGCTTCAAACATCACTTCCAACCATGGGTTCTACATGACAACTACAGGAACCAATTACCTTAACACAGTCTACGGCTTACTTCAATGTAGAGGAGACATTTCTTCCCAAGACTGTCAAACTTGTGCAGACACCTCTGTACTAGAGATCACCAAACGATGTCCAAATCAAAGGCAAGCTTTGATATTCTACGATAAGTGCATGTTACACTATGCCAACTTCAGGTTCTTCGGTACACAACAGTTATTTTATCTTTATGATCTGCCTAACAAACGAAACAACTCGAACCCAGATCTGTTTAACAGGCAGTTAGTAGATTTGATGACAAATCTCTCTTCCAAAGCAGCTTCTGATGCTTCCAAGTTCTCCACTGGAAGAAGTTGGTTTAATGAGGAGTCAGTGAACATATATGGCTTGGTGCAGTGCAGTAGAGAGTTGTCTCATAATGGTTGTTTGGGATGCTTGCAAGACTTGATTATATATATTTCAGCATGTTGCAATGAAAGGATAGGAGCTCAGGTTTTGTCCATGAGTTGTAACTTAAGATATGAAACACATCTCTTCTTTCAATCATCAGAGCTAGAAGAAGATTCAAGCAACATAAAAGGTAAACTGCTTGCATCATTTAGCTTAATTAGTTGAGGAAATACAGATAATAATTGGATCCAATTTGTTTGCATCGTATTCAAATTCGACTTGCTCGTTTGGCTGAACTAGGTATTTCAGGCATTTCTAATTTTTCGAAGCAGTGATTAACCCATAGAAAGATGATGCCACACTTTTTTTGGGTTCTTGGTGTTAAAACTATATCTCCAATGTCAAAATCAATTCTTATTTCACCCCATGTAGAAATTTCAAAGCAAGTTGATTCAACTCAGGCTTGAGATACAAAATCTTCTTCTTGTAAATTACAGACCCTGTCACACTCATTGATTCTCAAGGTAAGTGTGTATCATTTAAATAACTTGTGCTGTTTGGATTAGTTCATATGTCTACAGTAAGTTAGCTCTATTGTTGAAATTTCTAAAATTTGCACAAAAAATTAAAGAAAACCTAAGAAGCGATGAAGGTATGAGATTAGCCATACTGAATGCACAAATATGCTCTGAAATTTGCAAAATACAAGCAATGAGTATGAGACAGAGGATACAAACCGCAGCAGATACGATTTTGCAGTATATGTACTTATATGGTCAACGGTAGAGAATTCCGACTTACAAGAAACTTGTGTACTTGTATGCAGGACACAAGAACAATTCGAGGAACATAATCCTAATACAGATTATAGTTGTTATTGCATTCGCGATCGGCAGTTGTATTCTATTGATGAAGATCATGAAAAGAAGGATCGGTAAACTACTTCATTATTTATTCTCCCAAGCTTTTAGTGTTAAAGAGTCTATACATCTGAATATAATTCTGCTGGCATGCACTTCTCATTTGGAAGGAAATTATTCTGATTTAAGGCCATTATAAACTTGAGACCTACAAATACAATTCTCGTCCATTTTTCTCTTCTTTCAGGTGAACCAATTTTTTCCCCCATGAAATTCATTGTTTTTCTAACAGGTGGTAAAGAAGATGGGATCAAAAGCATGGAATATGAGATCGAAAGCTCGAAATCACTTAAAACAGTGACACAGAATTCCTCTGGTTCATAAACTTGGGGAATACTTATATCAAGACTAGCACAAGATTGCATTATATCCTTTCGAAATATAGGGAAAATGTATTGGCTTTATTGTGGAAAACTTCTAGCATATGGTGGATGTACACCTCCTATTGTAGAAATTTCTAGTGTATGGCGGATGTCCACCTCCTCAACTGCTCATGCTCATCTCACATGTCCATATATAGGCATGTTACATGTAATATAGACGAGTGAGGCTAGGGAACCAAGTTTTTCAATCAGAATGATGTGGCATCATCAGAAGAGGTTTTTTTTTTTACAATTTCGAGATACACAAACACTTTGGGGATTTCATCATTATTTCAAGATCACGCCACGTCACCCTGGTTGCAATAACCTGGTTTCCTAGCATTTTCGAATATAGATATATGAAACAGTAAATGATAGTATTAGTAAATGATAGTATTTCTATTTATAAAATCAAATGTCAGTTTTTATGAGACTATATTCTCACCGTTAGGGGTGATAATAGGCAAGTTCTTACAGAACAACATAGTGGTGTGGAACAATGTGAATTATCGTCGGATATTTCAACTTTGTCTCATCCGACACTTATGACTTACTTACTTGATGCATGTAATAATGTAGCCAAAGTGACAAAGTCACATGTACCAACTATGAATAAACATGCTTGAATTTGTATCCCTAAAGGACAAACTTCGAACAAGGCAACTAATAAATCTGTTCTACGCCAGAAGTGTGGTAAACCTATATGTTCCAAATATTCAACTCCCGAAAAAGGAGAATTGGTAAAAATTTATTCCCTAATGCTCCCGAAGAAGCAATTCTTGAAACTTCTGCAGAAGTTGTACAAGCTTTAAAAGAACTTGTACATGAAGCTCCAGTAGTATTGCATAACGCTTCTGAAGAGGTTATGGTTCCAGTAGTAGCATTAAATGACGCTTTAGAAGAGGTCATGCAGCTTCAGAAGCAGCATTACATGATGCTCCAGAAGAAGTCATAAAACTTCGAAAGCAATAGTAAATGGTGCTCTAGAAGTGGTCATGTTTGAAAAATTCAATTTCTCAATTACCCTAGAAGTGGTTATTCATATCCTTGAAGTGATTTAAAAGCCCCCAAAGAGGCTCAGGTATCTGATAATAATGAGATCTCAATATATTAAGGAGAAATGTGGAATAAAATGAAATGGTCATTGATGACAAATCACATATATAGTAGCTACCGAAATATCAAAAGACGATTGTATAAATAATGATTTTCAACCATGAAACATCTATGAATGTCCACAAATGAAATGATTGGTCAAATGGAAAGATGTTGTCCAAGCGGAATTGGGTTCCCTTGAGAAATGTGGTGTCTTTAGACATATAATTAACACCAAGATTTGAACCATTCTAGAAGAATGTAATATAATTATCCTAGTAAATATCTGTGTAAGAAATTTGACCTGTGTCTTTATTAATTTTTTTTATTATACTAACAATTTATGACAATAATATAACTTTTATTGAACCTTGAAAATATTGTTAATTATATAGCGACAAAATTTGCAACTAAAGACCTTGGCAAGACAAGGTTTTTCTCGGTCTAGAGATCGAGTAAAATACTAGTAGAATATTGGTTCATCAATCGAGGTATATTGATAAGATTTGTAACACTTTTAACATGGACAACTCTCATCCACTTAGTACATCCATGGTTGTCTGTCTTTAGATTTCAAGAAAGACTTGTATCAATCAATTAAAAGATATTTGGTCCTAAAGTACCATATGTAAGTATCATTGGTGCATTGTTATATTTGGCACCAAGTACATAACCTGAAATAGTCTTTTCTCTGTATTTATTATCAAGATATAGTTTTACACAGACTTATAGATATTTACACGACATGACACATATATCTCCGTGGGATCATTTATGAGTTATTCCTGTGATTTATCTAACCATTCCCACCTAGTTAGATATGTAGATTCAGGTTCTCTGTTTGACTCTCACTACACCAAAAATACCCATCAGCAACGGTTTGGAACCGTGGGGGTAACCAGTTGTCACGGCTTAGAGCCGTGGGCTGTAGAGGCGTCGCTAAATCACTATTAACGGCTACAAACCGTGGCAAAACATATTAGCCACGGTTTTATACTCGAGAACGGTTGATGATTTAGCCACGGTTTTGAACCGTTGCAATAGTTTTAGCCACGGTTTTAAGCCGTGGCAAGTACTAGCTACGGTTATAAGCCGTTGCAATAGTTAGCCACGGTTCTAAGTCGTTGCAATAGTAAGCCACGGTTTTAAGCCGTGACAAATTTTTATTTTTATTTTTGCTATCAAATGACTTTTTATTACATCTTATAGGTAAGTATAATTCAGCACGTGCATCAATTCTTGCATCAGGTAAGTAAAATTTAATATGACATTTTATTAAATTTAAAAACAACATTTACAACCTCTGATCAGCAAATTCCAGCAATTGCTTTCAAGCAATTCATTACAGCAGCAACATTTACAATTCATTACAGCAGAAATTTAGATCATTCACAATTCATTACAGCACGTGCATCAATTCAGAAAATTCATAACCTCTGATCCGCAAATTCCAGCAATTGCTTTTTCAGCAAATTCAATAATGCGCCCTTCTTCGTCAATTTTCATCAGACCAAATGCAATGGCACGTTGTTCATCCATTGGCAGCGCAACAACAGTGATGTCAGCATTTGTTTCTCTATGAGCTTGAATAAACTTCACATAGATCATACGGTATAGATGATCTCCAGCAAGAACCAAAAACTCCATCACATTGCTTTTTGGCAAAAAGAATGGGAGAAAACAACCATATCGGGAACATTCTTGGACTACTAACAACAAAGTAATACCTCTAGAAGTAATATCTCTTCATCTGCATTCCAGTCTGGACATATAAGAGGGAACGACAAATTGTCCTGTTGAACAAAATATACAGAAACATTTTAAGAAACCTAGCAAGTAAGAAATAAATAAACCTTCTTTGTCTAATCTCTTTCTTGAAACAGTATAACTGGATGAGAACAAAATAAGTTAATAAACCAAACTAAGACAGTTGTATTAAAAATGTCAAGCATACATCATCATAATCGAATAAGCAATGTAAACCGCTAAAATCAACAGAAAGAAAATAGTTAAATAGGAACAATGTCTCTTCTTATAAAGAAAATAATAATAATTATAAAAGAAATCAGTATATCATTGATATCAATGGTTAGGCAATGTTATGAGGCAGCAATTTATATGAGTCCGTTTGATGTTTATTTCCTTTTTATTCAACGTAAGGAGAAATTTTCAAGATGTAAATTTTCTAGGAAGCTGTTATTTCTTCTATCATGACTCCTAAAAATTGAGGATTCATGTTCACTGAAGGTGGTTTTCTGTGTCTTCGGTGCTGCCTACAGATGGATCATCTCCAAGGAGAAAAGTGCATTTTTTGCTTGTCATGCACTTTATAAGAAAGATGAAAAATTAGTAGATCATGTACTCATTCATGTGACTTTGCTTATTGATGGTATGTTTGTTTACATAGAATCATATTTCATGGAGTGTACCTCACATTTGATGTCAAATGTTATCAATGAGATTCGTCCTCATTCCCAGTCTGTCAACATTGAGAATGCAACTAAGTGACACATGCCAAACACTTGTGACTTTAGTTCATTCTTCACATATTTCTTCGACCATCAGATGACTGCTAACATCCATACATGAACGTGTGTCAAAATATACTAAGAAGACAAATACTGTCAAAATTTGCTTTGAAGCACTCACCATAACCCTGTAAGGGTGATTGCTTTTTGTCTTAAACCTAATTCGTTAGACCCCTTAGATCCAAACTATGTTGATTTGCTTGTGAATATGATCTTACTGGCATTTAAACTACTCCACAAATTTAGTTCATACCAACCAATTCCTGATGGGTCGAGATCCTTAAGTAATGACTCAGCTTGCAGACTGATGTCAAATCGTCACAATGTAGATGTCCCCATGAGATGAATGGTGTACCTATTGATATATGCTAATATTGGGAAAGATCCTAAAAAGGGCCAGGTTATTGTCATTGGAGTGGCATGGTAATCTACATTAGGTAAATGCAACAGATGGACCTATCACGGACCACAACAAAGTTAAAAGCCACTTGGCACTCAAACTATCAAAGACTACTAGATCAACACAAAAAAATACGGTGATCAAGACATTCCAGATAACTTGCAATGCTGGCAACCATCCTGCCAAAACAAACAGCCACATCCCCATTCCCATTACCCTGCCCATTTGTCATACAGTCTTCTCATTTCTTACTGATACAGTGATCCCATTAAAATGAGTTACATTTTCCATTTTCACCATGCTGATATATGTTAACAAGGCGTTGAGAACAGATAAAAATACTAATTAAATGTAAAACTGTCAATGTCAAGAGTACTTACACTTGAAAAAAGTACATGTTAATATTTTTTATTTGGGGGGAGGGGCTAACTAAAAAGTATTCTTAATCATGAAGCTCAAGAAATTAAGTGCATAATGCAAGAAATTAAGACCCACTTTATCAAATGAGCCTTACTGTGTATCATGTCTACGACCACACAAAAAACAATTTATTTGGCAAGGAATAAAATTTCCCTCCAGACAACAAGAGCCCCTTAAATTTCTTTTTATCTTTTGATAGTAAGTTTCCAACTTATAAAAGAGAAGTTAAATTAATCAGTTGACGAATATCTCACCTTGGAAGAATAAGCAGGAAGCTTCAGATAATTAGCACAAGTCATCACACTAGGCAACTCACCATCAGCCCACTCAATACAGTGTTGTCGAAAATAATTCAAAAGTAGGAAATAGTTCAGCATACAGAATAACAGGGGTTCAAAATCTACCTAAATAAATGATTGGACATAAAAACAGACCTTGCGTACGACTGTCATCTTTGGTTTCAAAGATGCTAAGCCTCCAGGTGGCAGCCTACGTGTTCCCGTCACAAACTGCACGAATGCTTGTTTTTGCTTGTTTTTTTCAAACTCTTGTAGAATCTCCATAGAACTATCTCTTATTCTACTGGACAAAATGAATAGTTTTAAAACTGAAGCCAAATAAGAACAAGAGAAGTATCAACCACCTCTCAGATTCTATTTTAAGGTCCATTACCAACCATTGCCGCGGATTAAATTTTATGACTAACGAATTTGATTATACTTACTCTTTTTTTCCCTCAAAATTTCAAAATGCTTGTTTACTGGACTGCCTAGCCATCATAGTGCTCAACGGGTAAGAAACTGCTTGCTATTGTCCACATTGTTTTGTGAACCCTAGATTTGCCTAGCATCTAAAAGACGCTACTGTTCCCAACATCCATTATATGGATATAAAAGACATTTTTATGTCACACTGAGTTGTTTTCACTGGACATGGATTAAAATGATCAGCGGGCAAGAAACAGCTTGCGATTTTGTTAACCGCAAGCCCCACCTCTCTAAACCTAGGTCTGTTGCTCATAGTGCATTCTATCTCATTTTCTTCAAAACATACCTGCTAGCCTTTTATTCATGATCATGTCTACATCTTATCTTGTCGAGTTCATGATTATTTTTCAGGACGATTGGGGCCACTAGAATCTTAAGGAACATGGTTTAAACTCCTTCGACAGCTTAGTGTCGACATGTAGAGAAACAAGAAAAAGGAAATTTTCAGTCCAAGCCAAGGAGACAGTATGTAAAAGCAAACCTGGTTAAATCCTGATTTTAAAGCTTCAACTTGTCTGGATATCCCACTTCTCACAGTTGCATCAACAATGAATGAAACATATTCTTCTAAGTTGATCATATTTACCTAACAAAGAAACGCAAAAAAGATGTTTCAGGATTCAATCTTATCACCAAACGATTAAGAAAGAAATGATCACAAAGGAAAACACAATTTACCATTTGCTGGTTATGGTTAGAAGTGAGTGTATAATCAGGATATCCCGGAAGACTAAAATCAAGACAAAGGTCTTCCAAATTTGTGTCCTTGAAGTAGGAGCCTGATAAAAATGGTGTATTCTTCCCGGGCATCGATGCATTACATCTTGTCCATTCTTGATGTTGCTGCTAATTCGAGGCCACAAAAAGCTTTCAATGGCATCCAAAGAAGTAAAAGCGTCAACAGTTGCAACATCATCATAATCACGTCGTTCTGTCTCCCCCTCATCCTTTATGAATCGAACTTGCAAACATGGATTCTCTGTATAACCCTCAGTTGGAATCGTTGTATAGGTTTCTCTGTACAACAACATGGAAATTTTCCGATGAGGATACTGCACTATGCAGTATTCGTAATAATATTGCCAGAGGTGTGTCCTGCCATTGTTGAGTGCTTGATGACAAAGAAAACCGAGCAAACATCTCAAACCTCTTCAGTAGAACATGGAAATTATTTCGTAATTTACAAGGATCCATCTTTCCATTCTGATACTGGCCATTTGATAAATAATATAATAAAGACTTAACTATCCCACTTTCAATAAACTCAAAAGTGGACAGCGACTCCCCTCCAGTAAGCTCTGCCATAATCTGGCGTAAAATACCGAACAATTTCTGTTCGCATTCATCACAATTGTTGTTCTTCATGGACACATCCACAATAGCATATAAGTCTGCACAAAGTTTTCTAAACTTCTGAAGAACTTCGGTTAAACCTAATCCAGAGTGTCTTGATTCTGCAGTGAGATATGTGGTTCTAATCTGCTCAGCCAAAATGTGAACAAAGGATTTCTCAAGCTTGCAAGTTTTAGCTCCTGAAGATGAAGACTGATTTATATCATAAGCATGACAGAAGCATCTTCCGACTGAATTGGCAGTATCTTCTTCGATTGTGCTACTAGATGTAGTCGACGTGGTTTCGGAGCATTTCTCTGGTGTTAGAATGGTATCAATAGCATTAAAAACACCCTCTTTCATAAAAGAGTTCAGGAAGGTATCTGGGAGCCCTTGCAGAAGAGTCTTGACGATACTTAGTGCCAACACCAAAACATGGTTGTCTTTCCTCGTAAACATACCAGCAAGAAAACTGTGACATGGCAAATGAAATTAGCTTGGTTCAAGCTTGTTGATGTTTAAAAAGCTGAGGGAAATTTTCTTCTTTACCTTGAAATGTTTGTTTCCTCGAGTAAGTCAGGAAGCATATCAGATCTGCTGAAGTACAATATTTTATTGATAACAGAAAGGGCGCCATAACAAACATTCAAGTTTACACCAGAACTAACTACCTGTCATTGAAATGGGTAAGGGTGTTATAATAAACAAAATAATAATAAATAACATTGACATACAAAATCCCAGTGTTCTAAAAATCGGTCTAGGCGGCCGCCTAGGCGCTAGAAGGTGGAAAACCGCCCAGATTAATGTCTGGGCGGGCAGTCTGGGCGGTCTGGGCGGGTCTAGGCGGGTCTGGGCGGGCTAGGCGGGCTAGGCGGTCTAGGCGGCCTAGGCGGGGTCTAGGCGGACTCTAGGCGGTCTGGGAGATTTTTTTTATTTTTTTATTTTTTTATTTTTTTATTTTTTTATTTTTTTATTTTTTTATTTTTTTATTTTTTAATAAGGTTGATTGTGTTCTTATTTTATTTTTCTTTCCTATTTTTTAGAAATAAATTATTTAATTGTTTTTTTAGAAAATCTCGGGAATGGGCTTTGATGATGATGATGATGATGATATGTCTAAATGTAGCGAAAGATGATTACTTAATGGAATTCTCAAAGGATCTGCCGGTACCAATTTTACCAATGTAGATTTTATCAAACATAACTGAGGTTATTCATGCAATTTGAAGAAAAATAAAAGATTACACAAATTCAAATTTATATAAAGTACCCATCATGACCAACTTCAGTCATTTGAGTTTTAATAAATTTTGTTCACGATTGTTAATTTTTCATGTTTTTAAATTTTGCATATGTATATTGACATTAAATTGGATGTAATTGATAAGGTATTATGCATAACTTTTGTAAATTATTAAAGTTATAATACAAAACCTAAGACCGCCTAGGCACTGCCTAGGCCCCTGGGCGCTAGGCACCTGTTCGCCGCCCGCCCAGCGCCTAGCGATTTTTAGAACACTGCAAAATCCAAATATAAAAAGCAAACCTGGACTAAGACATGAAGAATGTCCATGCCAAACTGTTGCAAAAGTTCAGGCTGATCCAGGACAAGCTTTTCCCTTTCAGTTACCGCCGGATTATCTCCAGTGTTTACTGATAAATGAGGGAGTAGCAAATTGAGGAGCCTCAAAACTCCATCTATCTGCAGAAAAAAAGTTTTAATCTCCATGTTACTATCTGATAAAATTTAAAGTGACCTTTTGTTGAAACTTTGAAAAAACTGAAACAAAATCACATTTAACGATTTACAAAAGAAAATTTTTAAATACAAATGTTAGTTTGGACCTAACAGGAGAAGGCGAAGTAGTCATTGTTTCTGGATATTTGTAAAAAGGAAAGCGCCACAAGATTAAAATAAATAAATAAAAAACGCAATTCACCAAATATTTCTCATCATCAGTGGAAGGCAAGTAGAATCAATGCTCTGCTCTGCTCTGTAATCCCCGTCACAACCACACACACAACGGGTACATATGCATTTAGAAAAGTAATGTCATGATATCATGCAAACAGAATCAATTTGCTAAATAAGTGTAGAGCTGACCTTATTCAAATGCACGCCACCACCCACATTAGAATAAGGGTTGGCATGTGAGTGGTCATAACTGGATAAAATACTCTTCAGAGTGCTGCTTATGTTAAGCTCGAAAATAATTTTTACAACACCGACAGAAACTATTGCAAGTTTTGAAAGAAGACCAACCAACACCTGAACACAATCACAAATCATATAAAAATCCTTCAACAGGAAGCAACTGAGACACAAACATAAAATATGTATAAGAATTTTACATTTAGCACACACTGAGGACAAGACACTAGATCTTACCTTAAACCTCCAAGAAGCAACTTAATTCTCTAAAACGAAATAAGAAAATATATAAAATTTTACACTTGGACAACTGAACTACAAAATCTAGAAGAAAAAAAAAATTCATTATCTTCTATCCGCAGACAAAACCTTTTAAAAATTCATTATCTTCCAAACTTGTCTCAGTGTTGATGATTCTCTGCACTAATCAGTCGATCTAGCAGTTTGAAAGAAACAGAAATAAAAATTATTCAAGTGAAGGAATACCTTGCATAACAACATTCTGAAGAAGAGATCATCACGCCAGACAACACCAATTAGTTTACAATAGGGGTGGGCATCCCATCCCGCGATCCCGTTCCCGTCCCGTCCCGATTTTTTCGGGTCTTAATGGGATTGAATAATTTCATCCCGATCCCGTCCCATCCCGATCTAGAATGGGATGGGATGGGATGAAGATTTTCAATCCCGCCAATCCCGTCCCGAACTAATTTTTTAATATTAATTATTAATATTTTTATTTACTTATTTATTTATTTTATGAACATTTGCATAAAATGTTCAGGCTTCCAGCAGTCCAGGAGGCTTCCAGGCTTCCAGCAGTCCAAGCAGTCCAGGCTTCCAGCAGTCCAAGCAGTCCAGCAATCCAGGCTTCCAGGCTTCCAGCAGTCTAGGCTTCCAGCAGTGCGAAGGGAAGGGCACATGCAAGCATTGGATAGTCCATGTGGCAGCATAAGAATGGAGATTGGCTGGCCGCCAGGGGTGCCATTTGTTCATCCCCATGATTTACCTAACAAGGCAAAGCTTGGTTTCCTGGTTTCCTCGAAGCATATGAACCTGGTTGGTCCGCATCTCAGGATATGGATTTAAGTGCTACCCAACTTAGACATGCTTCTCAATACTCTACTGAACTTTCATCTTCTCTGCACACATAACCCATATGATAACTAAATATTTAAAACACATTGATCTATTTAACTTGTCCATGGTATTTATTCATTCACATAAACAAGGTCTCATACCTTGTATTCTGCAAGCATATTGCATATATAGATTAACAAATGGGTCAATCTAGTACAGTATAGTTTAAGATTTAGTCCTGATTGCATGATCCTAATTGCACTTTTGGAATTTCATTTACCACATTTACGTTGGACAACTATGAATAGATTTTACATAGATTCATTCTAAGTCTTTATGATCTAAAGTTAGGCACTCATTATCATAACCAGAAAAGCCTTGTCCTTGGGATTGTATTTGTTATATAATGGCAATTGAGAAAGTTGCTGCCATGTCAGGGACAGATAAACAATGGCTGTCTTTTATGAAATAAATTAAGTTGGTTTGCAATTGATCACTGGATTGTTCATTAACAAAATATTGCTACTTCATCAAACTGTATTAGCATATGATGATCATGTGAACTTCTAGCAGTCCAAGCAGTCCAGCTTCCAGCAGTCCAGGCTTCCAGCAGTCTAGGCTTCCAGCAGTCCAGGCTTCCTTCAAAATATATTGTCAAATGCAATCCAGCAGTTCCAGGCTTCTATTTGATATGTCCAGATTAGCACGCTGATCCCGTCCTGTCCCGTCCCGTCCCGAACCCGTTTGGGATGGGACGAGGTCGGGATGGGGTTTTTCCCATCCCGTCCCGTCCCGATCCCGTATGAACGGGATGGGATAGGGATGGGTATATCTCGTCCCATCCCGTCCCGTGCCCACCCCTAGTTTACAAGACGTGAAAACATGAAACCTAGGAAGAATGACCACTCAAGCAGCTTACTTACCACATTTATTGCAGTGGATGAAGTTCTCTTCGCCTCCGATTCTGTAACAGCAAAAACATAAGATAAAAAACTTCAGATTATTCAAATTTTGAATAATTACTACAAAAAACATTGTATGGAACAAGGATAGAGGATTCAACCTGCAAACTCCACATCCATCACAGTGAAATTGCTTCTTTGAAACCTGAAACCCAAACCAGATTGTCAGCTATGTAAATTGTTCATTCCTGAAAAACTAATATTGTTTCTAAGTGAATGTCTTAAAACCAAATGTTGCTTAAAGAGTTGCAAGGTGAGTAGAAAGGCAGATTCTACAGTTTTCACAGGAGGAACAAATCTTGACTACAGAAACATAAGAGCAATCATGAGAGAAACTACACACACATTATAGAGACTTGTATAATCAATTATTGACATCTACTAAAAGAGAGGACTTTTGCTTGCTATAAAATTATATGCACTGTCCAAATTTTCATAGTTAAAATGAATTTTAAATCTTAAGAGTAGTCCACTTTTCATATTAAAATCGAAGTCTAAAGCTTAAATTTTCCCAACCCATGGATACATCATATTGCTATTGAGGCCAATTGAGTATATGTTTCTTTGTTTCATTACCTCTTTTGCAATTAAGCTAAAAAACATTTAAACCAATTAAGCTAGAATACCCAAATGATCATGCTCATAACAATACAAACACACAGACATGGCTAAAGAAGACTATTGAGTAAATCATGTTGATGGTCTATACATAGTAGCAGACTCAAATCCCTCCAATTGAAATGCTCCCTTGTACATAATAAACACTAGTGCTTAACAAAAGTCTCAAAAAATTAAAGAAGACCCAATACTCACCAAGTAGTTCTTCTACCGCTTCTTCAATAGCAAAGGACCAACATTATCTCCAGTGTCTTTGTTGTGCTTCACATGAGTTCCATCATATAGAGGAAATGTACCTGACCTCCAACACCTGCCAAACACACAAACACCCCAACACCCCAACACCCCAATTAGAATCTCACCCATATGTTGTTCACAATCCAATGAGGCAATGAACAAAGACAGGAAATGAGAGAATGTTGAATAACTTACCTGTTGTTTTGAGTGGTTCTCTTAGTCGTCTTCTTCTCCTCTTCAGAAATTGAGCTGGAGAAAAGAAGAAAGTGAGTTCTAGGGTTTGCTTTGCTGAAAGAAGAAAAAAAAATAAGAAGAAGAGATCAACAAAAAAAAAATCAAACTGTTTTGCTTTGCTGAAAGAAGAAAAAAAAATTTGAAACAGATCTGAAGAAGAAGAAGAATAAGAGATCTAAAGAAGAAGAAGGATCTTACCTGGAAGGAGATATGAACCAATTTCATGTTCTTCTTCAGTTCGGCTCTCTCAAGATCTAAAGAAGAAGGAGAAGAAAAGTTTGAGAAGGAAAAATCTAAATAAGAAGGAGATCTAAAGAATAAGGAGATCTAAAGAAGAAGAAGGAGATCTTACCTTCTCAAACTTTCTTCTTTTTCTTCTTCTTCTTCTTCTTCTATCGTCCTTTCCTTCTTTCGTCCTTCTTCTTCTCTGCTTCGAGAATCAGTAGTGCTTGTGAAGAGGAGGCGTGGAGAGAGTGAGAATCTATTTTTCCCCAATTTTTTTCGCCAAAGCGCGAAACTGCTCCCTCCAAAGCGCGAAAGTATTTTCGCCAAAGCGCGAAAGTGATTGGTCTTATAGCTACGGTTTTAAACCGTTGGCAGTTTTAGCCACGGTTATAAATCGTTGGCAGTTTTAGCCACGGTTATAAGGGTAGCTAAACAGGCCTTTTGGTGTAGTGTCTTATAAGGGTAGCTCACAGGCAAGTTTTGTATTTATGAGTTGCAGTGTAGCTATTTCTTGGAGGTCTATTAAACAAAATTATTGGTTGGTCAACTACAATATATGACGACAATGTTGCATGTATGTTCAACTGCAATAAGGCTTCATCAAAGCAGATTGAAAAACCATGTGATTGAAGTCGAACAAATTCAATATAGTGACAACCTTGAAGATCTCTTCATTAAATTGGTTTAGCATCAAATTGATCATTCAAGTAATTCAAGTTCTACTATCTTGAAAATGAGTCAAGGGGAGTATCATAAAATATACCCGCGGTGTGCATCCAGAAGTATGCTATAAAATCATGTATAAATATGCTTTTAGATCATATAGAAATGTGTTATCTTTGATTTATGCGCGTTGTACTTTTTTTTTCTTCGACATGGTTTTATCCCACTGGATTTTTCTTCAAGGTTTTAACGATGTAACATTATGCGCATAGAGCATCCTGAAGTATGCAAAAGTGGTGGTTGGTAACTCTTTTTCTTTCGACATGGTTTTATCCCACTGGATTTTCTGCCAAGGTTTTAATGAGACAACGTACTATTTTTCTTTTTGTCCAAGTGTTATCCCATTGGGTTTTACTTTTACTAGTCAGATTTTAATGAGACAACATGGTAGAAATACAACCTGTATTGCACAAGGATATACTCATACCAGTTAAAGAAACAATTTACAATTTCATAAATTTTTGTAATTATTAATTTTTTCAAAGACTTTGGACAATTTGCACGTTGTACTTTTTTTCTTCGCTGAGATTTCGTCCCACTAAAATTTCTTAGCAAGGTTTTTATGAGGCAACATTTCACACATCCAACCAAACTGTAAGGTAAAGACAATATGCTCTGAACATCCAAGGGAGAAGATTGTGAAAACTTCTAGCATATGGTGGATGTCCACCACCTATTGTGAAAAATTTCTGATGTACAGCGTATGTCCACCTCATGCTCATCTCACACGTTTATACATCATGTCACATTCCTATGTAAAAGAATAGATATACGTAAGAAAGAGATACAGAGAATGAATGACAAAGAGAGAGAAACAGTAAATGATAGTATTTCTGTTTGCCAAATCAAATGGATTGACCAGGAGATGTGAATGATGATTATATGAATTTTATGTTAGTCTATAATAGGCATGTAAATTTTCTCCGCCAGAACAAAATTTTGGGAATACACAAAGCTGTAGAACTAGCGGTATAGACTCCATGAAAAATTCCAGTATTTTTGTATGAAATCCTTTTTATTCAGCATAGAGAATTCTCAGGAACACTAATCTGCAATCCTTTCAAACTTAACACTGCTTTCATCCACTACAGACACACGTTTCCTTTTCTTGGACAACTTTGTTAGATTCTGAAACCCATTTTCCTCGTCAGTGAATCGGGCAGCTGTTCGAGCACGTAAGTCATCTAAAGTCTCACCTTCCTTTGCTCGCTCTAGTACCTGCAAGTTCATAGCACAAAGAAAGTTTCAATCTTAATCCAATGCCTGTAAAGGTAGATGTGCATATTGTAGAGATTGTTCCAAATCATACAAGATGCCGACCGTACAGATGGGTATTTGACAGAGCATTGAGAGCATTTTGTGCCTCCTGTTTTGTGACAAACTCAACAAATGCAAATCCTCTGTGGTTCCCAAACTTCATAGGCAACCTTAAACTCTTGATCTGCAACATAAAATGATTTTCATGCAAATGTCAAGTACACTGCGTTTTCACGAGAGTTCCCGCCTCTCAGCAGCATGGGGAAACATGTAAAAATTTGCGAAAAAGAAGAATAAATTAAAGAAGTGACAACTATTGTGAGATTGTATTGGTAGTCATCGATTCTTAGAGAAATTATTTTGTAAATTTGGGCTCAATTTGCAGTTCTAGAGCAACAAGTTCCCAAGGACACTCCAAACTAGGTGATTGTCAAACAACTTGAAGACGTCCAGGCATGCCGGCATGGTTTGCAGACGTAACTTGTAGCAATTGAAGAAAGGTTGCAAACAAGGACACGTGCAAGCCAAGAGAAGTTGTAAGTTGATGTTATTCGCATCCAATGGATGCCCCCTCAAAGCCAACACTCACAGCCATCCTCTCCATGCTGCAGCCTACCAGGAGAACCCTCTAACTCAAAGCGCTGGAAGAATTGGCTAATCCATGGCACCAAAACCAACCGAGTAAACCTGTGATGCAAACCCCAAGGCCAAACAACTGATAGTGCATGGAATCATGTTGCATGACACCCGAGGCAGGGATGCACCAACTCGACCGACCTCCTCTCCTGCTCCTTTTTTGCCAATCCTCAATGCGGTAGAAAAGGTTTTTAGCCAACACTGCTCAGCCCTAACTCGCTCCTCTTCCTTTTGAAGTACTTCATACTACTCCATTCCTGGTCATGCAAGCAAAGGGATATTGGCGCTAACTATTTGGACGTGAAAAACTACGTTTTCCACAGAGATGTCTAACTAAAAGATTAGACGACTCCTCATCTAAACTTGAATTGTGATAGCTGTAAAAAGGGCATTCATTTACAGTTTGGGTAGGCATAATTCACATTGAGGACAAAAATTTACTCTAATTATGCTGAAGGTCAAATGTCTCAAAATTGTAAAGACCAAAATGCCATTCGTCAAGTATGTAAGTGATTTTCTTTAAGTATGTACGTGATTTGCATGTGATGGTTTTAGTGATTTAAAAATATCATTACATATCTCGACGTATGATTGAATGGTAAGAAATTATTCAAAAAATAATAAAGGAAAAATAAAAAACCAACCCCATTCTTCATCTTGTACGACCACAACCACTGTGAAACAAATCCAACGACTCCCAACCGAGCACAAACACTCACCATTGTTGTCTGTCACTAACTCCAGATTGGGTATCTCACCAAACACCCTCCGAGACGAACCAAGAAGCCTAATTGAGAATAATACATCTAAATCAACCCACTGTGAATATGTGGGTCAAATTCAAACCCATGCTTAAAAACAGAGCCATGACCAACAGGACCAATCTCACACAAGGATATCTGGGTGCAAGCGTGAACAAGGACCGCGGTGGGTTGTGGGGATTTGGAGGGAGTTTTATCAAGGAGTTGAGTGCAAAGATGATTGGTGGAGAGGGAGATCGGTCAAGGAGTTGATGTGAGTAACGGAGATTGTTGGGGTGCTTGAGCAATGGAAGCAATGAATTTAACAGTGAGGAGAGCGGGTGGTGTTTCGATGATGGCGGAGGTTCGATGGGGAAGAAAAGACCTGGCCTGAACGGAGAAGTGAGAGCTACCACCACAAGATCCCACCCTTTCATCATCTTCATTTTCATTTTTGTGTTGATTAATGCGGATCATGAGGATTAGGAAGCAATTGCATCTTATTTCTTCTCCTCCACTACCACCAGTTTCCCACATTTTCTCAAGAGTTGCACCACCATGAGAATCCCTTCCTTGAACCCAAAGACCACTCCCATTCTCCACTTCCACCTCCACAACCAAAAGAGAAACATTTACTCCAGTCAGATCTGCAAGCCACACAATTGATTTGATTCTTGAGCGGATCAAGTTAGTTCAGCAGCTCCGACAGTTCATAGAAGTTTGACTCCATCAAATCGAGTATCTCTGGGGCGGAAAATTCTAGGGGTCGAGGGAGGGAGCGAGGGAAAGGGGGCGAGGGATGGGTGGTAACCACCCATCCGCCTCGAGATGAGCGCATCAAATTTGAGATGTGCGATGACGCTCATCTCGAGGTGGATGGGTGGCTTTCACCCATCCCTCGCTCCCTCCCTCGTTCCCTCCCTCGACCCCTAGAATTTTCCCTCTGGGGCTTCGAGGGAGTTCCATTTCTGTCTCCATCAACAAGATATAAGGAGAGAGGGGGTGTGTGGATGTGGTGTTGGGTTGTGACGGGAGAAGATAAGAATGAAGTTAGTTTTTTTTTTAAATAAATCCTCACCATCCAGTCATGTATCGACACATCGACGCATGTATTGATATCTCTAAATCATTAAAACCATCGTGTGTGAATCCTGTGCATACTTATGGAAGGGCACTTTCGTCTTTACAATTTTTGAGACGCTTGACCATGGTTAGTGTCATTGAACAACGAGTCAATACCCAATGTGTAATTAGGATAAGTTTTTGTACTCAATATGAATTATGCCTAAATTATGCGTACTCACACTATAAATAACTATAAAAAAAACTTCGGACACATCTTTGTGAATGTTTGGTGAGAACATGGCCTAGTTTGGTTATTGAGGAAGGTTAGAAAGGAGTTACCGAAATATGCTTTTATCTTAGTAGTTTAGGTTTTTCAATTCTGGCACCAAAAAAAAAATTACAAAAATACAAAATTGAGACAGTGAAACCCCAAGGCCAGCCAACCGGTTGTGCATGGAGTCATGTTGCATGACGGCCTAGGTAGTGATGCACCAACTCAACCGACCTCTTTCCATTTAGCAGGAAAAAAAGATTTACAAGAACAAAATAAGAGTTCTTTTCTGGGATTGTTTACTCGTAGTCAATGATTCTTAGAGAAATATTTCTATCAGAATGTAACTATATAAGAGTGTTCAATACCACATGAAGTGAATTCACAACTCTGCAGCAATGACAATCAACTAATTAGGGATGGCAGTGGGGCGGATTTCACGAATATCCGCCCTACCCACTCCGTTTGGAGCCGTTTTGGAGATGCCTAAACAAATTTCGGTCCGGATCCGGATATCCAAACAGCATCCGTCAAATATTCGGGGCGGATACGGATTTGGCCGTATTTGCCTCACGGATATCCGTTTAAGCGTGAAAGTTACATAAATACCTCTGACCCTTGAAAAGAAAAGAAAAACCCTATTCCTAATTTTATCCATTCATCTCTCGTCTCTCAGTCTATCACTCTGCCTTATTGAGAATTGAGTCACAGGCTCCTCAGATCCATGGGAGGAGTGACCCCTTCGAGACGGATCCAATCTCCACTCAAATTGATCTCACGAAGAGTATCTCTTCTCCTCATTCAATCCCCCTTTCTAGTACGCATGGCACACGTCCGCCTGGTGACAATAATTCTCGACCCCAGCAAACAACCGCCCATCTGCTTCCGATTTCATCACCCTCAACTCGCATTTTGATGACCGATTCCCACCGAGAATCACATCAGAGACACCGCTACTGCGAACAAGAACCCAAGTGCCATGGAGATCTTCATCTTACTAAACAAGAAGAAAGACGATACGATTTGGAGCCCTAAATTCCCAAATGCAAATGCAGAAAGGGAAAGAAGATGTTGTGATTTGTGATAGAAAGAGGCGGTGGAACCGAATTGGGAATGGAACTGACTACTAGCAACACAAACCAAGTCACTTGATGCTCTTTTCATTGCTTTCCTCTTTTATTTGTTTTCTTTTAGGGAGAAGAAGAAGATAGATTGGGAGAAGAGAGATTTGGGGTTTTGTTCTTCTTTTTTCTCAGATATTTTTCTTCAGTTAAACAGGGCGAGGCGGATATTCGCCACCCTCAGCGAGGCGAGGATGGATTTGCCCAAATCCGCCCCATTGCCATCCCTACAACTAATATGTGAAGTTGAAATCTGTCAACCTATAATATTATTTAAATTCATTTAATGAAATAGCAGTTTGAATTACCTGACCAAATGGACTAAAGAGTTGCCTCAGATCTATTTTAGTAGCCTCAAAGGCAACATTTCTCACGATCAATTTTGTTGTACTTGTCCTTGTCAACTTTTTTCTGTATGTGTTCATTTTTCTTGGCATGACAAATTTGCAAAATAAGTGCATGCCTATCCAAAACAGTTCCGTGAGAGAAAAGATGTTAATTGAGGCATCCAATTAATATTACTATAAGAAATAAAAATGACAAGAATACCTGTAAATCCCTGCACACATTAGCTGCAGCTTCCACAGAATCAAACTCAATAAAACCGAAACCCGTGGATTCATTCTTCCCATTTTTCAGATGTTTCGTTATCTAATAAGATACAAAAATGGCATGAGAAAAGAACAAACAAAAAATAGTGAAAGATAAAAAAATTATAATGTCAATGAATATTACCTTAACGCTGGAGATGCTTCCCTCCTTTATATGTTCTCTAAAATGCTTCTTTAAAGACTCATCGGTTGTTTGGAAATTGAGATTCTTGACAAACAACGACTGTGACTTGAAAAAAAAATCATATGCAGCACCCAATGTGCAACCACACAATGTCAAATTATGCAGATAATAATCAAACATATGAAGCTTATCATTAGCCACTCATTTGCATATTGTTATTCAATTCACTCAAACTTATGATCGATCTCAAACAGTGTTCTAAAAATCGGCCTAGGCGCAAGGTAGAAAACCGCCCAGATTAATGGCTGGGGGGCCTAGGCGGCCTAGGCGGGGTCTAGGTGGTCTGGGCAATTTTTTTTATTTTTTTAATAAGGCTGATTGTGTTCTTATTTTATTTTTCTTTCCTTTTTTTTAAAAATAAACTATTTAATTGTTTTTTATTCAGTATATGTTTAATTGTAGCAAAGGATTATTACTTAATGGAATTCTCAAATGATCTGTCGGTACCAATTTTACTAATGTAGATTTTATCAAACATGACTGAGGTTATTCATGCAATTTGAAGAAAAATAAAAGAGTAGGTTGGGATATTTGTCCACAAATTCAATTTTATATAAAGTACCAATCATGACCAACTTCAGTCATTTGAGTTTTAATAAATTTTGTTCATGATTGTTAATTTTTCATGTTTTTAAATTTTGCATATGTATCTTGGCATTAAAATAGATGTAATTGATAAGGTATTATGCTTAACTTTTGTAAATTATTAAAGTTATAATACAAAACCAAAAAACCGCCTAGGTGCCGCCTAGGCCCCTGGGCGCTAGGCACCTGCTCGCCGCCTGCCCAGCGCCTAGCGCTTTTTAGAACACTGATCTCAAATTCTAAAATCAACAAGCCACACATACTTCAAGTCATTAGCAATTATACATTGGGGCCTATCAGAGAGTCATGAATATCATAGGCAAACCTCTTTATCAAAATTGAGTTTTGCTTACAAAAAAGTTACCTTAAAATTAAAATTTAAAAGTGGTATTTGTATTTTTAAAATAAAGTTTACACCCCCACCCTTGCAACTTTCTATGCGCATATAGTAGTAAAGATAAGAGAACCCCGACCACCACCAAAAAAAAACCCTCATAATGAGAATGTACCACAAATTGTTTTGTATTTATGTACATATAACTGAGTGGTATGGGTACCAATGGCTGGTTCCCCACGGTAACAGAACTGGATTGTCCCAAATCCTTGGAGTTCCAAACTTCCAATTCCAGTTCCGACCACCATGAAAGTAACACCAGAACCATCATGGTACACCTTGCTAGGCATTTTCTTCTCATGATTGGTTGCTAGATTGCACACTCCAAACTTGTGGACAAAGGGGGAGGATGATGGAAAGTAGGATTAATACTCTATTTGTTTTATTTATTTATTTAGTTGGGTAGGCCAAAGTAAGCCCATTGAATAAATGGAGTTCGGGTCTTCAATAGGTTCATGTTATTTCTAAACATGCCAACTTAGTTATCAATAAGGCTTACAAGCAGGGACGGAGCCACATGTGCCTTTTTTGTTTTTTTAAATTTTAAGATGGCCACCCTTGTAGACGAATCCGTCCTGCCCCACCCCTTTCTCTCTATCTGTTATCATTTGCTTCCTCTATCTTTTTACTGCGACACTGGCAATCGCCTCTTTTTGCTTGACTTGGTTGTTTTTCCCACCATCGCCATCAACAACCAGAAACCACATCAACCTCTTTCCTTCTTTGAGGAAGAAGTTTAAAAAAAATGTATTTTCTCGATGAATTTGTATCTCGAGATCTACTTTTGTATTTTATTCATTGGATTTTTCTGGAGATACATGAAAATTTTGATTCATTAAATTTTTTTCTCAAGATACATGTTTGTATCTCGAGGTTCATCTGTGGATTATTGTTTGAATGACATTTTGGTAATCAACGTGAGCATTTTGACAGTCAATGCACATTGATTACTAGCCCTGGGGGGAGACTGTAATAGTGCTCAATGATAAGGTAACCTCTAATTAGCTATTTATGATAGGTGGCAAATTGCAATAACCCATTTTTTGTCCACGTCTAATTTTACATTTGAAATTAATTTTTACCAATTAATTTTATGTACCAATTTGATTTGTCTCCCATATATTTATCTTTTGTGCACCTATAAAGTAGTTTGTTGGATTCATTTTCTTTCTCGCAGATTAGATGGATTTTGTTTAGCAATTGATGTTTTGTATAGTTATTTATGTATTGTTCAAATTAATTTTTTTGTTAAAGTAATTAATTACTACATTATCATTAATTAATTATGACTCATTACTCTGCCCCCCTTCAACATAAATCCTAGCTCCGTCACTGCTTACAAGGCATTCTTGTATTTTGGCATTGGTTGAATGAATACTCCAGTTTAGTTTATCTTTATTTTATTTTCCATTTCAGTTCCCGTTGTTATGTTATTTAAATTCATCCTTTTACTTTATTTAATTTAGTTTGATTGTTCAGTGGAAACCATTTATCATCATTAAAGCTTCTAACTACTTTTACATAGTGCTTTAATGAATAAAAAACAAGTAATAACATCTCAACCATCTCTATAAAAAACATGACCACTACGCAAAAGTTCAAGTCGAAAGACACTTTTGTTTATGCACAATCTTATATATTTTTTTAGATTGATCGATGAAAATTGTTTTTAAAAATCAGAGTAGGGGATTGTTGGAAATATGGCTTTTTAAAATAAAAGAAAATGGGAGTGTATCTGGTTTCGATCTCTGGATCTCTCTCTAATTTTAGTCCCACATCTTCTATACAGCTCATTGTGGTAGAGTTTATAAGGAGATTGTTTGGACTTGGGTTTGGACCCCTTGGGGGTACCACACTTTTGTGAGGAGGGGAGAGATAGACTCTTGCGCCCGCCTCCGCCGCCGCCGCCGGTCGGTCGAGTCATTTAGAGAGCAACCCATTCTTTCTTTTTCCTGAAAAATTATTTAAATGAAAATAAATTTTTTAATAGCTGCAGAGAGACTGAATCTAGACGGGATTTTATCCATGTATCTAGACGTTTTCTTAAAACCCCACGTTTTCCACATGTTTTTAATTGCGCTCTCCACGCGATGAATCTAGACGGGATTTTATCCATGTATCTAGACGTTTTCTTAAAACCCCACGTTTTCCACATGTTTTTAATTGCGCTTTCCACGCGATGAATCTAGCCGTGATTTCGTATTTCAACGAATGTGTTTTCTCCCTATAAATATAAACACAATTCAGAGTTTAGATATAAAAAAAAAAAAAAAAAAAAAAACCAAAACAGTTTGCAAACAAGAAAAAAAAATTACAAACCATTTTGCAAACAAGAGTATTTCTTTTTGCAATCAGATAGAATTATTTCGTTTAGTATTTCAATCAAAGAAGTGTTTTTTCGTTTTGTTGATTATATGCTTTGTATTGGTGATTCCGAGCAAACAAGAGATTAAGGGTGGATAGTATTTCGTTCATCAACAGTGCAATTGTTTGAACGAGACAGAGAAGATTCTGGGCTGTTTTATCCGGGGGACGGCGGGGCTACTAGACTGCTTGCACATTTTTGGGCAGAGCCGCGAAACGTCTTAAAGAGAGCGACCTAGTCCGCGACTCAACCCAAGAACAATTGGTACCTTCGTTCCTATCTTTTAATTTGAATTTATTTTACAGCATTTACAACAATTTTAAGACGATTTATTTCGGCCATGACAACAACCTTCTTCATAATTCTCTATAAGATCGAAAAAAAAAATGATCCCTTCAATGATATTTAGTATTCTCCATAATATAACTTACGGAAATATAGAAAGGAGATGGAACAAGTAAAGAAATTGATTAGGTTGAAATAACACCCTTTGTCTCTAGGGAAGTTTTGGTTTCCTGTAAGTATGTGATTATTTAATACTGTTGGGTTTGTGAGGATAAATTTTTTTTTTAGCTAGGTTGTTGGTTTTATGTGTATGTCAATTAAATTTTTTTTTGGAACCCATTAGCCTAAACAAACTTTGTTGCAATCTCGCTGTCACCAATCGACAGAGAATCAGACCTACCGTTTGACAGAGAATGAGAGAAGAAGAAGGGAAGAAGACGAAGAGTCGATCGCACTCTTTGTTGCAATCTCACTCTCATACGAAGGGAAGATGTTTCTTATTATTATTTTTTATTTTTGAATTTAATGTTATGAACACGATTTACTTTTTTGACTCTGTAACACATTAATACATTGTGGGGATATTAAAAATATATTTAAAAAATTATTCCGTTATATACCATTATATCCCGTTATAACATATAACGCTCTTGGATCGTTATGGATTAGACGTGTTAGCATGTCATAGTTTTAAAAAAAATCGTCACCTCGCCATACAACACGGAATTTTAGAAAGTTTTGCACACAATAGGAATATCATAACATTATTATAGTATCTGTATCACATAAACAACAAAAAACTTAAATTTTCACAAGTAAATTTGGGAATGAGCTTATGTTTGATATAATTTTTGTAGAGAAGTAAGCAAACATTTATTTGTAAATTGTCATGCATTGTTTGAATTAAGTATCTGTCCATGAAATATGCGAGTGTTGATAGTATCCGACACAATATGCTATGTGAGACGATGTATTTGGGTATCACAAACGAAAAATAACTTGTAACGCTTATAAGCTAGTCCCTTAAAAGTTGCACGAGCTTCAACTGCTTCAAGGAAAACAACCTGAAGTATGGTCCATAAATTCAATCATACAAGTTTCCCAAATACTGTGTACACAATAGAGAGTCCACAACATTTTCATAAAAAACCAGCATATTAGCATAACAAGATAAAAACTCCAACAGAAGCCATCTGTAGTCAGGATATCTTTTAACTTAACAAAATAATTAACATTTCAGAAACCACAAGTAAGATACTAGGTATTTTCTCCTGGTATCGATTGGTGCAAGTAACTAAGCCACCCAAAGAAGGGAGCACTCATTACCCTTCAATTTTCAAAATGTGAGATGACAATTTTGAAATGAACACAAGGAAGGAAATTAAATATATCTTTTTTCATGCTAATAACAAAATAAAATAAAAATGAACATGCACATACATCAAGTCAAACTTGTTAAATCCTTAAATTCGAGATTCAAACCATAATCAAAAGCTATGTAGTAGTAAATGCAGACAGCGAACCCTTCGCGGTTCAAAACTGATTTAAGATTAAGCGGATTAATCGGTCTACTTTTTCAAAGTATACATTTTGATATCCTCACTAATGTAAATTATAATAAATAACATATCTTGAAAATAAAGATTAGTAAGACAAGTATTATAAAGCAACAAAAGTCATATTATAGAGCAAATTATGTCATGTCCAAAACAACACATTATAGAGCAACAACCACCACCACCCCCCAGGACCAACAAAACACTCTCGATTTATCACCGATTAATCGGTAACCGCTAAACCAACCACTAAATACATAATTCAGATCGGTCTACCCCCGATTTACACTAAATCGCTGATTAATCGGCGATTAATCGTCGCATAAATAACCCAGATCAAGAGACTAAATTTGTGTTTGGCATAAACATCTAAATTCTTAATAGCTTGCTTCATACATACATCCAACGTTTTAGGAAATGTAGAAGCAAAAGTAGGCAAGAACCAACAAAAGTCTAGGTATAACATGCAAAGTTTAGAGAACTGGTAATATTGTTCAGAGAAATTATGTGGATGCATACCAAGGCCAATGTTTTTGTTGTGGGAAGAATAACTTTGTCCAAACTTCCAAAACTCCAAAATAACTTAGCAAGATCTTCTTCAGGAGAGATTCTAGCTGGCCTGGGTCAGCGCCTGGGTGGCCGCCTGGGAGGTTCCTTGGCATGTGCCAAGGAGGGTGTCTTGCACATGCCCAACTAAAGTTTCAAAAAAAAAAAAAAAAAGCGGGAAATGAAATTTGAATTTCCTTGCTGAAATTTAAGAGGGAGGGAGGGATTAAAAAACAGAGAAAAACAGAGAGAGGAGGAAGACCTCTCTCCTCCCTCCTCTTTACTTATCAAATAGGTTGTTGTTGAAGTTAGGATCAAAAGTTGAGAAATGAAGTCCTTGGGAAGACGTGAGATTGTGAAGAAGGCAATGTGGCTTTACCCAAAGGTTTCAGTTTTCAGTCCCTCTGAGAGATGGGGTCACTCAACTTGTTGCTACAATGGAGTTGTTTATAAATTTGGGGTAAGTTTGATGAAGAAAACTCATTTTTTTCCCTCTTCTTTTTTCTCTCTTTTTACACTGATCCGTAAGTTGTGCACGTTAGAATTGCTTAGTAATATGAAGATTGATTCTTTTAAGTCCATGAGAAGAGAGGAGTTGGGACTATTTTTAAGGTCAGTCATGGATGCTGCAAGGGTGGGTGCTACGGTGGATGTGAGTGCCATGGTTACTTCACTCAGCCAAGACATGGCTTGCCTGATGGTTCTTGGAGACAAGGACATGAATAAAGATCATGAAAAGAAGTTCCAAGCTGCGGTTCAAGAAGGCACGCACTTGGCAGCAGTTCCTAATGTTCCTAAGAGAATGAAAGTGTCAGCCAAATTGTTTGGAACTTACTTTCCAGGGCAACCTGTGGTTTCCCATTGCTCCTCCAATTACTTGTATTTCACTTTCACAATATCACAATCACAATCTCAAGAATGTTGTTCTGAAAACTTTGTTCAATTCTTCTATGAACTTTACCATAGCTCTTATTGCAATCGCTTAGACAAATTTTACTAATAAATCTCTTTAAAAAATAATTGTACAAAAGAAACAAACAATAAATTTACTTTCACAGTACTGGTCTACTTTGGTAAAGGAGTTTTACAAGAACTTCAGGTTACAGTGGTTTTTTGTTCCTTGGTGAAGGAAAAATGAGGAAATATTTGACTCTATGCGAATCCAAGTTAGTCATGTTTTTAGAGAAGATAACGTAGTTGCAAATAAACTTGCAGCAAAGCAGATGGTGCAGCAAGATGAGAAGATCTATAGTTCTCGCCCACCTCAAGATATTCGTGGTTTGATTCATTTAGAAAAGATGGAGATTTCATATATCAGTGTTAGAATGTAATTTTTGTTTACTTGATGTATTGTGAGGCTCTTGTATCATTAGGCTCGTTTAGTTGCATGCATTTTAGTTCTTGTATAGGATCCTATTTTTCGCCTTGTTTGTGGGGGGCAAGGCTCATTATGTCCTCCCCATTGTTTTCCCATTATTTTCATCCAATAGACTGGTCGGGGTCTGCCTAACCCCCCTCTCCTATGGAGTATTTCGTTAAAATAATAATAATAATAATAATAATAATAATGAAGGTTCAAGTCGATCATATCAAAGCTAAGGAATGCATTTTATACAGTTTGTAAATAAGAATCAGTGGAACAGTGGACACTGAAATGATAGAAAAAGAAAGATGTGCTTTCTAAACATGATCAAATACACCAAATTCTTCATACTGAAGGAAATAAGTCGTGAACTCGAACCTATCTGCCCTACACTTCAATTCAGTTTATTCATGAAGAACTCCGCCAGCTTTGTTTTCTTCTCTAATTGAGTCTTAGAAATGGGCAGCTTTCTGAACAAATCAAATATATTGACTAATCTTAACGTAGTACAGAAAACTATAGACATACTAGGGTCTTTGTTGAGGTAAATTTTCACATATATCAATGATTACAATTCACTACTAGAGTAAATTCACTACCAACTTGTTTACCGAAAAAAAATTCACTACCAACTTTGTTAGTTTAACGGACTTCTACATTCACTGAGGACTCTGTTAGTTAGAGGACAGAGGTGTATAAATTTATTTTTTAGTTTGGTGGAACTTGAGCCAAAATTATCAGTAAAAGATGTCAGATTTTTCAGATTAAAGCTCATCGTGAAGAAACCATTTGTAAACAATACATTTTGAAAACATAGCGAAGGACATGAAGAAACATAAAGGCAAATTTGTAACTTATAATGATATAATCCATTTTTCACACTGATCATTAACCTATACATATTAACATCGTATTGAAATTTTGAGTCATATGAGTGTGTATATGACTACATGCTAGTTTGTTTTTCTGACACACAAGATTTCACCAAGCTTGGAGGCACCTAGCCAAAGCTATTTTGATTCAGGTTCAGCTTGTTTCGATGCATTCTCTGCTCGTTCAGATGCGGATACAGTTGGCGTGGATACAATGGGTTTTTTGAACTGCACTATGTTCATAGTCATGTTGTCACAACCTCCTTAGGAATCAGCTACATTAGGAACTGCTGCCAAGTGCGTGCCTTCTTGAACCGCAGCTTGGAACTTCTTTTCATGATCTTTATTCATGTCCTTGTCTCCAAGAACCATCAGGCAAGCCATGTCTTGGCTGAGTGAAGTAACCATGGCACTCACATCCACCGTAGCACCCACCCTTGCAGCATCCATGACTGACCTTAAAAATAGTCCCAACTCCTCTCTTCTCATGGACTTAAAAGAATCAATCTTCATATTACTAAGCAATTCTAACGTGCACAACTTACGGATCAGTGTAAAAAGAGAGAAAAAAGAAGAGGGAAAAAAATGAGTTTTCTTCATCAAACTTACCCCAAATTTATAAACAACTCCATTGTAGCAACAAGTTGAGTGACCCCATCTCTCAGAGGGACTGAAAACTGAAACCTTTGGGTAAAGCCACATTGCCTTCTTCACAATCTCACGTCTTCCCAAGGACTTCATTTCTCAACTTTTGATCCTAACTTCAACAACAACCTATTTGATAAGTAAAGAGGAGGGAGGAGAGAGGTCTTCCTCCTCTCTCTGTTTTTCTTTGTTTTTTAATCCCTCCCTCCCTCTTAAATTTCAGCAAGGAAATTCAAATTTCATTTCCCGCTTTTTTTTTTTTTTTGAAACTTTAGTTGGACATGTGCAAGACACCCTCCTTGGCACATGCCAAGGAGCCTCCCAGGCGGCCACCCAGGCGCTGACCCAGGCCACCTAGAATCTCTCCTTCTTCAGAAGAACTGTACGGCAAATTCTTCACTAATATAACATGTGTGCTTTTTTTTAACAGATCCAGCTTTTGCAGATTCCAAAGCAGCAACATTGATTCCAGCTTTTGCAGAAGTATTTTTTGTCTCTGAAATCACCTGAGTCTCTCCCAGAGCAACACGTTGAGCGAGATCATTTGCTTCCGGATCAAGGAATTCACTTTTGCTAACACCATGTGTCCTAGCAATATTTTCAACAACCTGTACAATAAAAAGAAGCTACTTAGGACAAATATCTCATATAGACTACAACCTATAGAGAAGAATGAGCATAGCCCTAAACACACACTAATAGAAACAATCATATAAGGGTAGACAATGAAATAACTTGAAGTGGGTCTATACTCTGTAGTGGACAAGAACTACTACAAGACAGAATTCAGACCTAACCAAGTTAAAATGTGTCAAGAATTGATCACAAGAAGAAATAGACAAATATGATACACCCAAATATTTTTTTAAGAGAGCTTCTACCTGTCGAAGAAGCCAGCGTGGAAGCCAGCGAGGGAGGGAGAGAGGGAAGGAGGGGACTGTTCATCCCTCTTGGGATGCGTGCCATCATTTTTTAAGCACGCATATCGGGGGGGGGGGGATTGACGGTTCCCTCCTTCCCTCACTCCCTCCCTCGCTGGCTTCCTCGACATTTAGAATTCCTGTTTTTTTAAAGCTAACTTGAGAAGTCAGATTTTTTCGCAAGGACAACCACTGCATAAATCTTAAAACATGATTTTGTTTCGGCAATGAAGTCAGATTTTGTTTCGGCAATGAAGTTTAAAACATGATAAAAGTTAGTAACTGCTTATTTTTTGTGAGGATGAAGTTGATAATACAGAAAAAAATCTTGAACAAAAATCAAAATTGGAATCGTCATTGGACAAAAAAAATCCCTCAACACCAATGTACATTCTCCAAGAAAACGTGTCAAAAAGGTATAGAGAAAATACACACAATAAAAGGTTATTCTTTGTGATAATCAACTCCACCTTGGAGACCATTCTCCCAAAAAAATTCATAGGTTATGTTGACATTTGAATTAGTATATAACCGAACAGAGTAACGTATTCAATGCCAAATCATTTTTATGTGGTTAGAGAAGTTGAAATTTTTTGTGATAATGATCTCCATAATGGGGACATAACCCTTGAAAAAAGTTAGTGTTATAACATTTCTAGATACAACAAATGTACGTTGCAATTTGACTAAATGGACTGTAAAATATGTGTGCACAAATTTTAAAAGGGCTCTTGTTTCATTAGAAAAAATCAAACTCGACAGCTCATCGCTCGAAAGCCCCTTATTCTAATCCAAGCCAAGCCAAAGCACGCCATTTATTTGATCTTGGACCACTCCAATGGCATCATCATTAGAATGATCAATATGATTCAACATTGCTAGGGCTGACGGTTCGGTTTTTCAACCAAACCGAAAACCGAACCGACTAGTATCGGTTTTGTTTTTTTCCAACCGAAACCGAACTGACTATATGTAAAACCGAACCGAACCGAACCGCCTATTAATTTATGTAAACCGAACCGAAACCGAACCGAAACCAAACCGCTAACATATTAATAAAACTGACATAAAAACCGAACCGACCGCGTGATGGGATGCATTATTCTCCTCCTTGGTATGTGTAAATGTTTTCCTGTTATTTGAGTATGTTTGCACAATTGTAATATAAATCAAAACATTATGTTACAATGGTAATACAATAGATCACATGCCAATTCATGTCTAAATCAACTTACAAGAAATAGTCATTCCAACTAACTGCAAGTAACATGTAACTAAAAGACAATGTGTTATCCAATCATCCATGTTATGCAATCGAAGCTATGTATCCCATCAAAATAACATTCAGAAGCCATGTATTTCAACAAATTCAAATTCATAAGCCATGTATCCCATCAAAATATCATTCAAAATAACATTCAAGTGAAGATTTCCGTTTTTTACCTTCAATGGATGGGAGTGGGTCATCCTTAGTTGCTTCGTTGGCAGGCTTGGGATCATTTGTATTTTCTTCATTTGGACGATCGTTTGTAGAAGCCATCTAGCAAAAAAAAAAAAAACGATTAAATGGTGTATTTCATTTACTTTCTGCATACAACACTAAAATCATAAAATTCTAAGAACTAACCTTGTACACTAAGTTCTAGAGACTAGGTGGTTTTCTGTATAGACACTGAAGATCGACGGAGCCAATGAGGAGTTCACTCTGCAAGACAAAAAAAAACTATTAGTTCCCCAATAAAAACGTGATCAGCTCAAGCAATATAAAAGTATGCTAAGAAGTATATATATATTTATTTTTATTTTTAGACGAGACCATGTGTAGTGGACCGCTGAAACA
This sequence comes from Berberis vulgaris, assembly GCA_963556465.1. NCBI lineage: Eukaryota > Viridiplantae > Streptophyta > Magnoliopsida > Ranunculales > Berberidaceae > Berberis > Berberis vulgaris. The sequence continues at coordinate 59,821,410 of OY747134.1, forward strand.
TGTATCCATAATAATTACAAATTACAACATTTGAGAACTAATAATAATGCTGGAATTATTTGCAATGAAGATTGGAAAGCTACATGAAAATGAAATTATCCATACTTATTAGCTCATAGAAAGCAAACAATCAATATAAATGTACTTCAGTTTTATTTAAGTGTCTTTTTGACAATAGGTACCTTTTGTGATATGTAGGAAAGAAATGTTGCATAGAGACAGAGAAAATCAAACAACATTATTGGTGCTTCATGCTTGAAAGCTATTAGTAAATTTCTTTTAAAATAAAACAAAATTTGTACTTTGGCTTGGCAGTCACGTACAATGTCCTTTAAATGAAATGGACATTGTTGTTTTTGTTTGTATTCTATGTTATTTTAAGTTGTGATCACAAATTAAATGAAATTTGTACCTCTGTTTGATTGTTGTTTTTGTTTTTATTCTATGTTCTTTTAAGTTGTGATAACAAATAATTACATCAAAGAAATTATTATTGGTTTAAAGTACTAGCAACAACTATCAACAAAGACAACGTACTAGCAAAGTAGAAGTCATCTCCAACTAAATGCCAGTAAGCAGTCATGGGTTTCAGGTGGCCGTGCAAACATTACACTAAACTTCAAGAGCATAAAGCTTTTGGTATCAAGCTTGGTATAAAAAGGCCTGCTTATCATTAGAGAATACATACCCAAAGACGATGTACCAACTTAGGTATCTTCCTGCTGTTTTACACCCCAATCTCTCTCTTTCCTCTCCCTGCTGTTTTACATTATCTTTTCCTGGAATAGATAAAAAAGGAGCCTAATGAGTTTATTCAACGTTGCCACACTTTCCAAACTACAAAGGAGCATTACATTAATATTGGTCCTTAAACACCCTTTTCCATTCCCACGCACCCACTGCTAGACGTGTCCATGGAATTAATTTTATGGCTTGCTCAAAACAGCTCAAGGATATCATTCAAAGATTTTTTGTCGACCACATTGCAACGATAGCCAACTCTGTTCCATGTTGACGACATGCCCAAATACAACCACTGTGGCTCATTTTTATTTTATGATACTTCGGCTCTATGACATTGAGAACAGTGAAGGAAGATAACTCTTGAATCTACAAGAGAAGAGAAATAAAACTAAAAAAGTAAATAAAAATATCATTAATTGAGAAAACTGAAAACAAATCCCATTTTTGAAGCTCCTTATATAGATAACTTCATAAAAACAACTTAGAAACAAACTAAAAAATCATTATCCTCTTCTTTGAAATAACACACCCTCGAGTTATGCATTATACTAACAAGAGTCCATAAATTCTAATTGGCGAGGAAACCAACGAGGGAGGGGGGTGTGACCGCTCATTCCCCTCGAGATACGCGACATCATCCTCGAAATGCACAGAAGCGCGAATCTCGAGGGGGGTGAGTGGTCACACCCTCCCCCTCGCTGGTTTCCTTGCCCCTTTCCTCGACAGTTAGACAGATTCAACAAGAGTCATAAAACACTTCAATCTTTTCAACAGCGCTTGCAACTTCTTTTACCTTTGTTCTAATAGCCCTTGAGAATCTCTAGAACTTGTGAAAAAAAATTCTTTGAAAATCGCAAATTGAAAATTAAAACTTTTAATTAGCAACTTAAAAAACACATTGGGAATCATAGATTTTTACTAAAACAGTCAAAATTACTTTCTTAACCTATCTACAACATAATAAAAACGTTGTAAACATATTATGAAAGGACTTCTAATAATAGCCTAAATAATAAAAACAAGAATTAACAAAAATAGAAACTTTAGAAATCCTACGCATTTTGAAAGTACATGACTATCTTATGTCTTACGCCGGACATCCCTTTTAAGTATTTCTAGAGTGAGGCTACCTGTCGAGGAAATCAGCGAGGGAGGGAGGACCCTCCATCCCCCTCGTGATGCGTGCCTCCCATTCCCTGCACGCATCGCAAGGGGGATGGAGGGTCCTCCCGGACCCGGGGGGCTCCTGCGCACAAAGCGCAACACGGGCTCCAGCGCACAAATCACATTCGTAGGATTTAATCTGACGGTCCAGATTGATAAACTTAAAAAAATTTATTTCACAGGTTTTTAATGTTGGATTGGACTTAAATTTTTTTTTTTTTAATTAACCCTCCGGTCCCACTTCTTCCATCGCCTCTCTCCAAACTTTCCTTCTTTTTTTCTTCTCTCTTGTTAACAAGCCCAGCTGCAATGACTGTGCAATTAGCTCTAATAGCTGCCAACAAAATTGCAGTTTGAACACAATGGTGCAAATATGGATCCCCACTTGCTCGCATCTACAACCAAAGCACAAGCTTGTTAAGCTCCGCCATCATTCTAGAAGTTCTCGATCGATTGTGAAGCTCCGCCAACTACATCTCATCACATTTCAAATCTTCCATTTCAGGGAGACTAGAAGAAAAGAAGAAGAGATTTTCTCGATTGATTTAGTGAGTGAGTGAGAGTTGCAGAAATGGAGGAGACGAAACCAGCGGCAGGAAGAACAGGAGGAGCACTCATTGGTTTGTAGTTTGAACTATCTTCACCTCCTCTCATTGAAGCCATTGAGAAATGTCTACTCTTGCTTTTGTCTAGTGGCATAGCAGGCACTTGTACTGCCTCACAATGCCCACATGAGCCACATCTTCTATCACATCTTGGAGGCCTTGAACCAACCTGTGCTCTTATAAATGCTTTCTCTTCATTTGCCATCTGAAACCCAAACACTCCAATTTATAACATTTGACACAATTTTAAGAAACATGAATTAAAATGGAAGAATCAAGGAGAGCACTCACATGGGGTGTTTCAAAGAGTTTGAAAACTAGTCTGCCTGCAACAAAAAAACAAGAACAGAGAGAATAAAAGTCAGGGTTTTAGTTCAAATAGAGTTGTTTTGAGATTTGAAGAGAAACCCATTTACCTTCAACAACAAATCTGGAATGGGTTGTGCTTGAAACCAAGAGAATGAGCAAAGACATGATGAGATGTGGAAAATTGCAGCAATTGTGACTACAACCCATTGCTGCTGTGTTTCTGACTTGAGTGAATGAATGAAAGAAATAAAGCGAGGGTTACTTTCTTTCAGTGACTTCCAGTCTAGTAAGTTGAGAGAGAGAGAGAGGTGGTGTTGATGATTAATTAGTTTGAAAGGGTGGAAAGTGAAAGAGAGATTAAATAGAGTTGAAGTTGATGTGGTGGTGGGCTGGCTTACAAAGATGGGTGAATTCTGCAAAGAGAGAAAAGGAGAAGTCAGTCGGGGAGATATTGAATTGCATGTAGTAGTAGAGAAGGAGCTTTCATTTTCTTAATGGGGTTTTGTATAACAATAATAAGGGAGAGTGAATGAGTGAGCTTTTGAGGGATGGAAGAGGAGAGGATTGCAAAAAGAAAGCAGCAAAGGCACTAACTAAAAAAAGGGTACAAGGGAAACCCAACCTCGGTTCATGAGCCAACAAATCAATGAAGATTTTATGGTAGAGGAGAAAGAGATCACACAAAGGAGCAGAGTGTTTAGAGGGAGACAGATGAGTGTAGTGTAATGTAGTGTAGTAGAGAGGAGAGTGAGAGGAGAAAACGAACAATCGAAAACAACAAAAACCCAAGAAGAGTTTCAATTCCGAGAAACAGACATGAATTCACAGCTGGTGAAGTTTATGGGATTTCACTTTCTTCTTGCTTGCTCTCTCTCTCTCGCTTTGCTTTGCTTTCTCCTTTTATTGGTTTTCAATTAAATTTTCTCTGTTTCTGTTTTCTTGTGGTGGTTAGTCTGAACAATTCTACCTAAACACGCCAGAGGCCTCTCTTCAAATGTCCCTCTCTCTCTCACACTCACCCTCTTTGTTCAAGAAAAGAAGAGAGAAAAAAGAAGAAAAGAAGAATATATGCGGTTGTGTATATCTGTGTGTGCAGAGCAGAGCAGAGCACAACAGTGAGAGGTGAAGGGGAGGAGCAACAGAGGTTTGTGGTTCCTGTTGAACTTCCATGGTCATGGGAAGAGAGAATTAATAAGAGATATTCCAAAGGGGTGTCTTGCAATCATGGTGGGAGGTGAAGGGGAGGAGCAATAGAGGTTTGTGGTTCCTGTTTTGTACTTCAATCATCCACTCTTTATGCAGTTGCTGAAGGAAGCTGAGGAGGAATATGGGTTTGATCAAAAGGGTACCATTACCATCCCTTGCCACCTTGAAGAGTTTCGCCATGTCAAAGGCATGATTGATAGGGGGACTTCTCAGCATCATCACCATCATCCTGAGTTTTGTTGATTGACTTAAGAGAAAGAAATATGAAGAGAGAGAAAGACGAAAAAAAAAAAAAAATTTAATCCGTGAATCTGAGCCGTCCAATAGATTTGACGGTTTAGATTGATACACATGAATTTCTGCTTTAATCTAACGGTTACCCTTGATGCACATGAGGAGATCCTGCTTTAATCTAACGGTTACCCTTGATGCACCTAGTTAATTTAGTTACTTTAGTTTTAGTTAATTCGTATTCGTATCGTTGAGAAAAAAAATAATTTTGACATAACATAGTTTTGAATTTAGTTAATTGCTTAGGAAAACTTTTTTTTTCATAAATGGCGACTAACATTTTTTCTACGTTGGCTCCTATTGTTTGTTAGGTGATTTTTGTTTTTAAAAGTGCGTGCATTCACATTTTCTTTTGAATTGATCATATTTATGATGTGAAGTTAGCAAGTCTAAAATTATTTGAGAAATTAGAAAAAAAAAATTCTCAGGAGAAACTAGGATATTTTCAAGAGGAAAAAGTGTTTTGGGCTGTAACATATTTTTATTTAGGCACATTAAAGCCACGTGGAAGGGGCTAAACAGTGGATATGGCATCTTAAGCCACGTGCGTGTCATTAAGATGTAGGAGTATTCTTCTTGGAATATTATAAATGGGTGTTGAGGACAATTTTACTGTTCATTCAGGATTATGCCTAAATGGCGAGGAAACTAGCGAGGGAGGGGGTTGTAACCGCTCATTTTCTCGAGATGTGTGTTTATATTCTTGAAATATGTAACAATGCAAATCTCAAGGAAAATGAGCGGTGAGATCTTCCCCCTCGCTGATTTTCTCACCCCTTTCCTCGACAGGTTCGATTTTCAATATGGATGTTAAAATTTATGAGACATGTCTAGCACACCTAAGGGAAAAAGCATCCTTCCACCTTTCAATTTTATATTACTTACATGTATAGACAATTTCCTACTTCCTTCTACTCACTAACACAAGAGCACATACTGAAGATTTTAATCATAATATTCATGACTTATTGCAATGTTTACTTGAGGATCATCCTTTATTTGAGGATCATCTGAAGACGACAGCTCTTGCTATTGCTTTAACATAATTTGACTTCAACAACTCTATCACCCTTTCTACCTCAAATCTCCTTTCTCTATAGTTGTCTCTTTTGATAATCGTATAAGATTAATTTTCTACAGATACAATTGTCTGCTCCATATTGAATTAATGAGAAGAGAATAATAAGAACAAAATAGAAGCGTACCTTGATCCATGATAGCACTTCAAGAAAGGGATGAGTATTTATCTTTCAGTTGATAACGTATGTTTTTCTATATATATCTCTGTATAAGGGAATTTCAGAAGAAACAAAACACCCGTTCAAATGATTTGGTCAAACTTACCAATTTCTAATTTGGTCCCACATCAAATTAGAAATTGCTTAAGTGTATCTACACATTAAGACCATAACATTTTAATACCTTAGCCCAATTAACTATATTAAATCATAATTTATTTGGGCTATACTTTAACATATCAATACACATTAAACACATATGTGTGCCCTTACATGTTGAATTTTTCCAACAAACCGTGCTTATGAGGTCAATCTGCCAGATTTCCACATGCATCACCCCCCACCCCCAATTCTTGATTAGGGATTGAAAAATTTTCCATCATCTTTTGAGTTGATAAAATTTCACCTTAAAAAAATATTTCCATCACTTGCCACAAAAACATATTGAGCGGATTATGAGGCTGACAGTTCATATTCCAGTCTTCTCTTCTAGAGCATTTTTTTTTAGTTTCTTCGCATGGTCTTCAACATTCTGCTTCTTTCAGTCCAGTGAGCTTGTTCCTTACATGCAATTTTCTTCTTCTTTCCATTACTCACATGAACCAAAGCACTCCTTGTGAAATTTGATGTTCAATGTTGGCCAACAGATGAATATCTAATGCTAAAAGCAAAAAAAAAAGAAGTTATAGTTAAGTAATTCCTTGTTAAATCTTCATTTACTACTGTTTTCTACAACCTACTATGAAGTGACTATTTTTTAATTGATTCTAGGGCTATTGCTAAAAGGTGGGTGCCTCTTTACTCGTTAACATTCACTCCCTAACATGGGCACGAAATTTTCTTTTGAAGAGGTTGGTTCTGGAAATAATATCTGTTGACTCCTTTTCTAGGGTTATTCAAACATCAAATTAGTGTAGAAGAATATCGATGGAACATATATGTCTAGATCAATTTTTTTGCATTATAAATAGCAACAATTTCAGATAAATTTTGGATAATATGCATATCCTTTAAAAAGGAGGCTGAGAGAATAATATGAGTGTCAACGAGTTCTTAGTTGGTAGATACCGTATTAGGACGCATGTACAAACTGCTCCATGCTCGTGTATTTCCACTAGCTTCTGAAGCCTTCCTTTGTTCCTCTCTTTGTTGCTCAAGGGTTTTTGAGGCTTGACCGACAGTGGAGGATCTGTATAACGGTCGTAAGATACCAAAAGAGCTTGTGAAACAAAAATTTTAAACTCATATCACGTTAGCATGCTTCCCGTTAGCATGCTTCCCTTTGCTTTTCAGAAGAATTTGGCTGCTTTGCTGGCACAATATGCAGTAATCTACCTTGGAAAATGGACTTGTCTAATTCTTCTAATGCCCTGAAACAACCCATGTTGTTTGTGACTATTAGAGGTGAAGTTTGTAAGAAAAAAAAAACAGAAATTCTAAATGGCGAGGAAATGAGCGAGGGGAGGGGGGGATCGTTCACCCCCTCGGGATGCGCGCGCAAAAAATGATAACATACATCTCGAGGGGGGTGAACGGTCCCCCCCCTCCACCTCCCTCCCCTCGCTCGTTTCCTCGCCATGTAGAATCACTCAAAAAAAAAATGGACGTGAGTTTCCAGATTGACCAAAAGTCTACTTCTGGCATCATGTGAGCATAGACTTGGGTAATTAGCAGTTCCCTTCTAGGGGCATTTTTGTCATAAATTAATGGGCTCTCACAGTCAACTGACGCAGAATACGAGTCCTGGAGTGGCGTTAATTTCGAATATCTAGCTGGTAAGTCCTAATTTCAAATTAATAAAACGAGGAATAGCAACCTAACCCTAATAAAATTGGACTTGCCAATGGCATGACAACTCAATGGTTAGAGCTTGGCGGATGGTACCACTAGGTCATGGGTTCAAACCCAGCTTGCGGCATCTTTATGGGTTCTGGGATCCTATAAAAACCCTGCTTGCCTTTCAAAAAAAAAAAAAAAAAATTGGACTTTCTATTGTTCCTATTAGGGGTGGGCACGGGACGGGATGGGACGAGATATACCCATCCCTATCCCATCCCGTTCATACGGAATCGGGAGGGGACGAGATCAGCGTGCTAATCTGGACATATCAACTAGAATACATTTTGAACATATTATCAACTAGAAGTCTGAAGTTCTACATAGAACATATTAAAATCAACTCAATTCTGCTGGAACATAATCAATTCTACTGGAACATACTCAAAAAATACATAATCAAATCTGCTGGAACATACTCAATTCTGCTGGAACATATTCAATTATGCTGGAACATATTAAAATACATATTCAATTCTGCTGGAACATACTAAGTCTGCTGGAACAGTCTGAGTCTGAGCATAATGTTGGAATCTGAGTCTGAGTCTGAGTCTGAGCATAATGTTGGAACAGTCTGAGTCTGAGCATAATGCTGGAACATACTAAGTCTGAGTCTGAGTCTGAACACCTGAAAAAAGGAAAGAAAGTTGTTAAGTAAGTTAGCTAACAGTAGTTGCAAATGTTCTATTGAGAACACCCAAGTGCTAGGACTAATACAACCAAACTGTCACAATCCCTACTGCTGGGAGATGATTGCAAAAGCAGTTGGGGAAAAAACTGTCCCAGAAGTCCAGCAACACTACCAACTGCTCATCCCATTACATCCAGGTTATAGAATATGGCCTTATTCCTCTCCCAAATTACAGAGACAATGAGAAAGAACTTTAAATCAAGGATCCTGAAGAGAGGTAAAGCTACATTCTTTCATTTTCCCCTCTCATAGTTGTTTCAGAATCCTCCTGACCATCCCAATTATCTCATTACAATCCTAGTTTTTTCTTTTCAATCAAAATTTGATCTTATACAAATTCAATCTAAATTTGATCTCATTAATTGTAGATCTTATACAAATTCAACTAAATTTGATTTCCTTTTCTATTTGTTTGCAGGGTCAAGAACCTGAAAGTCTAAGGCAAAGTCTCGGGAAGTAGAGATCCATTTGTTTTGGTTCTCATTGTTCTCTCTTCATGTAATAGATGTTTGATTGGAAGGAAATAAAGTTGCTAATCCCTTTTAGTAGATTTCAAGTTTTGCTTTCTTAATGAACATATTTCTTTCACATAAACTTGAGAACAAAGTTTCACATCAAAGACTGAAATAGAAGAATAAAAGCAACATATTTGATTGCAGAATCATAAAGAAGAGACTGAGGTTATATGGACATGTACCTCACTTCTTCCTTCCCTTTGGATCCGAAACTGAACTTATATGTTCTACATACACAAAAAGCACACAAATTAATCAATCTAAAAGTTTCAAAGAAGTTAATAAATATTTAAAATTGGAAAAACAAATTTAAAAATAAAATTACCTGCTTCAACAGTTTCATAAAATTCAAGTTCTTGATTGTCTGGTCGAAATTCCAGCTCTGAAGTTGCAATATCATCTCCCTTCAACCAGTTTTGCATGCAAATCAATGCCTCCACTGTTGTAGGAGTTAATGAACTCCTATATGCATCTATCACTCTACCCCCTGTGCTAAAACAACTCTCTGATGCCACTGTTGATACTTGGATAACAAAAATATCTTTTGCAATTACTGCCAAAATAGGATACTTGGGACCCATGAGCTTCCACCACAACAAAATATCAAATTTACCTTTAGTTGCCCTTTCCAAAGGATCAACCAAGTATTGATCCACTTCATGTGCCAGCACTGCATCATTACTCTCTTCGACCACTCTCATCCAGTCATCGAAAATATCATCCCTCCCACTATCTTCATCAATAATCATAGAAGAACCTTCATTTTGTGATTCAAAATTTTTCATGTGTATACCACCATCCACTCTTGGTCCATACTCATCATAAAGGGCTATCAAAATTCCTTTCAAGGATTTGATTTTTGACTGTACATCTTCCTCCTCAAACTTCTCCTTCCTAAGAATATGAGTTATATGTCTCAGCTTGAACTTTGGATCCAACACCAATGCAATCATCAGCAATGGGTTCAAGGTGCTAGAAGAGCCAAAATACTTGTTATATTTTGTTTTCATATTGGCTGCCATGTCAATCAACAGTTTTTCAGCATCTGAACCAGTGGTCATCTCAGGTGCAACAAACAACCTTTCAATCTCATGTTCAACCTTCAATACATCATGAAAGGTTGTATGCGCAGCAGGGTGCAAGGATGCAGTAAACCTCAAAGTCACATCATAAAAAACCTTCAAAAACTTTACAAAGACGGATGCATTGTCCCAATCTACCTGACTTGGTGGTCCAACCCTTCTCTTCTTACTGCTAGCTTGAAGCATATTCCCTTCCTCATCATACTCTTCATCTGGTTCCTTGAAAAAAGCCAAAAATGGGCTGCCATCATCCTCCTCCATTCTTTGAAAAACCTTTTGAAATTTCAAGGATGCCTCCAACATTAAAAATGTTGAATTCCACCTTGTGGGGACATCCAAGCATACGAGACCTTTGCTGGAAATTTTCTCAAACTCAGCACAAGACTTAAAATAGTCCAATCGATTCGAAGATGACCTCACAAACCTCACAGCATTCCTAATGGCTAAAATGGACTTAGACAGTTTTTTGCAGCCACTAGCAACAATTAAATTTGTTATATGAGCACAACATCTCACATGCAAATACTTTCCACCCAAAACAGCTTGTGAATTCTCCCACCTATTCATCTTATCCCTAACCCAATCTATAGCAACCTTATTTGCTGAAGCGTTGTCTACAGTTATGGTCAATACCTTCTCAATCCCCCAATCCAATAAACAACCCTCTATAAGCTTCCCTATGGTGGTCCCTTGGTGATTAGGAATCACACAAAAGTTTAAAACCCTCTTGTGCATCTTCCAATCACAGTCAATGAAATGAGCAGTTAACACCATATAATTTATATTCTGGAGACTAGTCCAAGTGTCTGTAGTGAGGCTTACCCTATATGCACTCAATTCTTTTTTCAAGCTTGTTTTATTGTCATCATACATCTGCAAAAAGTTTCTTACCATAGACCTCCTACTAGGCACTTGAAAGATTGGGCAAGCAACACCACAAAAACCCCTAAAACCAATATTTTCAACATGGCTAAATGGAAGCTCATCTATTACAATCATTTTAACACAAGCATCCATGACAACACTCTGAGAAAACCCCCTAGCAACCATGTTATTACTTTGGCCCTTATCACCAGTAATATTTTTTTGTGTCTTGTTTTGGTTTGGTGGGTAATACTTGCAATACAAGTTTATGTGTCTACTCATTCCAGATGTCCCTGTTTTCCCACCATCAGCAACATAATCTCCTAGTGAACTTTTAGCAGGGCAATAAATGCATTTAGCTCTTTTTTGTATCTCTTCTACTTCTATCATTTTCCCTGTTTTCTCATCTTTCTTTTTTATTTTATTCTTGGCATCATATTCTTTTAAGTGTCCAAACCCAACTACGTTTTTGACCAGTAGTACTATAGCCACTTACCTCATCATGTAATTCTTCAATTGTTTCACCATTACCATCATTGAGGTTTGTCTCTCCCGCTTGGACATGTTCAATTGGTTCAATTGGGATGCATGCGAGTTCCAATGGTGAGGCTCCTACTGAAGAAGAAACCCCACTCTTTGGTTGCTGACTCTGCTCAATAACAAAATAAACAATGTTAGCAAATATCAATTTTATGTTAAAGCAAATGGATAATGACATAAACCTCATAGCACTCACAAATTACAAATCAAATATCTCGTACAAAAATTATCAAAACATAATATAACTATCTAAGAACAGAAGGTAAGTGAAGAGTTAGAACTTACCAATGATCTCTTCATCTTTGGATTTGTGTTTAGGGTTCAAAATTCCAAATTGGGGGTTTCACCAGATTCCTAGTTGTTCTGCTTCTTGATCAGTGTAAGGGCTCCTACAAAACAAAAGGGCATGCTAACAAGGTGAAAATTTCTTTAAACAAATTTGATTAAACAAATCACGCCTATCTCATTGAAAGCTAAAAACCTAACAAAATTAGGACCCTATCAAACAATTTTCTTTAAACAAAGACCTAAAGAAGATCTCATTGAAAACTAAATACCTAACAAAATTAGAACCCTGTCAAACAATTTTCTTTAAACAAAGACCTAAAGAAGATCTCATTGAAATCTAAAAACCTAACAAAATTAGGACCCTGTCAAACAATTTTCTTTAAACAAAGACCTAAAGAAGATCTCATAGAAAGCTAAAAACCTTACAAAAAAACCTAACAAAATTAGGACCCTGTCAAACAATTTTCTTTAAACAAAAACCTAAAGAAGTTGGATCTTACCTGTAAAAATAGTCGGATTGTGTAACAGAGAGCTAGAGAAGTTGGATGAAGCAGAAGCAGGAGGGGAGGAGGTGTGTCGGCGTCGTCGTGTGCCGTGTGCGAGTGAGAACACTATGGAATCTGGATCAAGGGGACGAGGTGTGTCGTCGTCGTCATGTGCTGGTGAGGAAACTCTGGATCTGAGCGAGGACACTCTGGATCTGAGCGAGAACACTCTGGATCTGAGCGAGTGCTTCTTCTTGAATCTCTCTTCAAGAACTTCTTCAGAAGTTCAATCTCGCTTATCGGTTTCTTGAAGAACAAAGTGCCTCTTCAGTTCTTCTTCTTGAATCTCTCTTCAAGAACTTCTTCAGAAGTTCAATCTCCCAGTTTCTTGAAGAATAGAATGCTTCTTCAGTTCTTCTTCTTGAATCTCTCTTCAAGAACTTCTTCAGAAGTTCAATCTCGCTTATGATGCTTATCGGTTTCTTGAAGAACAGAGTGCTTCTTCAGTTCTTCTTCTTGAATCTCTCTTCAAGAACTTATTCAATCTCGCTTTTCTCTTGTTTATCGGTTTCTTGAACCTCTGCTCTGCTTTTGTTATTTGTTCATTTGCTAGTAACCCTAAAAAGTAAAAACCTAACCAAAAGAATGACCGAATGTGAGATCAGAGAGAGGAGAACTGAGAAGTATTACAAATTTACAGATTAATCTAGAGATATGTGTGAGAGATTCATTGAGATGCTAAAAATGTTATATACATCAGTAAATTTGTATGGGCATCCACAATCCTAAAATAAATAATTAAATAAAAATATTAATAATTAATATTAATAAATTAGTTTGGGACGGGACGAGATTGGCGAGATTGAAAATCTTCATCCCATCCCATCCCATTCTAGATCGGGACGGGACGGGATCGGGATGAAATTATTCAATTCCATTAAGACCCGGAAAAATCGGGACGGGACGAGACCGGGACGGGATCGGGATCGCGGGATGGGATGCCCACCCCTAGTTCCTATATGATTATTGTTCGAATATATATATATAACATAGAAGAGATGCATATTGACGAAATGTATAGGTATAGAATAGACTAGGGCTGAAAACCGAACCATCGGTTCGGTTTTTCACCTAAATCGTGAACCGAACCGACCTAGGTTGGTTTTAAAATTTTCAAACCGAAACCGAACCGACCATTAACAAAACCGATCCGAAACCGAACCGATTCTAATTTATACAAACCGTAACCGAACCGAACCGACTAAAATCGAACCAAAATCGAAATAAAACCAAACCGACCGACTATTTTAAACATATTATATTATTTATATATAAAATATATATTATTTATTATATATATTCGGTCTGTTCGGTTCGATCGGTTAAAATCACATAGAAACCGAAAACCGAACCGACCACTTCGGTTTTGAATTTTTTAAAACCGAAACCGATTCGAACCGAATTTAAACCGAACCGATTGGTTCGGTTTTGATCGGTTCGGTCGGTTTAGTCTGTTTGATCGGTTTTTTGTTCAGCCCTAGAATAGACAGTGTCACTTGGGCAAATCTATTTACCTTGCTCGTTGTCCAATAAGTTTAGCATTGCTGTGATTCAACGTGGATATCATAATTCCCCATCATAGTAAAAAGAAAAACTTAGGCTACATGTGAGGCGTCCATGAAAGAACCAAGGCTTAAGTCTCAAATATCCCTTATGAGGCTTACAGCCACTTACTTGGGCATATGTACTCAGTTGTAAGCACTGAGGAACTGTGAGGCTTAAGCCTACATTTCAAAATGTGAGTTTGTGTATGTGTTATGTATGACTTGTGAGTTATGACTACTAGTTGACTACAACTTAGAGGTTTTTTGTTAAGTTAATTTGGAGATATTGATGATGTGTAATATGATTTGGTTATAACTATAATTATGTTATATCTTTTGGAGTAATCTAGTCATAATGTGGCATAAGTATGTGCATGTTAGATGTTCTTCATATTTTTTTCACTAAAATTTGATAAAAGCTTGACCGAACTGAGGTAAATGGCTTAATCATGTTAATTCCATTGAATAATTGGTATATTTATGCTATTCTCATTTTTTTTTGATGTTTTTCGCATTTTATCAACTAAACAAAAAACTGAGACTCGTGCTTCAATTAAGGCTATAGCTTCAGTGCTCGATTCAGCCTTTTTAAATAGGGATGGCAGTGGGCCGAATTTTCACGGATATCCGCCCCACTCGCCCCGTTTGGGGCAGATTTGGTAAAGGGTCCCTGGATCTTGGGGCGGATACGAATTTCTGATCTGTATCCATTTATTAATCGGGGCGGATACGGATTTGGTCATATCTGCCCCACGGATATCCGTTTAACTGGTAAATTTACAAACATACCCTTCAACTATATAAAGGGATTAACCCTATCTCTCACACACACAGACAATCGCCATCCCTCTCACAGAGAGATCTCCCTTCCCTCACACCAGAGCCTCTCCCTCTCACACACACCAGACGCAGAGAGATCTCCCTTCGCCTCCCCCTCTCACACCAGATGCAGATCTCCCTTCGCCTCTCCCTCTCACACACAGATCCTCACTCGAAGACGAAGGGTCGAAGCCTCTCACAGCCAAGGGTTTCGAAGGGTCGAAGCCAAGGGTTTCGAAGGGTCGAAGTCTCAGATTCTCACAGTCGAGTCGAAGTCTCCCACCTCCATATCCGCCTTCCTCTCCCCATCAGAGATTGAAATCTCACATTCAAAGTCGAAATCAAAGTATCTGAGATCAGATAGATCAGATCTCAGATCAGATAGATCAGATCTCAGATCAGATAAGATTAGATCTGAGATCAGTCGAAATCGAAGTATCTCAGATCTGAGATCAGATCAGTCAAAATCGAAATCGAAGTATCTGATCTGATCTCGAAATCGAAATCGAGATCAGATCAGTCGAAATCGAAGTATCTGAAATTTTTTTTTTGTAATTATCTCAGAGATCAGATCATTCTTTTAGATCGATTTTTTTTTTTTTTTTTTTGTAATTTTTGTATGTATAAATGATATTTTATTGTAGAAGTATCTTTTACTGTATGTATGTGTGTATGAATTAAGAAAAATTTTAACGAATATTTTGGGCGGGGCGGAGACGGTTTTTAAATAAATTTATAAACAGATTGGCGGGGCGGATTTGGGGATCCATTATTCCTGACGGATCGGGATGGATTTTCTCAAATCCGCCCCATTGCCATCCCTATTTTTAAACCAGGGACATATTATCTCTTTTTGGTTGATGAACGTTATAAATGGTTAATTTGACTTTGACCACCCCATGGATCGGCTTTGTTCAAGAAATCAGAGTCCATCCCATTTATAAAGAAGCAAAGCAAGCTGTTAAATGGCTCGTTATCGGGGTGTGACGTCCTTTTTGCATCACCTTCACCTCCCTACATTGAAGTCTGAGTTTGTTGATATTGTATCCTTTGATGCTAATGGTGTTCAGTTGAGCTACATCATTGTCTTCTTTACCAAGAGTGTGCACTTATCGGGAGAGTCCTTTATTATGGTCATAAGAGCATGACTGTAACCCCTATCTGAAGCTTCCTCTTGTTGTACTTTATTTTGATTCATAAACATGTCCTTATTCGGTGTGTCCTGTCTTATATAGTCTTAGTATAAGCCTGTTATTCATGGAACTTGGTTAATCAAAGGAATCTGCACACAGACGCCAGTTTTCCAAGGAAATCTGAATGACTAGGACTTCGATGTCTTTCTTATTGGAAATATGTTGATGATTTCCTTCTTATTGCCATTTCATTTTTTAGGTTCGGTCCTTTTTTCTCAGCTCTAGGATCTGTTGAGCGGTGTTATGTAGGCAAGGAAATTATACTTTTCTTTAAGGAATGACGCCATTTCAGCCTAAGAGGAAAAATTATGATGTCAAATCTGCTTTACAATAGGGCATGGGAAGATCCAGAAAAAGTTTTCAACGTAATTGTACTCACTTATTCACTCATTCTATACTTTAATTTTGTTAATCATTTTAATCACTTAAGCATACAAAGCAAGAAAAACAATAAAAATAAAAGAAAAATTACCTTAGTGCAGATTCTGGAAGTTGATACAAAACATACGCAAATCCTTTGGACTGTTTAGTTTCTTTATTTTTTACGAGATGGACCTCGGAGAGATTGCCAAAATTGCTGAAGAGCTCTGCCAAGTCATCCTCTCTGCAATTTTACCAAAAGCGTAATGGAGCATAGAAGTCATTTCTTTATTGCTTAGCCAGTGTACTCCAGAAACAAGAAATAACAAGTTATTAATTTCAGGAAAGGAATGATTGCATGGATGAATGACCAGAGGTAAACATACGTTGCGGTGTATGGAAGGTTGCGATCAAAGAGACGACCAGTTTCAAGAAAACCTGTTGTTTTTCAACATTTGGTACTTCTGATGATTGGTTACCAGAATCATCAGCTTCGCCTTGGGAAGTTTTAGAAGGTTCCTCTTCAGCCTTGTTTTGAGATGGATCGCCTGCATGCAAATCACCATTTTCATCTGCATTATTATCATGGACATCATGACCTTCACGGAGAGAATCAGAATCGCCATTTTCTAAATCTTACCACTCATTCTTAATTCTACTATTGAAATAATCCATGGCTGAGAGGACCTCATCATGAGAAGGTTCATGTGAAAGCTTTTCAGTGGGAATCTCATACGATTCATTTTCATTATCATTTTCACTATCAGTATCCTTGTCTTCATCTGATCCATCCTTCACTGAACTTGACTGCTTTCTGTCTCCCATGTGTAACTGAACTTCTTTCCCACTAACCTTGCCATTTTCACCAGCAGGGACATTCGCGACTGCATCATTCGCCAATGCATCATTTACCCATAACTTCGATTTGCTTTGTGGTTGCATTACCTGAAAAAACTCTTGAAGTTGTGGGTCACTGGTGTCTTTACTCTTCTTAGAACTCTTAGTATCTTTTTTAGACTCCACAAGGTTTGAACTTTTGGCACCCGAACTTTTCTTGTTTCCGTCCATCGATTGATTTTGTTTCTTAACAGAATACCAACTCCATGGGCGTGGAGCATTGGGATCCCCAACTTTGAGGGCAATCTGAAAGTAGGTGTAATTGATGAATTGCATTTTATCATTATTACTCAAACAAAAAAAGTAATGGGCAAAAAAGAAAAACAAAAATTTTGCTTTGAATGCAATGGCCTTTCACTTTGATAACTAAACTATAAAATAGTGAAAAAAAATGGGATACCTCACAAGTAATCCTATTAGAAGTGTCCAAGAAAGAATGGTGGAAGTATTTGAGAGCTTGTTGGGTTTCGGCCTTGTTCGAAAGCCAACAAAAGCAAATTGCCTACTTTTATCATCTCTGTGCAAACCCAAAAACAAGAATTAAGAATGAGAAAATATGATTAACAAGAAATGAAAATAGTAAAAAAATGAATATACTTGGTTTTCATGCCTTAGCATTTGTTACTTCCCCCTTCTGTGAGAAGAAATCTCTGAGGCGGTCTTCGGCGACATATTTTGGTATATTCTTCACACATATTCGCGACCTTCATCAACCAACAACAACAACAAGAACAAAAATCTACATTTAATCCAATCCAATCAAAAGATAAAAGCGTCAAACACGAAATTAGTACGGCGAAGGGAGGAACTTACATGAAGATTTCCAGAACAATAATAAGTTAATGAGAGAGCGATGGGTCGGAGAAGTCTGCTGTTCAACAACAATGGAGTCTGAGAGGGCGGTGAGGCTCCGCTCGGGGTAGGCTAGGCTAGAGAGCGTGGCTTTGATTTACAACAAAAATGTTACAAAAATAATCAAAATAACTAGCAAACCACATTCGATTTCAAGTAAAACCCATCAAATAGTATCGGTTTAGAGTCTACCAAACTCTCTATTACCCATCACTATAAAATCCACCCACTGATCATAAAACCTAATATCTAGTGAATAAAAGACAAAAACTTTAAACTTGAACTTGTATAAAACGAAAAGCTTCGACTGTGTACACATATCAGTGATCACTATTATATAACTTTTAGCTGAAAACATATAAATTATGGATTTGATTATACTTGAGATTTGGAAGGGAAAGGAGGTTTTGCAGCAGCAGTAATAAATTAAAGACCTTTACTGCAGAATGAATGAGAAGGAAAAAAAGAAAATTCGAGAGATGTGAGTGGGTTTGGGATAGAAAGAGTAAAAAGATGATTCAATCAAATCGTTCTGTTTCACTGTGCTGTGTGTGTTCTCTTTTGCCCTAAAACCACAGCCGAGCAAGAGAGCAGGATGGCTAGTCGATCGGGTTCGGGTTAGAGTTCGAGATACCGGCCCGGGTTTGGTATTAGAAAATGATAAACCTACCCGCCCGACGCCATTTTGTGAAGGGTAAATTTGATGTTGGACACTTCTACTAAGGCAACGACTACTCCACACCACCAAAAGCTCCGTCTCACACCGCCATGTACTTTTGTTTTTGTTTTAATTTTTTTACTAACCCGCACCACCCAAAAAATTGTTTTAAAAAAAAACAGTAACTTAAAAATAAGGTAACTTCAACTAATTTAAACCCTCAATTGAGACCGATTCTTAAGCTCATCAAAAACAAAAAAAAATTGTATTACTTTGAGTTATCTAATAAACGCAACTTGAATCACTTGAAAATGGTTTGAAATAAGCAAGTTATGGTCATTTTACTAAAGTCGCGCAAATTTGTCTCACAATGAAAACGGGATAGTGTCCCTGACTTTCGGCCAATTTATGTGCACAATTGAAACCGATTCTCAAGCTGATCAAAACACAAAAAATTATTACTCTGAGTTATCTAATAAACACAATTTGAATCACTTGAAAATGTTTTGAAACAAGAAAGTTATGTTCATTTTACTAAAGTCATGCAAATCTGTCCGAAAAAATTTGCTGAAAATTTCCTGTTCGCCAAGAACAATGCGAGGTTTTTGCAAAAACACGCATTGTTATGGGGAACAGGAAATTTTTTTACTATTCACCCATATCAAAACCTTGCATTGTCTTAGGCGAACAATTGTTTTTTTTTTTTTTTGTGATTTCCGAATTTTTTTTTGAAGTTTACTTTGTGATTGAAATATTTCTAAAGTTTCCCTGAAGTTACTTTATTTTTCTGAAAATTTTGCTGAAGTTAACAAAATGTTAACTTCTTGAAATTTTTTGCAAGAAATGAATAACTTGAGAGCTTGTTTCAGAAATCGTTGGAGTCGAAATCTGAGACGAAGTGAAGAATGGATCTGAGGGGTTGCAGAAACAATCAAACCAAGAGAAGGGAAGATGCGAGAGGGAAGATTTGCTTGCTTGTTTGGTAGAGGGAAGATGCAAGAAGGGAATAAGCAATCAAACCAAGAGAAGGAGTCGAAATCGATTTTGAATGTGGGGAGTGGGAAGATTTGAATGAGGGAGGGGAGACTTGCGTTTCAATTTGAATGGGGAGGAGAAAAATGATTTTCTTTATTTAAATAGGCAGTGGGGAAAGAGTGGTAGTGTGGGAAATAAAGTATGTGGTGTGGGAAAGTTAAATGGTGTGAGAAAACACTTTTGGTGGTGTGAAGTAGTCGTTGCCTTCTACTAGTAGACTAAAATGCATTTAGTCCCTTTTTATAAATTAAGTTTGTTTTGCTAGTTTCAGATCTTCCAAGAATAAAAGTACTTCTAGGGAAAAGAATTATCTCCATTTCTTGATTAATTACTTCAAAAGGAAGATGGATTTCGCTGCCATCACGTCCAGAGAGCAAGTGCCCCACCATACTAGATGATAAGGAGTAGAACTTCATGAGTAGCAGACTCTCACTAACCTTTGAGTTCTCAATATAGCACTTTCCAAGTGTGTCAGCACTCTTATCACAATTTGATGATTCAGTTTTGGTAAGATTTTTAAACCGGATAACATCACCACAAACTCCCCAAGTCATCGGGACTTCCAATGCTCTGGGTTCATGGTAGAATTGATATCCAAGCTACAAATTCAAATTGTATCCAAGCTATCCAAGCAAATTGTATCCAAGCTACAAATGAATTAGCACAAGACTTCACACACAACATAAGTTTCGTACAAGAACTGAAGTTTTAGATAGACTAGACACACCCCATTTCAATATAAATTTCACAAGATAGACTGCACTGAAGTTTCATAATGGCACAAATGACACACACCCCATTTCAATATCAATTTCACAAAACCAACAAACTTTACTTGCTTCTTATGTGAAAAAGAATCCAATCAAATCTATTTGTCAACCTAAATGTAAAGCTAAAAAGAACATAGTTCATGTGAGGGATAGGAGAAGAAATTATACTTCAATATGTCAAGTTGTGTCGGCTAGATAAGTTTCACATTGTCAATTTCCCAATCAAATCTTGATTTACCAATTATAAATAATGTGTATTTATCCGTTATAAGCGAATAACTTCTGTAGTGAACATACCAAGCACCAAAAAGGGAGGGATCAACTATAAATAATTTCTCCATTAATTTTAAGGAAATAAGGAGGATCGACGAACCTGGTGGAGGAAGAGGTCTCAATTTGAGATCACAAGAGCTCTCTACACTACAGATCCTTCTTCTTCTACAAATCAGTTCTTCAAGAAATGGAGAGATTCTTCTTCTTCGATCGAGATGGGAAGAGAAGACCGAAGAGGATGCAAATGCGGGTCGCGCGGCTACAAAGAAGAGAGGGGAGAGGGATCTGTTTCTCCTATTTAGTTCTAACTTGAAAAATTCAACTTCCTATTTAGGTTTAGTATTTTAACTTAACTTGTAAATGTGATTTGTAACGGGTCCAACCCGGACCGTATCTAAAAACACAAAATTAAAATCCGGATCGTTTAGAGCAAAACAGTCTGGTTCGGTTTGAACCCGCGAATCCTCAACCCGTTTGCCCACCCCTACTTAATCCCTCTCCGCCAATCAACCATTGTTGACATGTTTTCCACTTGATGGAGAAAAAAGACCCAAATTACCCTCATTTGAAAATGGGTTGCCCATGTTGGAGTACTCTTTCTATTCCCTTTCTTGAATGAGAGTATTTTTTCTCGCTTCACGTGAGAAACATGTGCACAAGATGACGGTTGACTCTGATAGCAAGGGACCAAGACCAACATAAGTTTATAAAATGGATTAAGGGCGTTTTTTC
The DNA here is from genome assembly GCA_963556465.1 of Berberis vulgaris. NCBI lineage: Eukaryota > Viridiplantae > Streptophyta > Magnoliopsida > Ranunculales > Berberidaceae > Berberis > Berberis vulgaris. Next base: position 59,842,461 of record OY747134.1, read on the forward strand.
TAAAAGTAACCAACATCAAATTTATCCTTATGTGATTTGGACTAAGCGAAATAGCCCCTTGAAGATTGGGATTTAGGGACACATAATTGTAACCTAATTATTATTAGGGTTGGGATGTGGGGATAAAGATTTGTGAACCAAATTTAGACCCAAAATTTATTTCACTTATTTGAAGTTTTGAAATAAATTCTATCTTTTATGAAGATGAACTCCTTACTATATAGATCACCTTCAAGAACTTTTATCAAAATTTGAAATTATCAACTTTATCAAATGGGGTGTTCAAGTTAATGTGAAATTGAACGGATGATAATTCTCTAACTTGAGCAACGCATTTAACCACATTATAAATCTCCAAACGGGTTAAGTTTTTATAGAGGTGACCTATATATATCCGATCATCTCCACAAAAGATGAACTTCTTTTGAAACTCCTAATTGGGTGAAATAAAATTTAGATTTAAATTGGGTCACGAATCTATGTCGCCGGATACCAACCATTATTATTATTATTATTATTATTATTATTATTATTATTATTATTATTATTATTATTATTATTATTATTATTATTATTATTATTATTATTATTATTATTTTAAAACCAAAATGCATGAAATCTTAACGCGAATAAGTTACATAGTCAGTTACAGTCTTAGCCTTGGGCGCTTTCTTTCACCACGATAGGCGAAGGTCAAGCCAGATCAGGCTTACCTTATTTGGATAGGAATACCTTATCATAGGCTTTTGAATTAAACTACATAGGAACGAAATAAACCTTAACATAAGGAGCTAAACTGTCTCCAAACTGAGACAAAAAAATGAACTACTGCCAACTATGGTGATCTTTGCTTTCTTGAAAGACTGTCACGACATCTAGGCAATCCAAATGAATGTAAGTTTCCTCTCGAGCTTGTGTATGTCATTCTATAGCTTTAATAACAACCCCAAATTCTGCTTCAAAATTGTTTCGAACAGTCACTCCCAGTCTTTGTCCTGCCCCAGTGATCAGTCCAAAGATGTTTGTTTGATCATTGATAAAAAAACCAGCATCAACAAAGACTGACATGGCTTGTTCAGTATAGTGTCTTCTGCTTGTCCTATTTAAGGAAAAAATTTTCTACTTCATTTAGGCTCTGATCTTTCTCATGAAAAACTCCATCTTATCTACTCCAAACTATCCAAGCTTACCTTCCCATAGTTTGAGGATTTGGTTTTATATGTTGGCGATTTGCATTCTGAGCCTGCCAAATACTCTCAAGAACAACACCAACTCACTAATAATCAAGCCTACGTCAGAGTGATCATTAATGTGCAATTGCTAAATGTATTCAAAGATTGATGCAATTATCAAGAGACACCACCGTCCAATTAAAGGAAGGGGAGAGATTAGCCAAGTCTAGGGCTATGGGACTAATGCGTCCAAATCCGTCTATGTTGATGTTGACCTACAAAGATGAACAACGGTGAACCGGGGACCACAATTATGGGGTCAAAGGCACTCCGATAGTAAAGTTAGGCACTCGAACAAGGATGAAGATAGACCGATAATATTAGGGTTGCATGTAGGTATCTTTCTTATCCGTTTTGTGCACCTTATATAATGAATGTTTCACTCCTTCATTGACTCTACCCGTGAATGCGTAATTGAAGGAGGTTATCTCGCTTAGGATCTTCCCTTATCAAGTTATGTCCATGTAGGGCTTTTCACCCGTCCATGGCTGATTCTTCTTTGACACTTGGCTCTCTTTAGGACTCAATACTCGATTGGACTAAGAGTAGCACAATATAATTTGGGTCTGATATAGTCTAGATGTTTGTATTCAGGCCTTATTGTCCTAAGCCAAACTTCGAGATTTCACCACGTCGGGCTTGCCCAATCTAGCTTGGGCGTCTGACTTACGGTTGAATAGTAATTGACCTGGGCCTGATCTGTTCTGGCATTTTTCATAAGAGTTGATTTGTGCCACGTGCTTGATTGTGATCGGATGACTATTTGATGTTGCATCAAGGACATTTGAAAAGATATGTGCAACACTCTAGAACTTGATTGCATATGAGGCAATCAGTGTCAACATTCATATGGCATCTGTGAACATTTTGAAGAGTTGATAAGTGATTGAAATAAGTTTTCCAAAGGAGGAAGTGAATTCTATCAGGAGTGGGAGCAGTCCACAAATTGTGAATTAGTTTTTTTTCTTCCAAATAGGCTGAGATAATGAAGACAAAGGGGCCAACCTGAGTTTGATGTACTGCTTATAGTTATAGCTAGTAGTAAAGGTTCCTGGGAAAACTTCCAAACCAGTGTGTCTACACGATTACCTTTTTTAAGAGTAGTACATAGAATAATATGAGCTATGGTGAGAGGAAACATACCTATAACAATCTCTTAATTCCACTTTTTTTTCCCTCATTCAATCAAATCCATGACATCATCAATGAGCATAGTAGCAAGTTTAGATACATGGTTCTTAAGAAGATATAAATAATCCAACCATTTATTATACCAAAAGTCGCACCCTGAACCATCAACTATGATCCAAATGATACGCACAACAAAATCATCCAAAACTTTCCCCATTAATCTACACACATAAGATATATCTACGTTCTTGTAATTAACAACCCGCGGAGGTTGTTTATGGCAATAAATAGACTTAAAAAAACCCATTCCATAGATAAGGAGGTTCCTTTTAAACATATATAGAAGGGATCCTTAGACCTCCCTCCTTCCTCTCCATTAAAGTTTATCCCAAACAACAAGATAATAAGGATCCTCGTTACCTTTCCGCCAAAAGTTTCTCATCAGCTGATCAATTTTTTCACATAATGACTTGGGTAGGAGGAAGGATTGCATGATGTACACATAAAATGCCATCGACTTTAAAATAGTAGTGACTTTAAAAAGTAGTTATACTTGTTTGAGACAAGTAATTGGCTTTCCGTCCTTGAAGTCTATTTTTCATTCTTTTCAACAATGTAATTGAAAATTTTAATCTTACTTCTAGATGTCAAAAGGAGAGCCCTAAGATACTTATCACTAGTGGCGGACCCGGGATTTTAGTCGTCACAGGAGGGATGGCAAATAATTATTAGTTGATGTAGTTATCTGGGGGCAGGGATAGAAATTTTTTTCTTACCCTAGCTAACAATTAATAAAAAAATACAACTATCAAAAGTACATTGCATATATAAAATTGAACTCAGTATAGTCTAGTTTTCAACCAAAATAAGGTCACAACATCAATAACCTTAAAAAAGGCAAACGAGCGTAATAATTAGAATACATAACTAAAATCACAAAATAATTAAGATAAGTATATAAGTTGAAGCTAAAAAATCTGAAATTTGTGAACATAAAAATATCCTAATACAATTTCATAGAAAAAAAAATGTTTTTATGAGCCTCAAATTTTGTATGAGTAGGCTAATGGTATATATTTTCATTGAATTCTGTAGTTATTATTTTAGATATATATATATATATATATATATATATATATTTGTTGGAGGTTTTATACCACTTGTGAACAAACAATTTTAAAAATTTTTGCAATTACAAATAAAATTGCATCAAAAAAAAATTTAGATGTAGATCACAGTGACAGAAACAATAATTGTCAATAACCATAAAGAAATCATACGCTCTAAGAAGACCAAAAACATGTTCTTTGAAACTAAACAATTTTTTTAATGTTTGCAAGTACTAATAAAATTGCACTGAAAATAAAAAAAAATTAGGGGCTAGTAACAATGATGAAGAATTGTAATTGTCAATAATCATAAAGAAATCTTACACTCCAAGAGGATCGCATTTGGGTCGTTTAGCCCCCCACCCCCCCCCCCCCCTCAAGTCCCTTATTGGGTCTGCCATTGATTATCACTCACATTCATGAGCTTCATATCAGTATTATCTTATAAATCCTAGTGTGCTTAGGATGAAAATTGGAACTACATAACAAGGAAGATTTAGCAAAATTAATAGTTTGGTCCGAGCTTGGCAACAATAGAAGAGAGGTTTTCTCAAAGATAATGAGGTCGTCAACAAACATAAGGTGGTGTGTTAGGGGGCAAATGCAGTTTAGTTCTAAAACTAGAGTTGAGATTGGCAATTTCACAGTCATAAATCATTGTAGAGAGGGCTTCAAACACAATGATAAAAAAGGAAAGGAGATAAAGGGATTTCCCAGTCTCAAACCTTTAGTTGCGACAATCTAGCTTTGGGGGGGGGGGGGTCCATTAATAGGGACCTGGTACTGAATACAACAAATGCATTGATGATGGATCAAAGTAATCCTATTCTCCGAAAATCATAAAGCTCTAGAAAGTCCACTCAACTATCTTGAGGGTTAGTTAAACAAATTACGATACTCAAAATGGTTAAACATAGAGTTGTTAGCCTGTTTTAAAATTTATAAATTTTGTAAGAGTCACTTAACTAGTAAGGAGATCACTTACAAAAAAAGCCGTTTTTCAAATTTGAACACGAGTGGAATAGAATTTGGATTACAAATGCGTGTCCCTAAGAGTCCCAGTCCATAATCAAAACTAATCATGAAAAGAAACTGAAACTTTTAAAACTGACCTCAGCCTAGGTTAGCTTACTATTAAATTCCGCCCTTGAAAAATCTAAAACCAATGTCTCACCCAAGAACTATGATCCAATAATAAGCATCAATAAAAGATCCTATAATAGAATACATCACAATAAATGAATTATAATAAGAAAATTATATTTTTACCATTAATCTAAAAAAAAATGTCATTATTTTTTGCTAGTTGTCAAACACCAAGAAGAAAGCCAAAGTAACAACTCTCTTCTTACCAAACAAAATTGTATACCGTTTATATCTAATGGCGTTACAAACCAAAAAAAATGAAAAATACTTGAAACAACGAGCACCTCTAAGTACTAACAAGGGAAATTGATTTACAGGTTTAGACATACCAATTAGTCTGCAATCAAACCAATTGAACACTAATACAAGAATTGAATGCCTACAATAGTTTGCATGTTTGACTAAAAATCCTATAAAACACAATGAAATTCAGCAAGAAAGAGAATACAAAAGGTTAATTTATTACAAAATCGATAGAAGGAAGTAAAAATGGTCTTCGGGAAAACTTAATGAAAAATCATGGGACTTTGAGGGAGCAAATAGGTGTTGAAGCTTCAATAACACTTTGAAACTGAAGGAAAATTCCTAGTCAGTATTGCCCTGGCTTCTTTAACTAGCTGAAATCTTGCCCTGGGAATTCTTACTGCCCTTCCAACTTCTACCATGCATTCTAAGATTCCCAAAACTGAATAAGTAACACATTAACCTACCAAAACTTAATATACTCAATAAATTACATAGCATAAACCAAAAATCTATGAACTACAAGATTAATGCTACAGTGCCCGGCTGTATGCCCGGCTACAATGCCCGGTGCACTGTAGCACCGTAGATATGCATCGAGATAGGAGTTGTCGCTTATCTCGATGCATATCTACGGTGCTACAGTGCACTGTAGCCGGGCACTGTAGAATTTTCCGAACTACAATGGCCGATCCCAAGCACGAACAAAGGAGGAGGGTTGGTGTTAGGCTTGTGACAACCAACTGTAATAAAAACCCGTCACATCCCTTTTCATGGAATTTGGTTCAAAAAGATTAATGCAGAAAGATATGGTGTCCCCCGCTATAAGCGACGCGCTTCACCTATGATAGCCTTGTAAATGATAGATTTTAAGCCCTTAATTCTATATTTGTTATGTTCTATTATCTAATAAAAAACTCTCATTATGTGTATTTTGTGTATAATGCAAGAATTCAAGTATTAATCATTAAAAATGCACAAAATGACACAATAAGGCTAAGTTCAACAACAAAGCCCATTAGAAGATAACACATGCATTACCAAAGATTTTTAAGCCCAAGGTCCATGAACTCAAGTCCACAAAGCACCATCATCTATATATCTCGAGAAAATTATTTTGAAGATTTGGACATCCACATGGCAAATTTATCATAGCCAAAAGAAATCTCTACACACTCCACCATCCATTCTCCAACATATTTCCTAATCTTTTTATTATTTTATCCTTATTTTATTCCACCATATTCTTGTATCTTTCCATTATTTTATTCCACCACCCACTCCACCATTTCACACTTCTTCATCTATAAATACCTCATGCTTGGAGTATACTTGGGAGATCGGAAAGATGAGAGAAAATTGAGAGTTAGAGATTGAAAGCTTTGAAGTTTCACTTGTAAGTTTGAACTTCATTATCTTTATGTGTATCACCATGAGAAACCTAAAGTTTACCATGAGTGGCTAAATACCCTCTTAGGGTGTGAGTGAGCCCCATGGGAGGTTGACCTCAATTAGGTATTCACAAGGTATTTTCTTCCATGTAAATTAGACCCAATATTGTGATTAGCATAATCTATGTACTTGGATGTCAATGTTTAATGAAATCGATTGAAGTTTTGCTTTTCATAATCATGGATACATTTCTTGCTCTTGCTTTCAACTTTCTAAAAGTCATATATTAAAATTGTCTTCACTAGTATGAGTTTAACAAACTCGGCCTTTAAAGTTTAAAGTGTGATCATAATATAAGGTTATACATGATTTGTTAGATATTAGGTGTTTCATTTAAGTCCGGATGTAGTGTTAAATAGGCAAGGATTTTCACACCATTTTGGACGGGGGCGGGTAAAGAAGCTAGTTCAGGATAGAAATAGAGATAGAATGATTAGATTCGCCTCTTGGAACATAGGAACCTTGATGGGTAAGTCAATAAAATTAGTGGATGCTCTGTATAGGAGGAAGGTAAACATAGATTGTCGCCAAGAGACAAAGTGGAAGGGGAACAAGGCTAAAGATTTAGGAGGAGGGTTCAAACTTTTCTATTCTGGAAAAATAAAACTAGGAACGGGGTGAGAATAGTGGTAGATAAAGTTTTTAAGGATGCAGTAGTCGACATTGGGAGGTTTGGAGATAGAATCATAAGTATTAAATTCGCTTTAGAACTATAGATAGTGCATGTTATTAGTGCGTATGCACCCCAAGTGGGTTTAGATGAGGAGACTAAGAAGAGTTTTTGGGACTTTTTAGAGGAGTTAGTTCTTGGAATTATCTCTTTCGATAGGGTTTTCCTAGGCGGGGATTTGAATGGCCATATTGGTAAGGATAGAGTTGGGTATGAAAGGGTACATGGAGGTCAAGGCTTTGGGGATCGAAACACTATGGGGATCTCTATTCTAGATTTTGCTTTAGCTAAGGATTTTGGGATCGTGAATACTTTTTATAAGAAGAGGGAATATCACGTGGTGACCTTTGCGAGTGGGCGTAATAGATGTCACATTAATTATTTTCTAGTTAGGAGACACGATTTAGGTATGGTAAAATTTGTAAGGTTATACCAGGGGAGTGTTTGACAAACCAACATAGGCTGTTAGTCCTCGATTTTTGTCTTAAGAGTAGGGGTTGTATTGCTAAAGAACAGGTTAGACCGAGAATTAAGTGGTGGACCATACAGGGAAATGTGTGCCAAAAATTTAGAAAAAAGATTTTGGGTGGCCAGTCGGTTTCAGAGGGTTGGGAGAATCTAGAACCAAAGGATAGGACTAGTAGCGCAGATCTTTTTGAGCATTTGGCAAACCGAATAAGAAGATGTGCGAAGGAAAAGTTAAAAGAGGCCAAAAGAGGAGGTGTATATGATAAGGAGACGTGGTGGTGGAACACTGATGTGCAACAAGCCATTGCGAAAAAAAAATGCTTTAAGGAGTGGCAAAGAGATAAATGCCTAGAGTCTTATGAGCTCTATAAGCAAGCTAAGAAGTTGAGTAGTAAAATAGTAAGGGAAGCTAAAAAGAGAGCATATGATGATCTGTATAATAGGCTAGGTACAAAGGAAGGGAGAAAAATATATTTTCATGATAGCTAAAGCTAGAGAACAAAAAACTAGGGACTTGAGTCATGTTAAGTGTGTTAAGCATGAGGATGAAAGAGTTTTAATGCAGGATAAAGCTAGATAGATGGAGGGATTACTTTTGGAACCTACTCATTTGAACACATGTAGGGAAGTTAAATTTGGAGGGGTATGCTTCACATGAAGGGAGACATCGCGTATTCCATCTCAAAGTTAGTGTCACAAAAGTGAGAGAAACTTATTAAAAAATGAAGACATGGAAGGCAGTTGGACCGGATGATATACCAATTGAAACATGAAAATGTTTGGGAGAAGTTGCGATTCAATGGCTAACTAGGCACTTTAATAAGATTTTGGAAACTAGAAAAATGCCAAATTCGTGGAGGCATAACATTGTGGTACCAAATTATAAGAACAAAGGGGATATTCAGAACTACTCGAACTATAGAGGGATAATGCTTATGAGTCATACGATGAAACTTTGGGAGAAAGTTATAAAATGAAGACTTAGGAGTTTAACCACAGTTTCAGAGAATCAATTTGGATTTATGCCGGGTAGGTCTACTACGGAGGCTGTCTTCTTGCTTAGGCAAATTATAGAAAAATATCGAGAGGAACGTAAGAGTTTGTATATGGTTTTTATTGATCTGGAGAAAGCTTACGATAGGGTCTCAAAGGAGTTAATTTGATGGGTGCTTGAAAGAAAGAAAATGTCTGATTGTTATGTCGATATCATTAAGGATATGTATGAAGGGGCTGTAACAAGTGTTTGCTATGTGGGTGGGATGTCCAGTGAATTCCCAGTGTCAGTAGGACTACATCAAGGGTCGGCCTTAAGTCTATACCTCTTTGCTTTGGTCATGGATGAGTTGACGAGATATCTACAAGAAGATGTACTTTGGTGCATGTTATTTGCAATAATTGATGAGACTAGTGAAGGTTTAGGTAAAAAATTATATAGGTGGCAGGAGGCTTTAGAGAGTAAGGGTTTTAGAATTAGTCATTCGAAGACGGAGTATCTAGTGTACAACTTTGGTTGTGAATCACGAGGGAGGAGTAATGAAATTGAGATCAAAGGCATGAAGGTCCCAGAGTATGAGGCTTTTCGATATCTTGGATCTATAATTCAAATGAACGGGGCTATTGGAGAAGATGTAGATCATAGGATTAAAGATGGCTGACTGAAATAGAAAATGACGTCAGGAGTATTATGCTATAGAAGGATGCCTGCAAAGCTAAAAGGGAAATGCTATAAGACAATTGTTCGTCCAGTCATGCCATACAGTTCAAAATGTTGGGCTACTATGGGACAACATATGCATAAGATGACAGTAGTAAAAATGCGTATGTTAAGGTGGATGTGTGGTAAAACCCGCAAGGATAAAATTAGGAATGAAAGATTAGGAAATACTTAATTACTTAGCTGTAGCGCCTATACAGGGAAAAAATTAGAGAAAGGCATTTAACTTGGTTTTGTCACTTGCGGAGGAGACCAAGCATGATGCCAATTAAAAAATGTCTAGATTGACAAGTTAATAGAGGGTGTAGACGGAGGGGACAACTGTTGAAAACTTGAATGAAGGCGGTGAATGAAGACATCATTAAGTTTGGATTAGGCGAGAATATGTGGGTATACCGCATTGCTTGGAGAATCAAAATCCATGTAGTCGATCCCTAAAATATCGGGAATGGGATTTGCTGATGATGCTTATTCTTTTCATCATATAATTTTTTTTCCAGAGTGCTTGTCTTTTCATCAGCCTTTTGACAGTGGCAATGCATCAATATTTTATCAGATCATTCATTTTATCAGTCCCTTGCAAGGTTAATACAAATTCTTGACACATGCAAAAGATGATGAGATCATTTGCGAAAGCAAATAAGATGTGGTGATCCCCTTCTTGGTTAACTTTTGTTGCATTGCTTTATGAGTGCCTTACAAAAGATGAAGAGATCATCTTTTGTATCATCTTTTGGAAGGCACCCATCGAGCAATGCAACAATGTTAAGAAGGTTCTTAGTCAATAAAACTTCTGGCAAGTCAATTAGAGGACAAACAACAAGATGAAAATGGGCCAATAGTATTACACTTCCTCCCTCTCATTTCCTTAAAGATAACCAAGGCATCCCGAGGTATCCTATTCTGAGTGTACCCAACAACGCAGCAACCATAGCTGCTCAAGTAATGTCATTAGGGTGTTGCATCCTGTCAAACATTCTATATGCCCCCTCGCAGTCTCCTGCACATAAGCAACTCGATATGATTGTGTTCCAATGAGCTGGAACCAGATGGGAAATTTGGTCAAACAATTTGTGGGAAACCTCGTGTGGCATACATGTAGATGAGGGCATTGTTTAAATAAGTGTGGGAAACATTCTATATGCTGTCAGCATGGATGGCTTGGTCTTGATGAAGGGGAAGGAAGTGGCCTTGGGGTGGGGGGGGTGGAGGGGTGGTGTGAGGGAAGGATAAGAAAATTTTAGGAGAGCTGTGAAGGTGAAGGAGTCGGGTTAGAAACCTTGTTCACGAATTTGGTTATAATAGAGTAACGTTAGTTCCCGCCATTTGCCTTGCTTGCAATATAAGTTTGGTTCAATCGAGCGTTTAGAGAGCCTATAATTATTCTAGTTTCATAAAATGCATGAATAACACATTCATATATTTTAATTACAAGCTATTTCATTATTTTGGTATGAATTCTTAGAATAAAGTGCTCATTGTTATATTACAATATAAACATACTCCTTTTAACAACTAATGACACATTACTATTGTTAGTATAATCTAATCCAATAATGATATATTTGTTGAAATAAAATTAAAAAGAAATATGACAAAGTCTCAATCAAGTTCACTATCATTTGAATTACTCTATGTATCATTCACTATATCTCTCTCCAGTATCATCTTTGTTTTCTTTACATCAATTTATTTATCATATTATACACATATATACTTGGAAAGAAAACATGAGGTGGTAAGCAACTTTGATGCTTTGTTGCCACCTTATAACTAGAGGTGGGCAAAAAACGAATTTAAATTTGGTTAACCGACTGAACCGGTTTTCAAATTCGGTTTGGTAACCGAACTGAAATATGAGTAGAAATAAAATAATTTAAACCGAACCGGTTGTAAACGGTTTGAAATTAGTTTATGGTTTTGAATCGATTGAATAATAACCGAACCAACCGATTAATTAGATATATATATAATAGGTAGGTGTCAATACTTGATTAGTGCAACAAATGCACTGCAGTGCACCATGTTGCATTGAATCACCCCCATTCTCTCACAGTTTTCAATTTTGGGTTAAAAATTGGGTCTGTCAAAAAATTGGGTATGTCAAAAAATTGGGCATGTTTTAATGAAAGCCTTTCAAGTGATTGAGCCCGAAATTTCGACCCAACCGAATCAGATCGATCCGAAATTCGGTTCAACCAACTTCATCGGTTTACAAATACAAAATTCGGTTTCAGTTTGGGTTTTGGGCAAACCGAATGAAATCGGTTTGGGGCTCAAAACCAAACCAAACCGACATTGCCCACCCCTACTTATAACATCACTTCCTAAACCATGTCACCTCAAAGTATGTGGTGGTCGTCTACAAATGTCTACAGTGTTCTGCAAGACCCCCTTGATGTTCACCACATGTTGTCACGTTAAAACCTCCAATAGGACAAATCAAGGTGAAAGAAAATAATATAATGCATATGTTGTCCATAGACTTGTGCAACAATTATGTCTCATCCTGATAAAATGCTATCATTGATAAGCACAATACATGAAGAGATTGTGAAATCGTCATATTTTATGTCCATAAAACAATTTTTGTAAGTTGTATTCAATCTCACGTCTCTTTTGGAGTATGAGTATATCCTTGTGCAATACAGGTTGTATTCCCACCACTGTTGTCTCATTAAAAACCTTGCCAATAAAACTCAGTGTGAATAGCCTAGTCGAAGGTAAAAAGAGTACAACATCCTTCAAGAAGATGGTCGGTGTGCATAATACTGCCTCGTTAAAACCTTGACAGGAAAACCCAGTGGGATAAAATCATGTCGAAGGATAAAGAGTACAACCACCAATTTTGCATACTTTAAGATGTTCCATGCGCATAGTGTTGCTTCGTTAAAACCTTGACAGGAAAATTCAGTGGGAAAAACCTTGTCGAAGGAAAAAGAGTACAACGCACATAAATAAAATATGGCATACTTCTATATGATCTCGAAACATACTTACAAAACACCGGAGGGGTATAATTCTGGATACTTCCCTTGATAATGACTCCCCCTCATGATAGTGGAACTTGAATGACTTTGATGATTAAGTCGTGCTAAACCAATTTGATGAAGATATCTACAAGGTTGTCACTATACTGAATCTGTTCGACTTCAATCACATGGTTCTTCTGAAATTCGTGTGATAGAATTTTTTTATTAGAATGTGTTTCGTTCAAGCTTCTTTGATGAAGCCTTCTTGCATTTGAACAATACATGCAACATTGTCGCCATATATTGTAGTCGACTGGCAAATAAGTTTGTTTAATAAACCTCCAAGAAATAATTTCTCAACAACTCATAAATACACAACCTACTTGTGAGCAACCCTTATAAAGATCAAATAAAGAACCTGAATCTGCGTAACCAACTAGGTAGGTATAGTTAGATTAATCACAAGAATAAACTCAGATCAATGATCACACGACAATATAAGTGTAACTTCATTCCAATATCTACAAGTTGATGCAAAACTATACTTTGCTAGTAAATGCATATAAAAAGATTATATCAGATGCACTTGGTGCCAAATACAATAATGAACAAATGATACTCACATATGGTATTTCATGACCGAGTATCCTTTAATTGGTTGATACAAGTCTTTCTTGAGATCTAAATATTGGACGACTATGGATGTACTAAGTGGATAGAAATTGTCCATCTTGTCAATATACCTTGATAGATGGGCCAATATTCTACTAGTATTTCACTCAGTCTGCAAATCGAGATAAAATTTATTTTTCAAGGTCTTTCATTGCAAATTTTGTTGTTAGATAACTAACAGTATTTTCAAGGTCCAATAAGAGTTATATTTACATAAATTGCTATGATGACAAAAGTAGTTAATAATTTCTTAATAAAGGCACAATATCAAATTTGCATGAGTTGTCTTACACAAATATTTACTAACACAATTATACCACATCTTTTCAAACCATATAAGGCAAGTCTTGTTTTATCGAGTTAATATTGCTTGACTTTGCTTCAGATAAAGTAAATCCTTCAAGGATTTTCATGCAAGTATATGTGTCTAGCAAGATAAACTCTTTAGGGTTTTTCCTATAAATATTTGTCTAGATCCCATATAAATAAGTCGTTATGACACTTATAAATTGATTATTAAGTTTTTAGAAACTTCAAAACTTTTGAAATATAGTCATATTCATAGTCGGAGAATATATTTCACAAAAAGAAAAAAAAATTAAAAATAAATCAAATGACAGGTTTCTGCAGGAACCTTTGTGCCATGAGTTTTGTCTTATATCTGACAGTCTCATTTTGTTTTTTTACAAACACTCATTTGAAACCAACTGGGTTTACACACTTAAATGTTGGTACTAAAGGTCCAAAGACACCATATTTCTCAAGGGAAACCAAATCCGCTTGGACAACATTTTTCCATTTGGCCAATCATTTTATTTGTCGACATTCATAGATGTTTCGTGGTTGAAGATCATTGTTTATATCATTTCCCTTTTATATTTTTTAGCTACCGTATATATAAATATGTCATCGATGATCATTTTATTTGGTTCAACATTTCTCCTTAATATATTCAGATTTCATTATTATCAGGTACCTGAGTCTCTTCGGGGGCTTTTGAAATCATTTCAAGGATATGAATAACAACTTTTAGGGTGATGGAGAAATTAGATTTTCCAAACATGACATCTGCTGGAGTGTCATTTAATGCTACTTCTGGAGCTTCATGACCTATTTTATTGCGTCATGAAATGTTGCTTCTGGAGCCGCATGACATCTTCTAGACTGTTATGTAATGCTACTTTTGGAGCTGCATGTACATCTTCTTCTGGAGGTTGTTCAACTTTTGTAGGAGTTTCAAGAATTGCTTCTTCGGGAGCATTAGGACATGATTTTTTTACTAACTCTCCCTTTTTGGGAGTTGAATCTTCGGAACCTATAGGTTTGTCACACTTTTGGCATGCAACAGATTCACTGACTATCATACTCAAACTTTGTCATTAAGGGATACAATTCGAGCGGGTGTATTCATAGTTGGTACATGTTACTTTGTCACTTTGGCTACATCATTAAATACATCTAGTAAGTAATTCATAATTGTCAGATGAGACAAAGTTGAAATATTTGACGATAATTCACACTGTTCCATACCATTATGTTGTTCAGTTAGAACTTGCATATCTTCCCTTAACGGTGGAAATATTGTCACGACCTGATCCACAGAGTACTATATTGTCTGCTTTGGGCCTAAGGTCCGCACAACTTTAAAACGCGTAGTACTTTGTAGATCCAACCTCGTACATATATAGTACATCACCCTCCCGCACCCAGACGATGTGAGACTATGATCTCCCCTTTGTAGCTTGCAAACCCTCTTGGGATCCATGAGCTCTTGTGCTTCTCCCTCACCCTCCCCCTCAGGTCTGCCCACACAAAGGTATCACAGTCTACCCCCTGGGAGCCTAATGTCTTCGTTGGCACACTTTTGGCTGGGTCAGGCTCTGATACCATTCTGTCACGACCCGATCCACAGAGTACTATATTGTTCGCTTTGGGCCCAAGGCCCGCACGACTTTAAAACGCGTAGTACTCTGTAGATCTAACCTTGTACATATATAGTACATCAACCTCCCGCACCCAAGCGATGTGGGAATATGATCTCTCATTTGAAGCTTGTCAATCCTTTTGAGATTCATGGGCTCTTGGGCTTCTCCCTCACCCTCCCCCTCAGGTCCGCCCACACAAGGGGTATCACAAATATACTCTCATAAAACTGACAGTTTAAAAAGATAGCAAAAAAATATTACCAGTTAAAATTGATTGTCTGTGTAATGGGCTAAGATGAAATTTTTTTGCAATATGCAATACTACATTGCCCCAAGCACTATGAGGTAGTCTAGATTGTAAAAGTAAAAATCATCTAACAAGGTAAAAAAAGTGTAAATTAAATTTGCACTAAACCATTTTATCCATGTAGGACGGGACAAGACAACAACAATCCCTAGCGATGAGTAGGGATGAACAAAAAACCGACCGAACCGATTGGTTTGGTTTAAATTCGATTCGGATCGGTTTCAGTTTTAAAAAAATTCAAAACCAAAGTGGTCAGTTCGGTTTTCGTTTTCTATATGATTTTAACTGACCAAACCGAACCGACCGAATATATATAATATATAATATATATTTTATATATAAATAATATAATATGTTAAAATATTCGGTTCGGTTCGGTTTTATTTCGATTTTGGTTCGATTTTAGTTGGTTCGGTTCGGTTACGGTTTGCATAAATTAGAATCGGTTCAGTTTCGGATCGGTGTTGTTAATGGTCGGTTCGGTTTCGATTTAAAAATTTTAAAACCGTTCTAAGTCGGTTCGATTCACGATTTAGGTGAAAAACCGAACCGACGATGAGAAAAAACAATCAAAATCTAAAAGTAAACTTAGTGGCATCGTCAAATGAGGTAAGATTAGATGCATGGGATGAAACTTGTGCGGTAAACAAAATAATGTGTGACACAAAGACACATATGAAACCATCTAATAAGAAGGGTACTGGTGAACAAGGAGAACATAATATTTGTAAGCGGAATGTGTGTTAAGAATGACTTATTTAAGCTTCTGGCATAAAACGACATGTGATACAACAACTCGGAGAATTGTATAATCCCAATAAATTAACGAAAAATTATCTCTAGTGTAAGCTTCAGGTTGAATGCACATATCTAGTGTAATGCATATATCTCTAATATAAGTTGTTGGCTTTCAACATTATATATGATGTATATATTTTGAAATTAAGCAAGTTTCTTCTGGAATTGCATAAATATAACGCATATTGGATAAATAAATATATATCATTTAATGATAGAAGATGAGACTCTTCCGGTGCCTTTAATGATTGGGATAGCCATTGTAGGGGCCTCCAATAAATTACATAGGTCCAACTCTGATAGACACATTTGTGTCTGAAAGGTCAGTGTTGAGAAAATGTTCTGACTTGTCTATAATTATGGGTAGTGGCACTAACAATTAAATAAATACGTTTGTCCATCTTTGCAGTTTATAAAGTATATTTTCAAAGAAAATGTATGCAGTAAATAAATCAAACAAATCAAAACATAATATACTAGTAGCGGCAAATATTCTAATGTAACATCATCTATGATATTTATGTTTCAGAAGTAGCAGGTGTTCTATACCACTTTAGGTTGTTTATAAAATAAATATTAGACAAATAGTAACATTGTGGCAACCACCACTGCTGGGGTGATTACTTTGCCTATTGGCTATCTTTGCTGGAATTGCCTCATACTCGAGGGTATTGATGTTTTTAGGGATGACAACGGGACGGTTTTTTGCAAACCCATCCCGACCCCGCCGCGGATTGCGGATCCCAAAATCTGCCTCGAATAACCGCCCCGCACGGATTGGCGGATTTCCACCCTGTTCCGATTAACCGCAAATAGAAGAAGATGAACACCTCGCCGGATTGGCGGATTCAGATGAACACTTGGCCAGTGAACACCTCCCTTCACCCCTCCCTCTTCTCCATCTCCCTTTGAATTCGAGAACAGAAACACACCCCCGTCCGTCCGTGCTCCGTCCCTCTGACTCCATCCCAATCTAGCTTTGATTTGCTCTTCTCCGTCGAGAGCAGCTCGTAGAATGAATAAGCTGGAGGAGGAGGATATGGACTTGTAGTGGAGAACTTGGATTGTTGTTGCTATTGCGGTTGTTCTTTGTTGAGAAATTGGCTTGTCAGTGAGTAATTTGATCTCCTCTCCCCCTCCATGTGATGAAAACTAGGGTTTAAGTGCTCTCCATATTTTCAAGATAGATTTAACTCTCGTGTAGAAAGATTGTAGAGAGTATTTGTGGTGTCAAGATGAGGAGAGAAAAAGAGATTTGAGAGAGGTTTGGTGGCGACACTACATTTTTTGCTGTGTTCGGTGGGCTCAATTGGTGGTGATGTGATGGTTGTGTGATGTTTCTATAGATTTGAAGGTAACAGAGGAGAGAATAGGGTTAGATGATGCCATGTTTTTATATCTTGTGCATACAAAAAATCTATTAGAGAAAGAAACTCCAATGTCTGAGAATGCTGACATGGGTGGGAGGGTCACATGGGTTAAATCTCTAAATTACATGTCTTGTCTTGTACTCAAGGAATGTGTTTTCTTGAAATATGTCGAAATCTCACCGAATATTTCTTATTTTGAAGTTACTGAAATCTCTTTCGAAATCTGAAATATGTCAAAAAAATTTTGAGAAAAGAATAAATATTTTAATTTCTGTATATTTTGACATGTTATAATATTGTTATTTTAGTATTAAAAGTTTGTTATATAATTGAGTCTTATGTAATATTCAGTTTGTATGACACTACGAGTCGTGTGAGACTTTTTATGTAGTATTTAACAGATTCAAATGCATAATTTATATTGTTAAATTTGAAATCACGATCGAAATTTTTACGTTTTTTCTACCCAAAACAAAATATTTCTTAAAATCAGGGGTCCAAAATTAACTCGAAAAACGAAATCACAATCCTTGCTTGTACTGCATTGATTTTTAATTTTTTAATCTCTATCTATCTTTAAATGCTATTTAGAACTCTTATCTAAATTAATTCAGTGGGGCGGATGTGGTTAAATTCGTATCTGCCCCGAATTTGGGACGAATACAATTTGGATCCCCGAATCCGCCCCAAAATCCATTAAGGTAAACTCAAATCGACCCCAAACGGTTTGGATGAGGTGTATATCTGTGAAAATCTGCCCCACTGCCATCCCTAGATGTTTTATATGCTCTCTACCTCTATCTTTTGACAACTAAAATTGAAACTTAACTTAGAAAATATCAGAGACCATGATTTTTCATTAGATCCTTTACATTTATTGATGTTATAAGTATAATAGTAACTAACTCAAAACCATGAGTAAAATAAGGCTCTCGATTTTGTTGCAACGAGAGTAAATTTAAATAATGAAAGGAATGGTGATTATTTTCTTATTGCATCAAACTTGTGCCTTTGGTTTTAATGGAATCTCAAGTTTCTCTACTTGCTCTATTGGTACAGTACAAACACGTGACCAATGTTCACATTTACTACATCTATGACAAATGTCATCTCTAGGTTCAAAGAAAATATGAATTGGTAAGCAGCTTTGATGCTTTGTTGCTACCTCATAACACCACTTCCTAAAACCATGCCACCACAAAGTATGTGGTGGACATCCACAAATGTCTACAACAATCTACAACAATTTTGGAGAAAACTGAAATAATAAGTTCATATGACGTCTACAAGGAATCAAACATCTTAAGAAAAACACTAGATAGATTAGGAACTATATGTACTTCTGGGGACTACCATTTATTGAGAAAATGACTAATAACAGATCAAAGTCAAATACACATGGGCATTCGCATGTTTATGATCATATTAATCATAACACGTCCACACATTATAAAAGCTAATGATCAAGGGATCTTGTAATTGACATTTATGTAACATTTACTAGCAATAACTAGCTACTTCCTACAAGTTAGGTTCTCAAACCTATCCTTGTTTGAAACATGTGTATGTAGTAATTATTGCCACAAAATTTTTAGATCTTTCTCAATAAAAACATGAGCAATTCATATGAGATATTAAACAATCATCCAATCACAGCCGAACACGTGGCACAGATCAGTGCCAATAAAAAAGCGCTAATTGAAAAGGCCCTAGTCTGGTCTCAGACAGGTCCAACCCAGGCCCAGGCTTATTATTATTCAACTCGTAAGTTAGACGCCAAGCCCAGATTATGCAAGCCCAATGTTGTGTGAATCTTGGAGTTTGGCTATGATAGTAAGGCCCGAATATATACAATAGCAGACCCAATGTTCATTTGTGCAACTCTTGATCTATCAAGTATTGAGTCCCAAAGAGAGCCAAGTCCCAAAGGAGACTTAGTCATAGATGGGTAAGATTCTAAGCGAGATCTTCTCCCTCCATCACTTCCTTAACGGTAGATTCAAAGAAGGAGTAAAACATTCATTATATAAGATGAACAAAATGGATGAGAGAAGATAAACACATGCCGCCCTAATTGCCGCCCTAATTTTATCAGTGGCATACAAAAGTCACTACTCACTTAAGTTACCAACCAAATCACAAAAGTTACAACTTGAAAAACCTAAAGTTACTATAATGCACCATACATCTAAAACTTTATGCATTGGAGAATTTTCATAAAAACATAAACTAACTGAATTTTCCTGCAAAATGATTCCAATTATATATTCATAAAAAATGCAAGTAACAATAAAATTGGGCTGTTAGGATTTTGGCCTCGAGTTGTTTTACATTAAATTACTATGGATGTCAAAGTCAAAATCTATTGCAGGGTAACACCCATTTTGGCGAAAACAATGTAACTCATAAGTTATAACCAAGGATTGTGATTTCGTTTTTCGAGGTAATTTCAGTAAGTTGATTTTAAGAAATATTTCGTTGTGTATAAAAAAAATGTAAAATTTTTTATTGTAATTTTGAAGCTATTAATATAATTTAAGCATTTTAAACTCTTACATACTAAATTAAGAGTCCCACAAGACTCATAATGTCATACAAACTGCATATTGCATAAGAATAACTTATATAACTAAATTTTAATACTAAAAAATGTACGGAAATTGAGACCGACTTAATGAAATAAATTAATATTTCGGATTTCAAAAGAAATTTTGGCAACTAAAAAAAAAAAGTAATATTCCATGAAAATTCGAGAAATCACATTCCTTGCTCATAACCATTCATTCATTACTAAAATTAATAATGAAAATAACTTCAAATAAAATTCAGTAAGTATATTATATCCCCACGAAATCTAAGAAGTAATGATCACCTTTAATTTGACTTCCTCATAAATACCAATCAACTTCTTAATCGAATTAATATACACTCTCAAGAGGTATTTCATTTAATTGATTATCTTACCACAAAATTTTTGTAGCGAAAACCATGTAATGACATATGCATGCTAGCGTTTGATGAAATCCAACATGCTACGATTATCTTAATTTGATGTAGCAGTGGGAATTGCCTGGTCCCTTTATAAAACCTCAGTTGCCAACCACAAATTTGAACCACATAATGAAAGTTCAAGCCTAAATTTTTTTTGAATCTTTCTTGATGAACAACCTTATTTCCTTTCATACTTTTATTTTTCTTTCTCTTGTCTCAACCACTAAAATAAATAGTAGAACACCTTTCCATACTTTTCCCCAACACAAAGAAAGTGAGGTGAAAGGTATTCCATCCATATCACTTCTTGAGCAGTTTGGCCCATGGAATATCTCAACAACTCCATTTCTATTGATATTTGTTTGGACTGTATATAATAGGCACCTCTGTATCTATCTAAAAAAATTTGGATCTAAAGATGCCAAATCAAACAACATGCAAAACTAGGGTGGTGGAAATTGTTTTTGGTTGCTGATTGTGTATGTACACCACTTTGCCCACAGAAAATCAAATAGCAGGCAATCCATTTACAGAAAAAAGATTTAATATTTCATGGATGGATCAAACACAGAAACTGCCAGTGTGTCTTTTGGATGTACATTCAGTCACACACCATGCAAAGGAGATATTTATCAAGATATATATGACAACTTGTACGCTTTGTCACATATTTAACAATCCAATCATCAATATAAAACTCTTACTCATGACTCTCAAAGTACATACTAAAAGCAAATGATGGATTCATCACCTCTTCTTTCGCGATCAGATTCTGTCGAGCCTCCAAAACACATCCCTTCCCTTGATGAGACCATCGAACGCTTTCTTGGAAGCTTTGGATGGGCACAACTAATAGAAGCAGTAATAGTTTCTTTCGCATGGGTGTTTGATGCACAGCAGACGTTCATCAGTGTGTTTACTGATTCTGCACCATCATGGCACTGCACTCAACTTGGTGATGGTTCATGTAGGAACTCGTCCATGGAAAATCAATGTACAATTCCAAGGAGTGGATGGGCTTGGGATGAACCAAGACGATCATCAATTGTATCAGAGTGGGATCTGGCCTGTGCTAGCCCATTCATCACTGGTTTACCCACCTCGTCTTTCTTCATCGGTTGCCTTATTGGTGGACTAGTTCTAGCCACGCTGGCCGACTCGTCACTGGGTCGAAAAAACATGCTTGTTATTGCATGTCTTACCATGTCTTTGACTGGTGTGCTAACAGTTTTCTCCCCAAACATCTACGTGTATTCATCGTTGAGATTCATCAGTGGATTTGGAAGGGCCACGATTGGCACATGTGCGCTTGTGCTATCAAGTGAGCTAGTGGGGAAGCGATGGAGAGGCGAGGTTGGCATTATTGGATTCTTTTGTTTCACAATCGGATTCCTATCATTACCATGTCTAGCTTACTTTGCCTCGAGTTCAAGTTCTTACTCATGGCGTACACTCTATCTATGGACGTCGATCCCAACAATTGGTTACTGCTTGTTAGTTCACTTCCTGGTGCATGAATCTCCAAGATGGCTTTTAACTCAAGGGAGAAAGGAAGAAGCATTGGAAACCTTAAGGAGCATGGCAAGCAGTACTAGTAACTCGACCAAGATGCTAATTAGTTTACCCGAAGAACTTGGGGCAGGAGCTGCACAAGAAGAATCATGGATTTCTAGAATGAAGATGTTATGGGAGAAAAAGTGGGCTTTCCGAAGACTAATCGCAGTTATGACAGTGGGATTCGGAATTGGAATGGTGTACTACGGCATGCCATTGGGTCTAAACAATTTGGCTTTCCATAACCTCTACTTAAGTGTAACATTCAACGCCTTGTCTGAGCTACCAGCATCTTTAATCACCTTCTGCCTGATAGGCAGGATAAATCGCCGGAGCGCAATTTTGGTGTTTAGTCTGGCAAGCGGAGTATTTAGTATTATGTGTGTGATCGTAGCAAATACTGGGATGAAATGGTTCCAAATAGGGATGGAGCTAGTTTCATTCTTCAGTGCATGTACCGCTTTCAATGTCTTGTTAATATACAGTTTGGAGCTGTTCCCTACATGTGTGAGGAACTCGGCGCTATCAATGGCGAGACAAGCCCTTGTATTCGGTGGTGTGTTTAGTCCGGTGTTGGTGGCTGCGGCCGGAATGGAAGATGGGAGATTGTTCTTGTCCTATGGAGTGTTTGGCGTTGTCATTGGTTGCTGTGGATTATTTGTGGTTTGTTTGCCTGAAACTAAGGGTGGGGCATTTTGTGACACTATGGATGAGCAAGAAGACTGCAAATCTTCATCAATTGGTGGTGTTTGAGGAAGAATGCTAAACAGTTGATGCACACACTGGCAAGGATTGCACGATGAACAAAGTAATTGCGTTCAGGAGTCTATGCCTATCTCTTAGCTGCATCTTTATCTCTAGAGAGCAATTGTCCATATACCATTAGTCTAAAGTTAAATTATGGCTTATCTTATGCTATATTTTCATCCAAATTTCCTATAAAGTTGGGTGTATATGTTTTTGCAATATTTATTTATCAACTTTAGAGCTTAATCGGCATTGATAAACACCTTGTACGGCAATCTCAATTATGATTGCATGGCCTTCATTAGCCAACCTAGTTAATGCAACAAATAAAAGGCAGCGAATACTCCACACCACCATTGAGTT
The DNA here is from genome assembly GCA_963556465.1 of Berberis vulgaris. Classification (NCBI taxonomy): domain Eukaryota; kingdom Viridiplantae; phylum Streptophyta; class Magnoliopsida; order Ranunculales; family Berberidaceae; genus Berberis; species Berberis vulgaris. Next base: position 59,865,325 of record OY747134.1, read on the forward strand.
TTTTTTTTTACCTTACTCACACCACCAATAAATATGCATAACAGAGAAACCCAAACTCAAAACAAAAAAAATGTAAAATAGGGTAACTTTTGACCAATTTAAACTATCAATTGAGACCGATTCTCAAGCTCATCAAAACACAAACATTGTATTATTATGAGTTACTAATAAACACAACTTGAATCAATTGAAAATGTTTTAAAATGAGCAAGTTATGATCATTTTAATAAAGTCGTGCAAATCTGTCTAGCAATGAAAACATGATAGTGTTACTTACTTTCGGCCAACTTATGTGCTCGATTGAGACCGATTTTCAAGTTGATCAAAACAAAATATTTGTAGTACTCTGAGTTATCTAATAAAAACAACTTGAATCACTTGAAAATGTTTTGAAATGAGAAAGTTATGGTCATTTTATTAAAGTCGCGCAAATCTGTCTCGCAATAAAAACGATGTAGTTTTCCTGACTTTCGGCCAAATTATGTGCTCGATCGAGACCGATTATCAATTTGATCAAAACACAAAATTTGTATTAATCTGAGTTATCTAATAAACACAACTTGAATCACTTGAAAATGTTTTGAAATGAGCAAGTTATGGTCATTTACTAAAGTCGCGCAAATATGTCTGAAAAGTTCCTGTTCGCAGCTTGCAATGCGGGGAGTTCCAGATAACCCTCTTTTCATGTTTTGATGAAGTTAAGAATCAGTCTCAATCGAGGGTTTAAATTAGTTGAAAGTTACCCTATTTTAATATTACTGTTTTTATCAACAGGTGGTGAAACAATTGAATGAGGGAGAGAGTGGAGAAACAAGAGATAGAATGGATGACTTACTTACAGAAGAGTTGGAGTCGATAATGGGGAGGGGAGATTTGGCTAGAGATTTGAGGGGATTTTGGAGAGTTTGAGGGTTTCGATATGTAACGATTTCAATTTTGAGGTGATTTTCAAGGGAGAGGGAGGATATTTGCAAGATATTTGAGTGTGGGTAGAGATTTGAAAGAGATTTAAATGTGGGAGAGAGAGAAATTTCGAATGGAGGAGGGAGAAATCTCTTGTCGATTTGAATGGAGAGGGAAAAAAGTTGGATTTTGATTTATATAAGTGGTGTGAAAAAAAGTGGTGGTGTGAAAAAGAAAGTAAATAGTGTGAGAGAATAAAATGGTGTGGAGTAGTCACTACCCAAATAAAACTGCACGCTCTTAATTACTTCAAGTTGCATTCTATTATTAGAGACTTGTCAAGTTTTACTGATTTTATAATTAGGTCCATTTTTTGAAAATGATGTTAGTAGGTCCATTTTCTAAAATGATGTCATTTGGTCCATTTTCTGAAAATCAATACTTCAAGTGGGTGCTTTATTGTAAGAGGCTTGTCAAGTTTAACTTTTGAGTTTATTACGCCCAGTTTATGAAAATTTGTTTGCTAAATGACACCAACAGCACAATTTTTTTTAATCCACTGAAGGACATTATCATTATATACCCAATTTTTTTTTTTTTTCTCCCAAATCCAGCAACCACAACCCTTCCACTTGCACGCACGACTCTTCCTATCCCCACCCTTCCCTCCCAATCTCACCTGAAAACGAATGCCGGTTACCCATCTTCATCCTCTCTCTCCCTCTCTTACACGTCTCCATCCTCCCTGCATCTCTCCTACTTCTTCATTCTCTCCCGCGCGAGGAAACAAATCCATTCGCAGACAGGGCTTGTCTTCCATCCCAAACTCGCCGGACGACCCCAACACTAGAGTCTATCCCTCTCTTTCTTATACTTTTTCATCTTCGTTTGGAAGGGTTGGATGAAGTTTGTATCTAGAAATGGACGAGTTTAGTGAAAATGATGTTGGTAGGCTTGAAGATGATAATGCTGAAGTTGAGAGTCATTATTGTGCTCCATTTATAGGAGTGAATAAAGAAGATGAACATTTTCAAGATGAAAAACAACCCACTCCACTTGAGGTACATCCTCAACTTGAGATGAACTTGCAAGGGTAATTTATTGTTTTGATTATCGTAATATCATGTTTAATTTCATTTTTTCGTTTATATTTGAAGAAACATTGTTATTTTTTGGGTTAGTTGTTAATATTTGAACACTAAAACTTGTTTATTTATATTTTTAAGGTTAGTTTGATTGTTGTTGTTGTTGTTGTTGTTGTTATTGTTGTTGTTGTTATTTTGTGCATAGGATATCATTGTCGATCTAATAGATTTTGAGATACTTTCAAATATTAATCTTGACGATCCGGAGTTACTTAAAACTATTTGGAAGATACCAACCTTCTAGAGGTAACATTTGCCTTAATGATTATATTCATTACCTTTCTTAATATATGATTAGAGTAACATTTTTTTATTTACTTAATGTATAAGGATGATGATGGTATTGACACGAATGATGAACGAGCACTAAAAGAGGTAGTCGATGATGACGACTTATTTATTACGGAAAAGGTAAGGTTAATTCTTGTAGGCATGAGTTTATTGTCTAATCCTGTTTAACAAGTTCCTTGATTAACAAGTTTATTAGTGTTTCTAATGTCAGTATCATTTTTTTTGTAGGTATTCAAATCGAAGTCCTCATTGATAGCTTGGTGCTAAGGTGTTGTTAGGGATAATAACATAGTTCTAATTATCTCAAAATCGGAACCCGCTGATAGTAGACGTAAATGAAGGATCCACTTGAGATGTGAGGGGGAGAAAAGCTCAAGAAAAATCAAAGGCAAAAATTGGAGGTTGGTCGATCGACTAGTACAAAGAAGTGTGGGTGCCCATTTCACTTGAGAGGGGTGCCACAAGGTAGCGATCTTTGGAAGTTGCAAGTAACTTCTGGAACCCACAATCATCCATGATCAAAATCTTTTCTTGGCCATTCCTTTGCAGGCAGATCACATATTTGCATGTCATGCAACATCTAGTGTAGCCCCTCACAACATATTGTCCAGTTTGAAAGAGATGTTTCCCAACAATGTGTCATATTTGAAGACTGTTTACTCAGCTAAAGACACTCCAATTGAAAGGCGAACAACTTTGCAAGCCACAATGCACTTGTTGAGCGAGAATGGTTATATTGAGTGACATACAGTCGATGATCATAATAGAGTTACCAATATTTTCTGGTCGCATGTCGATTCAATTTTATTAGCAAAGTGTTTCTCAACGGTGATGTTTATGGATTGCACCTACAAAACCAATTGCTATAGGATGTTGTTATTTTAGGTTGTGGGTGTCAAATTGACCAACAAGACTTTCAATTCTAGTTGTTGTTTTATGTCTTCTGAAATTGAATAGTCGTATACTTGGGTATTGGAAAAAATACGGGAAGTGTTTGAGCAAGACAACTTGTCAAAGGTGTTTGTGATTGATAGAGATCTTGGGTTGATCAAAGCCATTGAACGAGTCTTTCTAGAAGAAAGAAGGTTGTGCAGGTGGCACAAAAATACAAATCTGGAAAAAAATTGAAAAAAAACACTTTGAGGATAATGAGGGGTGGAACGAGTTTATTGCATCTTTCTCGAATTTGTATAAATCAACTACAAAACAAGAGTGGAACAAGGGAATTGTTGAGTTCGAGAGAAGATGGGCATCACATCCCAAGTTTTTGGACTATCTGCGGATAATTTGGTATCCACATAAAGAATTCTTTGTGAAAGCACGGACCGACACTTTCATGCATTTTGGCTAGCTGACAACTGGTCGCGTTGAAGGCGCACACTCTAGGTTAAAGAAAATGTTGGAGAATTTCAAGGCACATTTTATAATGTATGGACAAAAATGCATAACATGATCAAAGTCTAATTTATAGATATTGAAACCTCCTACAGAAAAAGTCTGACGAAGGTCAAGAAAGAGCACGTGTCACCCTTATTTGGAAAACTTCATGGGTCCGTATCGCATAAGGCTTTTGACTTGATGCTATCATAAATTCGTAGGTCTGAAGTTGAATTTATGGGCAACGACCCAGTCAAGTATCGATGTTTGATGAGAACCACTCAAGGGTTGCCTTGTGCTCATGAAATGACACAATATTTCACTACTACAAGACAACTTTCATTGTCTATCTTATACAAGCATTGGATGCAATTTGGAAAAACACTTCTTCATGTAACTGCGAATGTGATTATAGATCCAGTGGTCAATGTTGTTAAACAAAAGTTCTTTGAATCCACTTCTGATTAGCAGTTGGTGTTGAAGAGGAAGCTGTTAAATTTGAGTTGCCTAAATTCAAGTGTCATGATTGAACCAACTAAACTTGTAAAGGGCAAGGGGAGACCTAAAAAAAGAAAATTTTGAAGCATGAGAAGTCCACGATAGGGACCCCTCTGGTCATGAGTACGCGAAGACACAATAGCAACTTATAAGTCAATAAAGTGTTTCTAGGCCAAAACAGATGGCGGCGAAGTGGAAAACTACGTTTATGAAGCAAATTCCTCTCTGGATTCGAGATTATGTTGATGACATTCAGAATGTACTCACCGATGGTCATTGTGGATTCAAATGCATATGCACATTCATAGGTTACGACGAGAATAGTGGCTGGAAGAAGTTGCTAATGGAGCTAGAAAGTAAGCATGATTTGTGGCTTCGAATGTGGAACGAGGGTGGGATGAGGATTATGAAGGATGCTTTGACAATTCCTGAAGACATTGTACGCATTACAAGCTGAAACTGTATGATTCAACCGGATACGTTAGAGCTGGTGGCGAACCGTTATGGTTGAGTGTTTGTGCATTACGGGAACCAAAGCCTACATGTTTTTCATATGTTCCGCCACCGTCAAACTTGAGCAACGTGCGAATATATTTCATGGCATACCTTGCCCAGAGTTCCCACTTCATGTTGCTCCATATGACACCAAAACTACCATTGCCCAGGACAATACCGACTTGGCCCTCTCACATGTTTCCAAACAGTATCATGCAAGAATTCGTTCAATGACCAACTGCAGATGGATGGCGTGATGGTTAAGAAGTACATTGCATCTAAAGCTAAAAAGAAGTCAGAAGAGATTGTTCACATTGATGCTTGATTCACATTTTGTAACTTTTTGCAGATTTTGTAAATGACATGTATATATACGATGATCTAATTGTAACAGAAGTCAAAATAATATTTTACATTTCATGATCTAATTGTACATTTTTTTAATCATTAAATGATAACAAACTATATTTTACATTTCATGATGAATTTTTTTGGCTTTGCATTTTATGGATGACTAGTTGTATAGATGATTTATATCATGGTAATGACTACAAAGTTAATTGATAATCAATTAAACATGATAACTTTGATCAATCAACCCGAAAAATTGAACACACAACCTCAAAAATATATGACATCAAAAAGTTCAGACTGCAAATGCACAAGCCGCTGCGAGTGTAATACAAAAAGTAGTAGGAACCTCTGCAAAAAAGATAAACAAAATCATAATATTATGTGCGTTGGAGACCTGAAAAACAAACGCATCGGACGATGCGAATAAATTTTTGTAACATACGGCGACTTATGCAAATATGGTTGGTTATCCCATTCGCACTAACCACTGCGATATGACAAATTTTGGACTCTGTTCAATTTTGTGATTTTTTGTATTTAATTCTATTTTTGGTTTTTTTTTTCTTTCAATTTCTATGGTTTAGATACACTCTTGGCAAATTTGATTTATTGCAAAACCCCAATTTTGAGTTATACAAGTTGAGAAGGTCAAAATTGGGGTTTTGCAATAAATCAAATATGTTAGGAGTGTATCTAAGCCATAGGTATTGAAAAATTCCAATAAGAAATCAAACACAAAAAATCAAAAATTTGGACAGAGTCTGAAATCTATCCTATCGCAGCGAATCCTGCAAATATCGGATTTTAGACTCTCTCCAATTTTGTGATTTTCGTATTTGATTCTATCTTGGTTTTTCAATTCCTATGGGTTTAGTTACACTCTTAGCATATTTGATTTATTGCAAAACCCCAATTTTGAGCTATATAATAAATTAAGAATGTCAAAATTGGGGTTTTGTAATAAATCAAATATGCCAAGAGTATATCTAAACCATAGGAATTGAAAAATCCAAAAAAAAATAAACATAAAAAATCACAAAATTTGACAAAGTCTGAAATCTGTCCTATCGCAATGGTTCATGCGAAGGTATAACCATATTCACAGAAGCCGTTGCGATATGACAAATTTCAGACTTGTTCAATTTTGTATTTTTCGTGTTTAATTCTATTTTTGGTTTTTTCAATTCCTATGGTTTATAATGCAGTTGATTTTCGCTCCTGACTTTGACCTGCTGACCTGCACAAGGAACGCATGTGAGCCATAGACCACCGTTGTTGTGGCCGATGACATTCCGACGCTAAAGTCAAACAGGGATATGAGGAAGGCATAATGTTGTAAACAGGAAATTTGTAGAGTACCTTAGCTTACCAACCTCATGTCTTATTTATAGTGCTGGAGTCCTGGTTCGACTAGGCCATCGATGGCGTAGTTTAGGGAAGAAGATCTTCGTGGAAATCCTTATCTAATTAGGAGTTGTGAAGTGAATTTTCATTGTTAGACTCGTGCTCCTAGATACGTGGGAGATAGTTCCAAATCAGAGTGTTGTCAATAGATAGAAGTTTTCATGTGCGACGTATACTCTGGTATTTGCTTCCTAGTTGGAAGCAAAGTGTTGTCGTCTTTCCTGTCTGAAGCTGATCCTCGAGATACTTGTCTTAATAAGGCTTATGGGTATTGGGGATAGCTGTGAGACACATGGGCTTAACAGGCTGTAGTGATTTAGGGTCCGTCTGGCGGATTGTATTGTGCGAGCTTGAAGCCGCTTGGGCCGGATCAATGTTAGGCTGACGCTTGGGCCTATTATTTCTCGAGATCATCATGACATGTGTATGGTGTAGAAGAGAGGCCGTTTTGGTGTATCATCAGCTACTCTCCCCGAGGTAGTGGGCCATCGCATCAATTCACTAAGCCACTTCTTGAAAAGATACGCTACTCATGATGATTGAGTCTGAACCGTTACTTAAGCAGCGCGCTTCATTAAGTAAGCGTGCGTCGGTTCAGTGGAAAAGAGGTGGAAAACCAATCCCTATTTAGGTCCCCCTTTTGCAGAGATTGACTCTTCCATTTCTTTATTTTTAGAGACCCCGTTCTGTTCATCTTTTGATTGAAAGTTTGTTCACCTTTTTCATGGTTCGCCAAAATCATCTTGATGATGAGCTTCTAGCCAAGGGCTTCCAGTTCATTGCTGATATCCGATAGACATTCGAGATCCCTGAGGACCTGTCATTTTATACTCTGCATGATGATAAGACGTCGATGTTTCCTGCGGAAGGGTTCGTATGTTTGCACCGCGAGATACTTCAATCTGGAGTTCGTTTTCCCGTTCTTGACGAGACTTGAGGTTTCTTGGAATCCCTTCTTCCTATTTGGTTGATGGAGATTTTATTAACCTAAATTAATAAGATAATAAACCCTACTTGTAATACCGCAAGTGCACGGCTGTCTAACTAGTAAACAGTGGCAAATACGGGTCGATCCCATGAGGATTGACGAGATAGTCGAATTCTAAGACTTATTTATACTAATTTAGAGTCGGGGGTTATAGAAGATGTAAATTACTAAATTAAGAGAATGAAATTGAACACTTAAATATTAAACTGATAAGATGATAAGAGAGTGGACCGAGACATCAAATCTACCACAGGTTCTTCGAGATTTGTGTAATCCAAATTATTGTTTTCAAGAATCAACACGATTAACCTAAAGATTAATCTAAGTTCACAATTGATTTCAGCAAAGGCAAAAACCCCTAGCATTGTGTGTCTTTCTAGGACACACACAATCACAGGTTTATTTTGATTTTAACTAATCCTAAACCCCTAGCATTGTATGTCTTCTTACGACACACAATCACAAATTCAATTTAATTGATTAAAACAGGCTTCGAATATCAACAAAAGGACCTTCTAACTACCGATTAGTCTAGATAATTATTCTGGATATAATCAGTGAAAGAAAATTATTAAAATTCAGAAATCAACTGTATTTAACATTCAAACATATGGTAAACATGAAACCCTGTGGTTTCATTTTCGCCTCGGCACGGGGTGTAGAAGATCATGGTGGAGGACGTCACAACATCAATGGAGGTGAAATTTATCATTTCTCGCTCGATGACGCGACGCGAAGGGCCTGCTAGGAGACTGTGGTGGTACAAAGTAAGCAACCGGAGTGCCAATAGCTTGAGATTCAAATGTCTGCTCTTCTCACCCTTTTTCTGCGCCTTCGTCCTCTTCCAAGTTTTGCTATTCCTTGCTGCTTCTCTGTTCTAGTTCACCTGCGAGAGAGAAAAGAGAGAGAGTGAGAAGGCACAAGAGAGTGAGAAATACGAGAAAGAGGATGAGAATGAAGAAGAAAAACAGGGGGGAAGAGAGCTCTGATTGCTGCTCGACTAGTGGTATGCTCTGTTGTGAGGTGGTTGCGTTGCTGAAGAAGAAGAACAGGCAGAGAGAGAGATGGGAGAGAGGGACCTCCAATGATGGGTGACTTTTTCCTCGCGGGCTCTACTGCTGCTCCTGTTCTTTTGTTGCGCTGCTACTCAAGTGATGGGTGGTGTTGGATATTTGTGACGGTGGTCGAGAGAGAGGGAAACAAGGGGAAAGATAGAGAGGTTGCAAAACAAGAGAGGAAGAATCAAGGTGAGGAGGAGGTCTGCTGCTGGACGATGTTGAGGGAAAAACAACAGAAAAGAAAATGGGGAAGTGGAGGAAGATGATGGTTTGTCGAGGTGAGGAGGAGGTCTGCTCCTGTTGCTTTATGTGGTGCGTGAAATATGATGGTGGTGGTGCGTGGTCTGTTTGTAATGCAGGGGTTGAGATGAAGGAACATAGAAGAAAATAGGGAAGTGGAGGAAGAGATGAGACGGTGATGGTGGTGATGGCGAGGTGAGGTGTGCTTCTGGTCCTCCTATCGAGCGAGAATCGCCGACAGAGTGGATGTGTCGTGGTGGCTGAAAAAAGGGAGAAGGAAGAAGAGAGTAGGCCAGGGAATGTAGGAAAAAATGGAGGAAAAAAGGGAGAGAGGATGCCTAAATAGGGTTCTACTTTCTCCTTGTTAGGTTGGGTTTGGGTTTCTAGGTTAGCTTTTGGGTTTGGGCTTAGGTTAAATTAGGTTGATTTAGGTTTGTTTGGATTAGGTTTAGACATGTGATAATTGACTTGTCACCCGCTACTTTGTACCACCATTTGAACCAACCAATTGATCATTCCTCGAATTGCCGCTTTAATGTGATTTCATCGTTTACTCTAAAATTCCTACAAAAATATGAAAACAAAATAATTAGAATACATTTTAATAATCTAAACACTAAAAAATATAAATTAAGGGATATATTATGTAATAATTACGTGAATATCAAATACCCCCAAACCTATATTTTGCTAGTCCTCGAGAAAAACAATAAAAATAAAATCTTAACTCACTTTCGCAGGAATCATCAGTTACACTTACCTTAAACGTACAACAAGGCTTTAAACCCCTAAATTACCTCTAGTAGACGAGTTATAGCCTCTTGAAAGTTTCCAGAAATGTTACCCACAAACATTATGACTTAAGAAATTTCAAAAACATGGTAACTTGATCACTCTATCTATTATCTTCAGAGTAATAATCTAATTGCCAAAAAATTCATAAAACAACTAACAGTGTCACAATAATATATCAAAGAGTCTAACAACAATTTAATAATACCCAAAGGTTAAATAAATTTCATCAATTATTCTCAACTCGAAGTGTGTGTGCATAGCCTTATCAACATAACTTTCTTTTTTCACAGTAAAGATACGACTAGATAACCTTTGGATAGTAAGCTTCGACTACAAATCTCTCTTGTCACTTAGAAATGAATCACTCAGAGATTGGTTAGTTATCACTCAATTTATATGTAAGAAAGAGAATAAATTATGGAAATAGAAACACCTCCTATATAATAATCATGAAAAACAAACTTTTAAAATAATGAAATGACAATGATCTCATGGACATGAGTATCAACTACTTTGAAAATGTTGAATCAAATACCATAGTGTTTTTCTATTTAATCTTCACGTCTATGAACCAGACTTTACTTAAGATCAATTAGATCTTTATTAGGTTGTAATGCGGCTAAGATTTTGGATAACAAGAATGGAAAAAGATATGCAAAAATTCTCTAAAACTGGATACACCCTTTAATAAACACGTGGGGCTCTGAAGAATAAACCAATGTTGTACACCATTAATTTTTCTTCCTTTGAAATTCTTCTTCATATTAATTTTTTTTCTTTTTCTTCAAAGCATCAATCTTTTTTTTCTTTTATAAAATCAACGACATGTTTTCCCCTCTGCACAATGAAACATTTTAGTCCTGAGGATTCATGAATATTTGGTTTCAACTCATTTTTATTTGCCAATTCCAAAAATATATCAACCATACACATTCTCAGAGACATTGGGTAAGGATAAAAATAATATGGGATATTACTCCATAACTGGAGTAGGTAATGGAAATGGGGTTAGCAAAGAAAAAGTCTATTTAAAGGCTCAAAGGGCTGCAAACGGACATTTATCATTAGGTGGGCTAAAAGGCTAAAGAACGGTTCAAATAAAAAAAATGCCTATATCAGTTGGTCGGACATCCACTCTCCTTGTGAGAGGTCGCGGATTCGAGACTCACCAGTTAGGATTTTGTGAGTTTTCGCTCGATTATTAGGAGCACATTTGCTCCGCCGTTGATAAGCCTTCGGGTATTGAATGCAGCTGCTTAGATGGACTAGATCGGAGAGAAGCGAAAGCGAGTCTTCATGCAAGGTGGAGGCGATGGACCGGAGCGAAAGCAAGTCTCTATGCGAGATGGAGGCGACGAGGACATTAAGTGGCAACAATATTGTAGCCTTCGGGTCTGGTTTGGTTAACCCTATTGGGTCAGTCATGTAGCCTTCGGGCATGGATTCATAAATAAATAAAAGGGTCAACGACCCAATAAAAAAAAAAAAAAAAAAAAAAAACTAAATAAACCAAGAAGTTCTAGTGTAATAATTCAATTTTAACGTCATTCTCAAAGCAATTAATAAGAGAAACAAGAATAATGAGATCATCAACGAGATAATGCTGACTCAAGAAAAGCCAAAGTTTATTTAATAACCCTCAAGAAAAATAGAATGTCTCGAAACTCACAGGGTTAAGTCTCCACTATTATTCTCAGGTTTTCTAGTTGATACACTACACCAAAAAGACCCATCAGCAACGGTTTGGGACCATGGGGGTAACCTATTGCCACGACTTAGAGGCTTGTCCATTTGAGGCATCGCCAAATCACCATTGACGGCTATAAACCGTGGTCAAACATATTAGCAACGGTTTTATGTTCGAGGACGCTTGATGATTTTCTGCATTTAGCCATGGTTTTAAGCCGTTGCAAGCATGATGGCCACGGTTTTAAGCCGTTGCAAGCATGATGGCCACGGTTTTAAGCCGTGGCCAGTCAAAACAAAATTAAAAAAAAAAGAAATCTGGTTTGTCGCGAGGGTTTGAAACCGTTGCAAATTAATATAATCGAAAAAAAATTACATTTTTTTTGCTGCTGCAGCAAAATCACAGCCCCACACCTGCAAAATCAGTCCTTACTAAGATCGACCAGACACTTGCCATGTGGCGTGTACCTGTGCCTACGACACGGCTACCGTGTCATGCCTCTGGCATGAATAGGATTCCACAAACTATATGCTAGATAAATACAAAATCAACCGTAAAATGGAACTTTGTAATTGCATTCAAATGAAGCCAAGTATCTATTAAATTTGTAGAAGTCATGGACGCTACATTGCCTGATGCTACATTGACAAGTCATGGAACACTACACCAAAAATACCCATCAGCAACGGTTTGAGACCGTGGGGGTAACCCATTGTCACGGCTTAGAGGCGTGGGCAGTAGAGGCGTCGCGAAATCATCATTCACGGCTATGAACCGTGGCAAAACATTTTAGCAACGGTTTTATGCTCGAGGAGGCGTGATGATTTTCTGCATGTAGCCACGGTTATAAGTTGTTGCTACAATAGTGGCCACGGTTATAAACCGTTGCAACATGGCCACGATTATTAGCCGTTGCAATATGGCCACGGTTTAAAGCCGTGGCAACTATGATGGCCACGGTCATAAGCCGTGGCAATGATGATGACCACGGTTTAATTAAGACGTTGCAAGCGTGTCGACCACCATTTTAAGCCGTGGCAATAATAGTGGCCACGGTTATAAGCCGTTGCAACATGGCCACGGTTATTAGCCGTTGCAATATGGCCACGGTTTTAAGCCGTGGCAATCATGATGGCCACGGTTATAAGCCGTGGCAATGATGATGAGCACGGTTTAATTAAGCCGTTGCAAGCGTATGTTGTTTTGCAGGATTATTGAATCACCTGTTGCAGTTCTTCTGACAAGGATCAATGCATAATTGAGACTGACCTGACAGGAATTAGCAATGTAGATCAGATAATGGTCAAGAAAGAATGCTAAATTGCCACTAGATCAAGCAGAATTGATAGAAGAAATAAGAACAGATTGCATGTATTGATAGAAATTGTAGACAATTTGAGATGTTCAGTCTCCCTATGAGCAGAGCTCAATGTACAAAGTGTTTACAAAATGAATGAATGCCTGTTTCTCATATTACTCTTCTTATTTATAGACATTGCTAACACAACACTACAATGTATCTAACAGACTTTGTATATAGCACCTAACAGACTTTGTAACACCTAACAGAGCACCTAACAGCTCCTCGCACCTGCAACTCCAGCCCGCACTCGCACTACCAATTGGGAGCTTAGCTCTACTTGTTTGTGCTGCTTCTAGAAGCATCTCTTCCTGAGTCATTCTCTTCTCCTCGCCTTCTTTCTTTCTTTTTATTTGCTGAGTAATTTAAAAAAAAAAGTGGTTGTTAGAACTTACATATTTTTTACAAAATATCTTTATGAGCATCATAAATAAGGATTTAACATTAACCACAGTGATGTAGAGGGAAGGAAATGCAAACACGTAAAAAATGAATAGCATACGTGCGAAAAGACTTAGTAATGCATAGTTATACGACACAATGTAGCTGAAACTAACCTTCATGGTTGCTTGCATGGCTGCTTGTATAGCTTCTCAAATTCCTACTATCAGAGGCAAACTCTGGCCATCTCATATTTGTTGAAGTCCATTGTGCTGAATCACATGGATGTCTCATCAAATTCCCATCTGAACAAGCATCCTTGTGCCAAGTCATTGCTTCACCAATCCACGGTATGCTAAAAAATCTTTTCAACCTTGGAATCAATGGAAAATACTTTACAACCTTTTTAGCTTCTTTCCTGTATAACTTGCCGGACTCGTTGTCATCGACATCCACATAAACCTTATACCTACCAGAACCACATTTTGGACAAGTAACCAGACCCTCATATTCTTTCCAATAAAGTATGCATCCATTGGCACATGCATGTATTGTCTTACATTCCATCCCCATATCTTTAATTGTGTTTTTCATGTTTGGGTAGTTATCTGGCAAATTACAATCATCCGGCAATAAGGGTTTTAGCCATTTTAACAACATCGTCACACTATTACCACTCCAACTAAAACGAGTCTTGAAATTATGCAATTCAATAATGGTGGACAACGTGGTCTTATCCTTAGGACACCCATTGTACAAAGGCACAGTCGCTTTTTCCTTATACTTTTGATACTTCTTGTTCATAACTGTCTCAGGTTCACAAGAAAGTTCCGGACCACCTTCTGGATTACCGCCAAAACATTCTTCGACGGTGTCATTCAAGTCATTTATCCCATCTTCAGCCTCCACAGTTTGCATGTTGAGGAATACATCATCAACTAGGTCGCTCATCCTAGGATATTCAAAGGCATCATCAGGTTCAACCACTTCTGTCATAGGTACACCAATCACATGCTTGTTTATATTCTCTCCATGATGTATCCACGTGACATAATTGGTATCAATGCCATGGCTTAACAAATGAACACCTATGTCGTCAACACTAATGTTTCCCCTCGAGTTCCTACATCGAACACATGGGCAAGGAAAAAGACTCTCTCCATTTGCATTATCCTCAACAAACTTTTGGAATTGTTTAACGCCGTTTATATACATTGCACTTCCCCGTTTGTTCATCCATGACTTATCTAAATGAATTGTTGACATTTCTACACACAAAAAATTAAAAGATTAACTTTAGTCAAACACTCATGAAAATTAAAAGATTGAGAGTGACACTTTTACGAGGATAACCTCCATAGGAACCATACCATGAGGAGGCTATCTTCCCCTTAATCATCTCCCTTTGAGGCCCATGAATTGGCATAAGAAGCAAATTAGTTTACTAGAATAATATCTAAGAGTGTCTACTTTATCAACTAGTATTCAATAGACATGGAATACATGGGAGTACCCTACTACCTCCATCTTTCCAATCAGTTTCAGTTCATCTGATACCAATTTTGCACCCAGGACTACTAGGTTTCAGAAAACAAACTAAACTTACAGTCTAGAACAGATAGTTGAACACAGGAGAAATAACATACAGAAATAGTAAAACACACAGATAAAAATAGACAAGAATAACAATAATCATTTGAAGATAATTCTTTGAATAGTTCAAGAGAACGGTGCCGATACTAGGTTACCGCTAGTATAACGAGGTGTTCATCCAAGAATTGTTCTTAGAATTGTTTTGAGAAAACAAATAGAAATAAAGATATGCTTTTATTGACACTACCTCCATCTTTCCAATCAGTTTCAGTTCATCTGATACCAATTTTGCACCCAAGACTACTAGGTTTCAAAAAGCAAACTAAACTTACAGTCTAGAACAGATAGTTGAACACAGGAGAAAGAACATACAGAAATAGTAAAACACACAGATAAAAATAGACAAGAATAACAATAATCATTTGAAGATAATTCTTTGAACAGTTCAAGAGAACGGTGCCGATACTAGGTTACCGCTAGTATAACGAGGTGTTCATCCAAGAATTGTTCTTAGAATTGTTTTGAGAAAACAAATAGAAATAAAGAATTGTTCTTAGAATTGTGTTGAAGAATGTTCTAATATGATGTGTATTATTCTTCAATCATACCTCAATAAAAGATAAGTTGAGAATTCAACATATACCTTATCCTCTTCGAGTTTCTGACGGATCTTCTCCCTTGCTTTTCTCTCTTCCTCCTTTTCTGCTTTCCACAAGGCAATTATCCTACAACAGGAAAATGAATCTATTTTAGTTTTAGGGGGCAAACAAATAAATTACACGAATGGAATTTCTTGAAAAAAAGAGTTATATTTTGACAAAAAAATAGACGTCTAACTGGATCAAGTGACAGAAACAAACTGCCAAAAATGGGATCTGAATCCCAAATGGGACACCCCAAACCCCAAATTTTATAGTTGTAATACTCAAACTTATGGAGTCTGAAGTTCTCCTCAATTTTGTTACGAAATTGGCGCACTTGACTCTTGCTTAACAAAGTTATGTCCATGAATTCACAAAAACGCTTTTAAATTGGGAATGGAACAGACCCTATAACAATCTTCAAAGAATAAATTAGAATGTGACCCTCTCAAAGGCTTTTTGAAGAGTGTGATCATGGCCATCCTCAACTCCTAATTTTTTTTTTTAAACAACGTACAGGAATCAAATTCTCAAGCTTGTCACAATATAGGGGAATCGAATATTTTGGGAGTAACCTGGATCTGGAGTATGTTTCGCAAATAAATGAGAAGGGAATGTCATCCTCAATGTCACATCTCTATCCTTGTATGTACTCTGCTTCATTTCCCTCTTCTACATGGAATGGGATTTTATGGAAATAAACACACCTAAGCTTTCTTCTTGGATTGGCATTGAGGAGTTTATCTTTGTTCATCTGATGTGGCTTTCTGAGCCGCTAGCTTGAAGCCCAAACAAAGTATCTTTGGCTGACTCAACCTGCCCAACAATCTCTATGACAACAAGTCCGTGAATTGTGTCTGGACCTGATGCTGGATTGCCCATCCAAACACTAACACACAGCCCGATTATTTGTTTATTCTGGTCTGGGCTGGAGTTCTGGTCATTCACATCTTAGCATAATCAAGATTGGCTAAAGGCCCCTATCTGGTTCATTTCCATGTTCTACTGTTAGTGTTTTGGCCCATAGTGGCCAGATTTACACCCCAATCAACAACACAAATTATCATCTTTGCATGTCTGTTCAAATTTTTCTGACACTCCTTTCAAAGAAACAATCTATATTTCAAAAACGCCTTGACTTTACTTTACTGCAAGAGCGTAACTATGCAGAAACAAATAAATAATATATTTACAAATTTGAGAAACGAAAAACTGAGGAAATGTGATCTTATCAGAACACTTGTATGGACGTCTTGGCACAAGTCTCTTTCTTAAATAATGACATTACAAAAGTATGTAGGTCTAA
The DNA here is from genome assembly GCA_963556465.1 of Berberis vulgaris. Lineage (NCBI taxonomy): Eukaryota > Viridiplantae > Streptophyta > Magnoliopsida > Ranunculales > Berberidaceae > Berberis > Berberis vulgaris. The sequence continues at coordinate 59,881,841 of OY747134.1, forward strand.
AGTTGGTGCCTTGGTAGATATGTGTAATGAGTGTAACATCAGATGCTATCCCATCTAGAAATTTTGTAAACTTATTTTTTCTTGGTGAAATGCTTTATGGCTCCTTATTTTTGTTAAGGATTGATTCTGATAGGGATACTGATGTTAAGTTTTCAATAAATTTTGAACAAGATTGTTGATAGAGTCGAGATTTGGTTGTGAGAGAAGGTGAAAATTGGAATTCGGGCATATGCTGACATGCATAAATCCAGATTTCAAAAAACATACAGTTTCAATTCGAACCCTAGAGATTCAAAACCTCTAAATAAAAAAACTCTAGATTCAGAAACCCTAATTTCATCAAACAATTCACGCTTCAGATACACTTCAATTCACTCTTCAAAAATTTAATCAAACACTTAGCACCCCATAAAAGCTAAGATAGAAGACACAAAAAGAAAGCAGAGAGAGAGAGAGAGAGAGTACCTGTACGAGAGAATCTGCAGTCGCTGATCGATTTTGCAAAATGGTTTGGAGGTTGAAGACGCCGAGCAAGGAGGGAAGTCGAGGGAAGGAGGGGAGGAGGGAAGTCGAGGGAGGAGGGAAGGAGGGGAGGAGGGAAGTCGAGGGAGGGAGCAGGGAAGTCGAGGGAGCAGGGAGGGTCGATGTCGAGTGGAGGGGAGCAGGGAAGGAGGAGCTTCGAGTGGAGTGGAGGGGAGCAGGGAGGGTCGATGTCGAGTGGAGGGAGAAGGGAAGGTGGAAGTCGAGTGGAGGGAGCAGGGAAGGAGGAGATTCGAGTGCGTAAAAGGGGAGAGGAAAAAAATCGAGCACCAAAAAGCCCGCCCAATTTTTTTTCAGCGTTTTTAGTGTAGCCACGATTTTGAGCCGTTGGTCATTATAGCCACGATTTTGAGCCGTGGCCATTTTTTTAGCCACGGTTTTAGGCCGTTGGTCATTATAGCCACGGTTTTTGGCCGTGGCAAATACAACAACGGTTTTGAGCCGTGGCCATTGTTTTAGCCACGGTTTTAGGCCGTTGGTCATTATAGCCACGGTTTGTGGCCGTGGCAAATAAACCAACGGTTTTCAGCTGTGGCATTTTTTTTAGCCACGGTTTTAGGCCATTGGTCATTATAGCCACGGTTTTTGGCCGTGGCAAATAAACCAATGGTTTAGAACCGTGGCCATCTCGGAGTAGCTAAACTGGCCTTTTGGTGTAGTGGAAGCATGTAACAAAAGAAACTTGTAGAAGATCACTAGGTGGAACGAGCCCAGGAATAGTCAGCATCCTTTGACCCTCCCTCTCTCTTTGAGCTGCCGCCTCCTCAGCATAGAGATCTTTGTTATCCTGCAGGATTCACAAGTAACATGATGTTTATAACAGCTATTGAGAACTCCGAAATGCAAATATCATTTGACACCTTATATTTGAGGTAATGTATCATAGAGTTTTATCAACAGTTCACACTGATAAAAACTACCTATAGAAAACAACTTTAACATGACCAGAAAATAAGAAATAAGAAATAAAAAATAAAAAATAAAAAATAAAATTACAAGGATATGTAAGATATCAAAGGTTTCCAGTTTGTATGGATATCGAGTCCACCCAATATGTTAAAAAAAAAAGCTTGATTAGCTATGATACCTGAGCTGGAAATTCTTTTGATTGCACAAGGAAATCACGAATGTGATTTTTAAATGTAGACAGATCATTTCGCGACTCCAAAAGACCAGTTACAAATTGAGTAACCTACAAAATCACACTGTTCAGTAAATCATGAACTCATGATAGAAAAAGAAGTTAAAAAAAATTGTCTACCTCTGCTGTTGTCATGTTAGGGAACGAAGTACCCAAAAGTTTTATGGTGTACTCCTGAACAAACATTTTGTTGTTAGGATATGGATAAGCAACGGTTGATGCATCCCACAAAGGCTCTGTCAATGCACCAGAATCCACCTAGAAATGCATTAACATGCAACAGTAAGGATCCCATTCCTTTTTATTTCTTTTATAAGACATGGTACTGAATAAAATTCGTTACCAAGCAAAACAAGTGCAGCAGCACAAGTACATGTAACTTGAACCCAGGCTTATGAAATGTGTCGGTCAATACTGCAAAAATCTCTTGCTCAATTGTCAAAAAGTAAGTTCGATGGAACTGATTGCAAAACTCAGAAACCTGTTAAATGGGTAAACCACAGGTAAGACATATATGAAGTTATAGTTAACTGTAACAAAAAATAATGTACCATACGGGTATCCTCTGTTGATCAAACATGACAGTTTAAGTTTACTATACAATTTACAGGAAAACTACCATATCAAATAACTGATGATTAGAAGGATGAGAAAAGTACCATTTTGGGGACTATAAAACCGGATAAGAGATTCCAGATTCCGTAAAATGCAGCAGAAATGATAGCGGTGATGTTATGATTGGGAGTCACAGCGACAGCCATCATTCCATAGAACGTGAAGTACAACAATGTGAGGTACATGATGAACAAGTACCACAAGAATTTGGCAACTGACCAATGAAATCTGATCATGGAGTACACTATAACCCCATATACCAAACTTTGTGCGAAGATATATGGCATCTCAATCATAATCTGCAAGCACAAACGAAAAAAATATTTATTTACTTTCTTCAATGAAATAAGTTAACATGAAGTTTTCAAAATAATAATGGAAGCTATTAATTACCTGAGCAAAAGCGTAAGGCAATGCGGAATAGGTTCATGCAACTTTCTCTCGGTAGAAGATTGTTCTTTTACAGCAACCACCGGTTGTACAGACGTGGCATATAGTGTTCCAAGGAATAAAACAGCAGAATACATAGATCCCATTGCATTAAGCATATCTTGTTGCTCGTTCCTACAATTTCCAACATGAGATAAATCACGATATGCTAACACATGAAAGACTTTCTTTTCATTCCAAATTTTAATATATTTGCTTACGTTTTAGATCCAAGATCCCAGAACACTGTGCCGAACAGGACTGCTATGATACCGGTGAAGAAAAACCTCACTGCAGAGTATTGTGGTTGCGCCAGTATGACCAATGTTGTTTCCATAGGCAAGCCATGCATCGAACAAGGAAAGATTGTGAATACTGCGAAGAGAAATGAATGTCTTTTGAACCAGGGGCAGGGATACTCAGTTCCTTGATTAAAGCTTTGTTCCTCCTAAAATAAAAAATTAAAAACATCCATCAATAAAATAAAATTTTGCGATTGTGATCAATTTATGTTTCATTGATAGCAGTTTAGGTAGTTTATATCTGAAACTCACTTGTATAGTTCTGAGTTCTTGTACACATCGGTGAAGTCAATCCCCAGGATATCTGCTTGTGCATCACTAGACACTTCCAACATCCATCTTGCTGGATTATAACCATCCTTAATTTTAGAAACTCCTTTAATTCCCTGAATAGTGCATAGTTAATCTATGTCAGTGACCATGGAGAAAGAAATTTCCAAGAAACGTCCCAGTATGTAATAAGACTTGCCTCAAAGTAGCTGATGAGATGGCAGGACTCGCGAACCAATGGACCAACATATATCTTTTCTCCTCCTCGCTTCATTAGGAATAACTGTAATTCCAAATAAATAATTAGTACACTGTTATTACATAAGAGGTTTATTATATCTTCCTTGTTTTGTTTTAGTGTCGACCTCATCAAAAGCTTCAAATATGTAAGTTCTACAAGCTCCATGACCTCGTGAACAAACATCTGAAACCATAATGTTGATTGAGTTAATAAATGGCCTAATGGCATCTCTGAAGGAAGGATCACAAATAGAGTAACATTTGAAATCAACTTACCTCTTTTGTTTTTGAATGAACTTCAGCAGGCAAACACAACCATGCAGAGTAGACGAGGGACTCGTGTACTGTCACGTATGGAGAGTGGATGTCATTCTGCTCACAATATCCTGATATGCGAGCAAATGTTTCTTGCTTTTTAGGGTAACTGGATATGGTGATGTTTCCATCTATATATCCACCCGTTTTCCTTCCAGCTAAGACATCCATAAGAGTGGTCTTACAAGCACCACTGAATCACTAAGAAAAAAGGAAGGGAGAAGCAAAACTTCAGGGGGGCATAGGATGGGACTCTTGCATTGCATTAAGGGTGTCAACAACCTAGACCCTAACAATAATCATCAAGGTACCGAACCATGGATTGGACTCTTGCTAGAGCTTTCTCAACACCAGCAACTTTTTGTTTCTGACCAAGGCGCAGAAATTCATAATCATCAATTTTCCCATTTTCAGGTTGGGGTTTACTGATTGCAATATCAGCTAGGAAACCTCGTAATCCAGTTCTTTTACGCCTACACCTCAAAATAGCCTTTTCAACAATACTAACAGACCAAACAACTTTTTTATATTGCTTTCGGACTTGATGACCCCTAACATGTGCCTGAAGAGGGAACAAAAGAATTTAGCATATTTGAAAAAGCAACCAACAAAATTCAGGGATTGCATAGTAGAAACAAAAAAAAATGCAGGGGGGGAGGGGAGGTATAGCAGTGATATCCTGTACTGTCCAAAACCATATGGTAAAACCTTCTAAACAAACGTATCTATCTTCCTTCTCAAACACTCGTAAAGTAATATCAGTCGCTGCATGGAAAACACAACTTTGAAAGTTATAAACAAGAAAACTAAAAGCTAATTGGCCATATATTCTCAAACTGACCCCAAGTGTTGTACCGTAAGTACGTTACTATTTATCAAATCTAAAACACCTTTTGCACTTCTCACGAGAATGGGTTTCAAGAATAGGGAAACCTTGTAATCAGTTACAGTTCCATAAGAAAACATCAAAACCCAAAATGGGACACCAAATATTAAGAAAAAATATTAACTACTCATGACATGTCAGATTGTTGTCCAATAATGAGAGATTGTTAAAGCATATATATTTATCTAAAAAAGAAACACAAAATGTCCTTAAAACCATCAATATTTTCAATTTCTTTAGCTAGTTTAATCCACCACAGCACCTACCAAAATTGTACAAATTATATACAGCAGCAGTGTACTGTGCTTTGTTTTCCATTGAGTCATACATAGCTCAATCAGACAAAACAAGATTTAAATGCTTATTATTTGTGTTTATTTTGTAGATTTGTGCATCATTGTAAGACTTGTAAAAGGAAATAAGCAATGGGAGCCTTGGCAGCTACAAATGCTTAAGACTATAAATAGATCCTGCATAACATATTTCCGATTTATCTATGTTTGTGATCCATTTCATGTTTGAACCAGAGAATATATTCAAACAACTAGTGTCTTGCAACAATATATCACATCACATATACAATCACGAGAACTTCAAATTATGAACTTTAACAACGAAAGAACAAACAAACATCATAGTATCAAATATTAAACAACACTATTCAACATTAAATACAACAAAAAAAATCAAGAAACTGAACATCGTGGCTTAAGGGTTTAGTCAATAACCATTCTTTTTCAACTATTATTCACTTAAATCAACAGAAACTGAAGTTGTTTTTGAAAGGCTCCCCGCCCCTTCGAGTTTGTATAGATATTAAAACATAAATTATCATTTGCATTACTATATAGATATTAAAGCATAAATTATCATTTGCATTACTAACTTTGCAAAAGGAAAAAAGTGAAAACGATCCATACTTCGTAACCAATTAGTAAAAACAAAAATTCACAAACCTGAGAGTTTGCTCGGAACGATAGACATATTAGCGATGCTGGGGGGACATCATTTTTTCCTTCTTTAACCTCTTTATGTTTAGAAATAATGGGCAGCTTCAGACTAGTACCGTCAGACAGACTCACTTCCATGTCTGGAAACTTAACAGCTGCCATGGCTGGAATGATAATCTTATTGGCCACAGAAATCTACATAAAAACACAAATTGAATGAGCAACACAAAACCAATGGTTCCAAAACCCCAGCTTATACTATCACTAGTATGCCTTGTTTAGCGGGCGTCATACCTTACCTTGCCACAATGTTTCCTGAGCTTCGAAATGTCCGCAAAATACCCTCTGTTCAATTCATCTTTACTGCCCTACACCCACAAAACCCAAATACGCCCATCAATTGTTTGAATAAATTCCAAGCAGAAAAAACCATTAAACCAAAAAAATCACTTATAGTAAAAATTTAGGGAATTCGGGGAGAACCATACAGTCTAGCTCGTTCTTTCTCGATGGCCGCTTTGTTACCCATCTACAAAATGAAAAGATTGAATCTTTCGATTAAGCAGAGAGAAAAATGAAGTGGGGTACAAAGAGATCTGGAGAAGAAGAATAACCTGGTAGATGTCGAGGAAGCGATATGTTGTTCTCTGTGAAGGGAGAGTCTGAAGAAAGGTCTTGTCTTGTTCATATCTTCCTCTTCTTCTTGCACTTGTTGTATTGAGGAGATTCGCGAAAGCATGTCCGAGGTTCTGCTGGTGAAGAGACGTCAAACGCTTCAACCTCAACATCTCTATCTCTCTCTCACTCTCGAGTCGAAGATCCCAACAGTGGCGAAAGAACACTAGTAGCTGAAAGAAAAAAAAAATTAAATCTGAAACAGATCTGAAGAAGAAGAAGAAGAAGAGGAGATCTAAAGAAGAATAAGGATCTTACCTGGAAGGATATCTGAACCGAAGGAGGGACGGAAAGATCAGTGTGCTCTTCTTTTTCTTCTTCTCACCAAACTCAACATTGGAGGCTCCTCTCTCCTTCTTCTTCTGATTTGAGAACGACAACGAGAGCGACAACAAGACCGTGAAACTGAAGCTCCTCCCTCCTCTGATTTGAGTTCTCCAACACTCTGATTTGAACGAAAATGGAGCTCCTCTCTCCTCTGCACCAATTTTTTTCACTCAATACCGCGAAACTGTTTTCGCAATGGCGGGATGTGAGTTCTATTTTTGCAAGACCGCGCAAAACCTCTGATTTTAGGCTATAGCCACCGTTTTGGGCCGTGGCAAATAAACCAACGGTTTTGAGCCGTGGCCATACCCGTGTAGTTAATCTAGCCACGGTTTTATAGGCCGTGGCAAATAAAATAACGGTTTTGAGCTGTGCCCATCTCCGTGTAGCTAATCAAGCCTTTTGGTGTAGTGATATCTTACTGATTAACTTCAAATTATGCTAACTTGACTTATAGTGCAAGAATAGTCGAGTTGAGACAACTCATGAAATATGTTTAACTTAAAGATAATATTAACTTTATGTTTCCACTTAATATATCAACGTGACAAGTGAAAACATGTATTTCTCAAATTTAAAAGCATATTTGAAAGCACATTATCTTCATTGGAAAGGAACTCAGATTTTGAATGCATTTTCAAATCGAAATTTTTTCACACAATCATAATTAACTATTTAATCAATGGAGATTGAGTGGAATACAATAGTCAATTGTGAAATACATTTTAGTTCAAAATTTTTGAAAAATGCAGAAAAAATCATAAACCTCGCCCCCAAACCTAAACCAAACATTGTCCTTAATGTATAAAATGATGGTCATGATAAATTCAGGAAAATGAAAAGATGTGAGTTAGAGTGATATTACCATGGGAAAGTTTTTACCAATTTCGACGAAATCGTCCACTAATGAACCCTAAAAAACATAAGAACTGTGGACTCATCATGATAAACTCATAAAAACAATACAGGACAAAAAAAAATATACAAATGAAAATAATTACATGCATCAGTTGTAAGTTAAAATTGTTACGGAGCTAACGAGTATGAGTGAAATGCAACTAGAAAGAACTCGAAAATCAATCCAGACTGACCATAATGACACAACTGAAGCTAGGTTGCCTCCTAGGAGCGTTTGGTTTAACGTCGTTAGCCTGACATATATTCTTCCTCATAAATGATGTACCATGAAATGACGAGGAAGAACATAGCGAACACTCTCCCAAACCTAGATACTTAGTCCACGATGTTGACTAGATCATATAGCAACAACCAAAAAAGTTGAGGATCCGTCCAACATATAGTAACACCCACATGCAGCACAACAGAAACTAACACACCCCTACGACGACGAAGAACACTATCTATGGGATGTATTCTTTCCAAAGAATATTGAGAATCAAACTTCATGTAGGAGTCATTAGGAGGACATATGTCAAATGGGTCATTAAGAAAAGGCGAGAAAGGGAATGGGTCAGAAAGCCCAATAGTATCAATAGAAGGGTTTAGTTTTTACTCACCGAGTGGAAGGAGTTCCACTTTAAGCTTCCATGTGTAACCCGGATCCATAATAGAGGCTGAATCAAGCAAAGCATTCACTTCCCTATTGGAATCATCAATATCGAAGTCTAAAACCGAAGTGAGTCAAACATGCTGCTAAGGGATCATCTAATCCAGACTGCAATAAGGAATTCTCCACCGAGTTCTCAATCATGTTAACTTCACAAACATCCTCGGACTCAGGAGGTTGTTGGCTTACATTAAAAACATTGAGTTCGACAGTCACGTTTCCAAATGATAGTTTCATGATTCCATTCCTACAGTTAATAATAGCATTAGATTTGTCAAAAAATGGTCGACCCAAAATAACTGGAATGTGACTAGAGGGGTTGTGAACAGGTTGTGTATCAAGAACTATGAAGTCCACTGGAAAATAAAATTTTTCAACCTTAATGATCACATCCTCTATAACACCGCGGGGAATTCTGATTGACCTATCTGCCAATTGCAGTGTTACTTTAGTCGATTTTAGTCTGCTAAGACCTAATTGCTCATAAACAGAGTATGGCAACAAATTAACACTCGCCCCCAAATCCAACAATGCCTTATCAATCATATGATCACCGATAACACAAGAAATAGTCGAGCACCCAGGATCTCTATACTTAGGCGGGATTCTGTGTTGAATAATTGAGCTTACTTACTCGGCGAGGAAGGCTCTCTTTTGCACATGTAACTTTCGCTTTTGTGTGCAAAGATCCTTAAAAAATTTGGCATAGATAGGAACTTGCTTAATGGCATTGAGCAATGGAATATTAATGTGAACTTGTTTAAAATTTCCATTACATCGTTAGCATTTGCTCATTTCTTTGCTAAAGCTAACCGTGATGGAAACGGTGCCCTAGGCAAATAATATGCCTGAGTGGGGTTAAAGTCAAGAGGCACATCTTTAGAAGGCGAGGCTTTATCAACCTTTTTGTCAGATGGAGATGCAACCTGCTTTGACTTAGATGGAGATGCAATGACACTCGAATCGGGTACTTGTACCCGATTGTCAACCTGTTTTCCACTCCTAAGGGTAGTAATAGATTGGACATCTTCATGGCATGACTCAGATCTACTACCAACTGTGAATTGACCCTTCGGGTTTGGAACAGGTTGACTAGGAAATCTCCCTGGCTCTTTCTCAGAAGAAGACTGAGTAATCTTACTCACAACTATCTCAAGTATAATGAGGGCTTGAGATTGGTGTTGAGTCGTGGATTTCAACTCAGATATGACCAGGACTTGAACATGCAGCACAGACCTCGGATGAAGCATTTGCAAGAGGTGCAGGTTGAGTCACATTAAAAACTGCATCTATCTTTTAAGCCATAGTCATAACAACTTTCTCTAACTTCGAGGTAGAGGAGGAGTGATCAGATGGATCTCTAATCTCATATATACAGCCCTTACGCCTATCAGACTCCTTTTTCGAATAATCCCTTTGCTGAGAATTTTCAGAAAGCGTCTCAAAGAATTCCCATATTTCATTGATGCTCATTTTCATTAGTGACCCAACACTAGTGGCATCAATCATACGACAGTTTTGAGGAGTTAAACCGTCTTGGAAGTATTGAACTAGTCGCCACTTCTCAAATCCGTGATGGGGACACCTGATAATGAGTTCATTATACCTTTCCCAGCATTCATAGAAATTTTCGCCCTCTTTTTGCTGAAAAATAGATAAATCTCGTCGGAGGGCATTCGTTTTATGAATGGGAAAGTACTTTGTCAAGAAATTTCTTGACATCGCATCCCAGGATGTGATGGATCATGTCTCTAATTCATTTAACCATGATTTCTCCTTATCTTTAAAAAAAAGGGAAACAACCTAAGACATACCGAATCATCAGAAAAGTTCTGGTACTTCAGGTTGGCGCAGATGTCAAAAAAAGGCAGCAGATGAATAATAGATGGTTTGAGTTCAAATCTGTTTGCATTTGTCTCAGGTAAGACAATGCAAGATCGAACATTACTAGGAAAAAGGGCAAAGTAATCCTTAAAGACCTTCCTCTCAGCCATCTCAGTGGACAAGGATGATGAACCTAAATAGGTGTAAGAGACAGTTAAATTCTAAGACTTATTTAAACTAATTTAGAGTTGGGGGTTATAGCAGATGTAAATTACTAAATTAAGATAATGAAATTGAACACTTAAATATTAAACTGATAAGATGTAAGAGAGTGAATCGAGACATCGAATCCACCACAGGTTCTTCGAGATTTGTGTAATCCAAATTATTGTTTTCAAGAATCAACACGACTAACCTAAAGATTAATCTAAGTTCGCAATTGATTTCAGCAAAGGCATAAACCCTAGCATTGTGTGTCTTTCTATGGCACACACAATCACAGGTTTATTTTTATTTTAACTAATTCTAAACCCCTAGCATTGCATGTCTTCTTATGGCACACACAATCACAAATTCAAATTAATTGATTAAAGCATGCTTTGAATTCAACAAAGGGAACTTTTAACTACTGATTAGTCTAGATAATTATTCTGGATATAATTGGTGAAAACAAATTATTGAAATTCAAAAATCAACTGTATTTAATGTTCAAGCATATGGTAAACAATAAATTAAGATACGACAAATTCTAGGAAACCTTGTGGTTTCATATTCGCCTCGGCGTGGGGTGTAGAAGATCATGGTGGAGGACGTCACGGCATCAATGGAGGTGAAATCCATCAGTTCCCATGCGATCATGCGACGCGAAGGGCTACTAGGAGACTGTGGTGGTACAAAGTAAGCAATTGAGGTGCCAATAGCCTGAGTTTCAAATTCTGTTGGTTCTTGCCCTTTTCCTGCGTCTTTGTCCTCCTCCGAGCTTTACTATTCCTTGCTACTTTTTCGTTCCGGTTCAACTGATAAAGAGAAAAAAGAGAGTGAGAAGGCACAAAAGAGTGAGAAATACGAGAAGGAGGATGAGAACGAAGGAGAGAAACAGAAGGCAGAGAGCTCCAATTGCTGCTCGGCTGGTGGTATGCTCTGTTACGAGGTGGTTGCGCTGCTGAAGAAGAAGAACAAGCAGAGGGAGAAAAATGAGAGACGGGAGAGAGGGACCTCGGTGATGGGTGGATTTCTTCCTCACGTGCTCTGCTGCTGCTCCTGTTCTTTTGTTGCGTTGCTACTCTAGTAATGGGTGGTGTTGGTTGTTTGTGACGATGGTCGAGAAAGAGGGAAACAGGGAGAAAGAGAGAGAGATCGCAAAATGAGATAGGAAGAATCAAGGTGAGAAGGAGGTCTACTGCTGGACAGTGTTGACGAAAAAGAACAGAGGAGAGGGAACAAGGATTAGATCTGTTGCTTAATGTGGTGCGTGAAAGATGATGGTGGTGGTGCGTTGTCTGTTTGTGATGTAGGGGTTGAGATGAAGGAACAAATAATAAAATAGGGAAGTGGATGAAGAGAGGAGATGGTGATGGTGGTGATGGCAAGGTGAGGTGCGCTGCCGGTCCTCCTATTGAGTGAGGATAACCGGCAAGGTGGATGTGGCATGGTGGCTCGAAAAAGAGAAGGAAGAAGATAGTAGGCCAAGGAACATAGGAAAAAAAAAGAGGAAAAAAGGGAGAAAAGAAACGTAAATAGGTTCTCCTTTCTCCTTATTAGGTTGGGTTTGGGTTTCTAGGTCAGCTTTTGGGCTTGGGCTTAGGTTAAATTAGGTGGATTTAAATTTGTTTGGGTTATGTTTAGACTTGTGATAATTGACTAGTCACCCGCTACTTTGTACCACTATTTTAAACAACCAATTGATCATTCCTCGAAATTGCCGCCTTAATGCGATTTCATCATTTACGCTCAAATTCCTACAAAAACATGAAAACAAAATAATAAGAATACATTATAATAATCTAAACACTAACAAATATAAATTAAGGGATACATTATGTAATAATTACATGAATATCATTGGTACCATATGGGTACAAGATTATCTTTCTCATTTTGATCAGAATGAAGGATGTTGGTGAACGCGTGACTTAGCGGGTGATCTAGTTGCTAACTTCCCCTCGGCTAAATGATCACGCCGTTTGCAAGATGACTTTGTTGGCTTGCTTAGGGAAGTTGTCGGATGACTTCAAGTTCTAACAGAAATACTGCATCTTGGCTCATTTTGATTCTAAGTACTTCAAGTTCAAGGGTCGTTCGCTTGAGCAAGAGTTCAAGCCACTTCGTAAGTATTGTTTCACCCTTTGATCGTTGCGTTGATTTTATCCTGATCGTCGCATGCGTTTCTTTGTAGGGAGGTTCCCCACTACTCTTCTTTTGTCGAAGGAGCAAGTTACTATGAAGGCATTTCGTGACATGCCATGGATGAGGGTGGAGGACATTATCTGTCCTATAACTTTAATTTTAGTGGACTGTGGGCCAACTAACACGTGGCCCCCACTTTTTACAGTTTGTCGAAGGTTAAGTCTGAAGGTAGAGCCCTTTCCAGAAAGAGGATGGCTTCCAAAGTTAAGGCTCTTACCTTGCCCGACATAGAGAGGATTTTTGAGATGTTTGCCTCATTTATCAGTTCAAAGAGGTCTTGCGCTGGGGCCAAGTCGGCTCCCAAACAGTCTGTTCCAGTGAGGGAGGAACGTGAACTTGACCAACCCGCCAGGGCGGAAGTCGAAGTATCGGTTGGGAGAAGGACTACCTGTGATTAGCAGGTTTGATGATACTTCAAAACTGAGTACCAAGCATGCTAAAGCTTTGAGTTAGAAGTTGACGTTGGCTGCTATGGCGACTTCTATTGGTGCTGACCAATTCAGAATCGCTTTACTAGAAGGTTTTGCTGAGGATTCTCTTGAGGTCTCAGAGTTCAATCGTTCTGCTGGTGGATTGTCTGACAGTGGTCATGGTAGCGTGGGCCATCCCTCTTGTAGTCCGCATTGTTCACTGTCTTGCTCTAGGCCACATATCAAGGTAATGGAGGGTCCATTGGATAATTCAATTTCTTTTCTTCCTTTGGATTCCGCTGAGCCTACTCGCAATAAAGGGTCGACTGCTGGTGACAACGGGAATCCCGTGGATGAGGGCCTAGGTGTAGTGGCGACTACAAAGGACAGTGCTGACGTGATTCTGCATCCGGGAAAGCTCCATCCGGATGCGCAGATGAGTCTGTTTGCTTCAGACGTAGTGAATATGAGCAACCAGGCCTGGCACCAGGAGGTTGCCATTGACTATGCTTCGAGGAAACACATAAGCAAGCGTTACAGTTTGCTGATGGACCATGCTTCGAAGCTTGAGGAGGATACACTAGAAGTGCGTATGGATAAGGGTTTGAAACACCTTATGCCAGGGATGTCTCATTTGAGCCAGGTGGTCGTCGTTGGGATGAAAGTTGAGGTGGCTCATGAAAGGGTGTACACCATGGAGCGTGTCTTCTTGACTATGCAGAAGTTGTATTCTGATGCACTTTTCGAGATTGAGTTGCTGAAAAAGCAGATTGAGGAGAAGAGGTTAGAATAGTCAGTCGTTGATGCCAAGACTTAGAGGGTTCGTCTGGAAGCCCTTGAGTCTGATTTAGTAGAGGAAGTGTCTACGAGGGGAAGATTTAGGCAAGAGTTGAATCTGGTCCGCCGTGATCTGGAAGTTGCACAGAAAGCTGCGGCTAAGATGCACTCTGAGTTGTGGTCAGGAGCTAGAGACCGACGTGGAATTCAATTCTCTGGAAGCAAGGAAAGCTGGAGGCCAAGTTCTCCTAGAGCAACATGAGCTTAGCGCAGTTAAGAGTAGCCTGGGTACAGAACAATCTTTGGTTAATGCGCTGACAGGCAAGCTGGTGATGTTGTAGTGTGAGCTTGCTGAAGCGAAGGTGCGCGAGGAAGAGCTTCTCAAGGCACAAGGCAATGTGAATTTCATTGAGTCGTGCATGGGAGATTAGAATTGCTGGCATTGTTGAAGGAAAAAATCCAGAATGGGACCTTGCTTATTATAAGAAGATGTCTTACGCAGACTTCGCAATGGTCTCCCTGTCATCAGAAGAAGTGGGCGATCCAGATCACGGCGCTCAAATTGTGGCGCGTACAGACGCAACTCCTTTTCCTTCCCCTGTTAAGCTTAGTTCTCCCGTATCTGTACCCCCTCCTGATGAGGAGTATATTTTGTACATTTTCACCTTTTGTTTCAACTGTTAATGAAAACAGGTTTATTTTGAGTATGCTTTGTATCTGCATTATTTCAATCTCCTTGTTCCATTTTGCCTTGTCGTTTTACTTTGACACAGGTCTGGTTGGGTTAGCAGGAAGCTGAGTGGCCTGTTTGCTATTGAGAGTTAGACTGTTTATGTCGCGAATGATTCTGACATGTTCCTCTGTGAGGTCTCAAAGTTGCTATCACACGGTTACATCCAATAGTGGGCGCTCTGCTGATGGTTTAGCAGTCGGTTATGCTACCCAGGCCGTAGCTCATCCTTGTGGTAAGCCATTGGAGATTTAAGTTGTGTATCTGACTGTCGGTTGCGGTTGCTTGCATGAGTGAATTGTTGCAGTCGAGCACATGCGTTGCATTTGAGCTAGAGAGCTTGTGCCGAGTCAGGTTTCGTAAGCTCGGGCTGACATCCCATGTAGCATTCGTTTGTGTGTCAGCGGGCTAATTTTTGAGTTGGAATGTCAGTCTGTATGAGCATAAAGACGTTGCTTGAGCTGTAATTTACTTCGACGACCGCTATCTTGAGAAAGAGCGGTGGTCGCGTGGCCAGCTGTTGACATCAATCGGGGCTGACTGGGTTCCCAAATTTTGAACCATCTATACCTGGGTGGAGTGGATTACAGGTTTGGGATGTGAGAATTTGGCGATCATGGTTTGTTGGAGAGCGATGATCCCGTGGCGAGCCGTCGACATCATTTAGAGCTTATTAGACTCCCACCTTCCAAACCATCTACACCTGCGCGTAGCGGGCTACAAGTTTGGGATGAGAGGATTCAACGACAATGCTTTGTAGAAGAGCAGTGGTCCCGTGGCAAGGCGTCGACATCAGTTCGGGACTGACTAGGCTCCCAACTTCTAAATCATCTACATTCGCGGGCATCGAGCCACAAACTTAGGAGTTTTCGGCGACCATGGTGTAGAAGAATAGTGGTCCCGTGGAAAGCTGTCGGCATCAGTTTTGAACTGACTAGGCTCCCATCTTCCAAACCATCTACACCCGCACAGAGCGTGCTGCAAGTTAGGGAGTTGGTAATTCGATGACCATGGTCTGTAGAAAAGCAGTGGTCCCATGGCGAACAGTCGACATAAATCGGAACTGACTATGCTTCCACCTTCCAAACAATCTATACCCGCACGCAGCGGGCTATAGGTTTGGGCTTTGACTAGAAGTTGTCGTTGTCAGTCATTTTTACTAGGCTTACCTAATCGGGTTCGGCGACTGTTGTCCACGAAGGGTGTGACGATCCATGGCCAGTCGTCGTCACCACGCGTAAGAGTGCTGATTAGACTCCACTTCCTAAGCCATCAACATCCGCGCGTGGTGAACTAGGCGTCAGGATGAACCAGAAGCCGTCGTCATCAGTCGAAACTTACTAAGCTTGCCTAGTTAGGCTGGGGCTCTGCTTGTTAAGGGCATGCGAGCCTACTTTTGCAGGCGGAGTGCACCGCTCGGATTAGTTTCCTTTCAAAAAAAAAGAAGTACCTTAAATCGGCTAGAGATATGCAGGTGTGATCCGTGTGTCAAAACTGACTAGAGTTTCTCCTGCTCGTGTCAGCGCATGTGGTAGAATACCGCTCGGATAGTGGGTTGAGCCCATGGGCCTGTAAAAGAAGAGTTAGGCCCTGTTGTAGGATCTAAATGCTACGTGTACAACGTAGATTGCATGGTGACACGCGTACGGCGTAGATCGCGAGATGATTGAGTATCAGTTATTCCCCCCCAATTAATGGGGTTGTGTGCAACATCATTAATTGGATGAACGTGGTCCTGTGCTGTTTCCTTGGGAATCGTCGTTTCCTCATTTCCCATACGGTATTCAATGTTGATAGTTAATGTTGAACTGCCTGTTTGGTGAACCACTATTTCTATATAATGGTGTTCCTTATTCGTTGTAGGCATTATCCTCTACAAAGTGCACCTCTTCAGATGCTCTTACTCAAAGAATATGCTTTGGATTTTCCAAAGGCCGAACAGAAATTTCTAACGCTGGAATCTTCGAATGTTTTGACATTTGTGGCGATGAGTCATGATAAACTTGTTGTTATTTGAGGTCACCTGCTTTGGTTGAGCACCCAATTGGTTCGCTGAGACCTTGTAATTTCTTCTCGTATTGCGTAGAAAAAGTACATAATTTCTCCCAATGGATGAGTCTGTCGTTTACGTGTTGGTGCCCTGTTGGTGCTTCGAACCGACTAGTTTCAGAAATAATATTAGCAGCCAACCTCGGAGCGGTTATTTTCCTTCCTTCTCAGCTAGCCCCGTCATGTTGCGTTGCGCTGGAATTCAGGATTGCAAGGCAGAGTGGAGTTGGACATGGCCTGTCGGAGTGGGCCATTGACTCCTAGATGCCCCTCTCATCCCTCAGTGGGAGGGTGCACTCGATCTGTTTCAACTCGATACTTGTCCCAAATTCGTTTGTGTCAGTTGGTTGTAGCTTCAGCTGGCATTTCGCAGGGCCTCTGGTTGCTGATTTTGTACCACATGAGGCTATATTTGAGGGGTGTGTTCGTAAAGGCATTGAATTGAACGCGCTCTTTCATCCTACTCTTGCTCGTGGAACATCTTCTTCGAAGAAGTCGCTGAGCAGAACTCTATAAAAGCTCCGTTGTCTACCCTAGGTACCTTTGTTGTCGCTTCTGAGTCTTCTTCTGAAGTCGAACTGTTTGAGCGAGTATTTACTTTATGTTGCATCGGATTCAGTTGCTTATAGTTTGTAGTTTTTTGTACTCGCCTCTTGGCAATCGTTGTTACATCTTTCCAGTAATCAATAGAGCGTGTTTGCGTAATTCTCTTTTATTTTTTAAATCATTGCAAATCACATAAGCTCCTAAAAATTAAAACTTTACATTGACTATGGAAAGAAAACTAGAAAACTGAATAAATTGACTATTGGTGGAGAGAGGTCGACTCGACCCTAAAGTGAATTCGCATGGCCCTTGCTTGGATTGTTAGTACCTTTAGCGAACTGCCAAGTTTCACTAACGTCGCTGAGGTTATTGAAAAGTAAACCTTACATGGGAGGGTCCTTCTGCGCCCACTGATAGTCGTGGGGTCGTGCTCCCGTCTGCAATGACCGTTCCACTTTGTCGGGTTGAAGAGCGGATTGCTCATGTAATGCTGGAATGTTTTCCGTTGCTAAGGTGAGCCACCGCTGTTGGGATTTTGTCTCCCTGTGGGTGGAGTGACTTTTCCATAATTTGTGGGTCTGACTTCTATTCAACTTGCCTTGTGGGCTCCAGCTGGATCTGGGAACATTATATCTACTTCAGTGCAGCATAATGGCAACCTCGTGCCGTTGGTTGGTCCCTGCGAATTGTTCCCTCTGAGTGGTTAGCTGTATTCTTGACGCAATGGTGAAGGGTAGAGACTACTGCTTTCATTTGCTGAAGCCACAATCTTCTTAGGATGAGGTTATTGGTAGACGCGTCTACCACCATGAAGTCCAAGAACAAGACCTTTCTTAGTCGTGGATCTCCTGCCACCATAGCTAATCTTATCTTCCCGACCGGGAAGCATTTCTCTCTGCTGAATCCAATCAGCAGGTAGTCGGAGGATGTCAGATTCTCCTCCTTGAGGTCCATACTGTGAAACGTGTTGTAGAACAGGACGTTGAGGGAGCTTCCCGTGTCAACCAGGGCCCTCTTCACTTCCCACCTTGCGATAGAGACCGAAATGACAAAAACATCATTGTGTGGTACACAGACTCCTTCGAGGTCCTTATCCGTGAAGGTCGAGGTGGGGGTGGGGCTTTGCACTCTTGAGTTTTATACGTGTCTGTCTTCGTTTGCATGCTGTGTCCGCATCTCCAGTAGAGTCTGTTTGCGAGACCTGAGCTCCTGGTCTTCTTCTGTTCCGACTCCTTGAAGGACATATATGATGCCCGAAGTCTCCTTCTCAATCTCCTTGACTACCTCTCCCTTTTCTCTGGTTCGATCCTGTTGTTTATCTGAATCTAGGAATTCCTTCAGCTTGCCCTTGCGAATTTAGTATTCGATTTCATACCTTCGACTCTTACAGTTATTGGTGTCGTAGCCACCCTCCTTGTGATATGAGGAATACTTATTGTTGTCGCATTTGGAGGGGTCTATGCGCTGCTTTGGGGTCACTTCAGATCTTCCCAGTTTTTCATGAAATTAAGGACGTTCAACAAGCTAGAATTGAGGGGGTCATGGATCTGGATCCAACGTAGTTGGAATATTTTTCTGGCCTAGCCCGACCAGAGTCCGATAGGTTGGCGTTGCGTTTTCGCTTGTTCATTTCTTCATCTTCTCTCATTTTTCCCTTATTTCTGTCCCAAGAAATGGAGGGTTTCTTCGTTACTTTAGTTTCCTTCTTTGTTGTTCTCATCTCTTCCAGGGTGATGTACCTCTGGGTGCCCTTCAAGAGTTCTGCCATATTCAGAGGGGTTCCAAGGTGAGGAAGTCATAAAACTTTCCTTTTTTTAGGCCCACGGAAAAATCCATCACGGTTGTGTCGTCGCTGCAGCCTTCAGTGAGCGTCAGCTCATCATTGAAGTGCGTGACATACTTTCTTAGTGTTTCGTTAGACTTCAGCCTCCAAGAGAATATGTAATGTGGGCCTTTCCTGGTCTGCTGGCTTCTGACAAAGTGCATCAAGAATTCATTGGCTAGTGTCTTGAATGAGTCGATCGACTTTGGTGGGAGGCTGTGGAACCATGTTAGTGCTGACTTCTTCAGGCTGGTAGGGAACGTTCTGCACATCACCGACTCAGAACCTTCTTTGAGTGCCAATACATGCTGGTAATGACGCAAGTGATCGAACGGGTCACCGGTCCTACCATAGAAATCAAGCTTTGGAGGGGTGAACTTCTTTGGAAAAGCCTCGTTCATGATGCAATCCACGAATGGGGGAACAAAGAGGCGGTTTAGCACGTCTGGGTCGTGTGCTCCTCGGCAGATAGGGTTCTGCGTGGCGAGCCTGGCTAACCTAAAAGTCGGGTCCACATTGACTGTGCCACCACCTCTAGTCCAATGAAAACAAGCAGGGGCTTGACTCTCATGTGCCTGCTCTCTGTTATCTATTAGAGATTGGGGTTTGTGCTACTCCTGGTCCCCATCGGTAGATGGAGGGTTCTGCTGTATAAGAATCTCCGTTGCTTTAGCGACCTACTGTATTTGTGACGACAACAAATCCATCCTGAGGTCTATCGTTGTTTGTTGCTGGCGTAGGGGTGTGAGCCTGTTGCCCGTGTATCACCGGTACCGCTGGAAGCAGAGGTATAACGCCAGTCAGAGCATTTGACGTGTCCCCTTGTTTTCCATTGTTGCATGATCTGGTGGTCATCATCTTCTTCTATTCTAAAGATGATGCTAGTGATTAGCTAGGAACTTTGTCGTCCCCATGGACGACGCCAAACTGATGCAGTCAATTTTCGCACCCTGCTTGACCTTGACCTTGACCTGCACAAGGAACGCACGTGAGCCACGAACCACCGTTGTGGTGGCCGATGACACTCTGATGCTAAAGACAGGGATTTGAGAAAGGTGTAATGTTCTAAACAGGGAATTTGTAGCGTACCTTAGCTTACCAACCTCATGTCTTATTTATAGTGCTGGAGTTCTTGTTCGACCAGGCTAGCGGTGGCATAGTTGAGGGAAAAAGATCTTTGTGGAGATCATTATCTAATTAGAAGTTGTGTTGTGAAGAGAAGTTTCCCTGTTAGACTTGTGCTCCTAGATACGTGGGAGATAGTTCCTAATCAGAGTGTTGTCCATAGATAGAAGTTTCCATGTGTGATGTATACTTTGGTATTTGCTTCCCAGTTAGAAGCAAAGTGCTGCTGTCGTTCATGTCCGAAGCTGATCCCCAAGATACTTGCCTTAATATGGCCTATGGGTATTGGGGATAGCTGTGAGACGCGTGGGCTTAGCAGGCTGTAGTGATTTGGGGTCCGTCTAGTGGACTGTATTGTGCGGGCTTGAAGTCGCTTGGGCTAGATTAGTGTTAAGGTGATGCTTGGGCCTGTTATTTTTCGTGATCATCATGACACATGTACGGTGTAGAAGAAAGGTCGTTTTGGTGTATCATCAATTTAGATACACTCTTGGTATATTTGATTTATTTCAAAACCCAAATTTTGAGCTATGCAAGTTGAAAATATCAAAATTGAGGTTTTACAATAAATCAAATATGCCAAGAGTGTATCTAAGCCATATTAATTGAAAAAATCCAAAAAAAAAAAAATCAAACACAAAAAATCACAAAATTAGATAGAGTTTGAAATATGTCTTATTGTAGCAGTTCCTGCGAATATGGTTATCCTACTTGCATGAACCTCTGTCATAGGACCGATTTAAGACTCTGTCCAATTTTGTATTTTTTGTGCTTGATTCTATTTTTGGTTTTTTTTCAATTCCTCTAGTTTAGATCCACTTTTGGTATATTTGATTTATTGCAAAACCTCAACTTTGAGCTATGCAAATTGAGAATGTTAAAATTTGGGTTTTGCAATAAATCTAATATGCCAAGAGGGTTGGAATTGAAAAAATCTATAAAAAAAAAAAATCAAACACAAAATACAAAATTGGACAGAGTTTTAAATCTGTCCTATCGCAGTTGTTCCTACGAATATGGCTATCTCATTCGCATGAACCGCTACAATAGGAAAATTTCATACTCTGTCCAATTTCGTATTTGATTATATTTTTGGTTTTTCAATTCATATAGTTTAAATACACTATTGGCATATTTGATTTATTGCAAAATCCCAATTTTGACATTCTTAAATTGCATAGCTCAAAAGTTGGGTTTTGCAATAAATCAAATATGCCAAGAGTGTATCTAAATCATAGAAATTGAAGAAAACAAAAAATAAAATCAAACACAAAAAATCACAAAATTGGATAGAGTTTGAAATCTGTCCTATCACAGCGGTTCATGCGAATGGGATAACCATACTCGTAGGAACCGCTGCGTGTTAATTTTTTTTATTGTAACGTCTACTGCATTTGGTTTTCAGGTCTCTAATGCACAATTCCTAGCGAGTTTTTTTCTCGTTTCACAACAGCTCTTGCAAATGATTGTATTACACTCACAACGGCTCGTGCGCTTGCAGTAGTCAAAACTTTTTGTATTGATTGAAGTTTGATTTTGTGTCCAATTTTGTACGTTAATTGATAAAATCTCTTACGTTTACTTGGATTACAGTTAACTTTGTAACCATTGCAGTGATATACATAAATACTTAAGAGAATCATAATTGTGAAATCATAATTCATTTCATAAACGAATAATCATTACATTTTCATTAACTACAAAGATTACAACAATCAAAATTGTATGTATCATGTCATCTTAGTTTTTTTTCGAGGTTTAGTTGGAGTGATATTCTCATGTTTCTTCTTCTCGTGCCTCTTCTTCATTTTGTATTCACTTCCTCCGCCAATAAGGACTTCTTCAATGTCATCACGACCACCCCTTCCCCTACCTCTACCACCAGGACCACCACCATCACCCCTTCCTCTACCACCAGGAACATAAGCACCACCACCACCCCTTCCTCTACCACTAGGAGCAATAGCACCAGCATCACCAACCCTTTCCCCTACCACCTCCTGCAACACCACCACCTACAACACCATCACTTGGAACACCACTACCATCACCAGTTGGATCAGTCTATTGCTCTTCCTCATTATCTCCGAAGGTGACATGCGTAGACATTTGTCTTAGCATGTCACCTACTTTCTTTTGCCTCATGAGCAACACAACCTTATCCACATTCTCGCCTTGCTCAATAGAGGCGTCCACCAACTGAAGAGCCTCATCAACAAACTTGTTCTACAAGGAAAACATTAGTCTTAGTAAAAAAAAAAAAATTGTATTTCAAATGTTAGTAAATTTGATAAAGTATAGATCAATTACCCGATTGTGAGATATGAACAATTGATTTCTTAAGGGATATGTCCTCCTAGTCATCGACGGTTGGATGAACGGATGACTAATGTCATGAAACCCCCTCTAAGTAGTCCTTGCTGCTATTCCATAGAAGCTTCAGTGGTGCAATTTGGTTTTCAATTGACATGAGATGATTCTGCCAAGTTGTAGCGAACGAATACAATATCTCGTGCTTCACCGAGTAGTTATGGTCAGATCGTTATCTATTCTTCATTTTGGCTCGAATGTGAGGATTTTGAATGACATGTACCCTTCCCATCTGCCTCATTACTCAATCTGGGTGATAGGGTTCTTTGACGTCAGAGCATAAAAAACAGCCTTGGAACCATGTAATGTTGTAAAGTGGAATTCTTCGTTTGAATTTCACATAAGGGTCCCAAATGACCTGACAATACAAACATGAACTTATTAAATTATGGATGAAAAATGAAAACAGTAACCTGAGATGAAACATGAACTTAAATGACTAACTTTTACTTCTTTAGGAGACATGTCATCGAGATGTTCCCTAAGAGTAAGGGTTTCTTCAGTCACGACTCCATTAAGTTGGGGGCAATCCCACTTAACTATGGTGGGGAGATGATCATTATATGAGGCTTGAGCCATACCCCAAAGCCAAGTGATCGTATATCCAAAACCAAAAAAAATTAAACAAATCAATACATTAGTTCAATATCTGAAACACTAAAAAGATCATTAACCTGGAAAATATACCTCCAAAAGCAACAGATATCCAGATATTTGTTTGGTACACACTCTGCTACCACAACCAAGTTGATGATACAAGAACGCCAAAGTACAACACCCCATGCAAACTTCCCAACATCATCATCAACTTCAAATATTTAGTATGAACTGTAATTCCAGTCTTATCAGCAAAGATAGTCATGCCTAGAAGAAATAACAAATAACCCCTAAAAACTTGTTGTTTCTTTTGAAGAGATTTAGTTCTACTTACTTTCCCATAACAATGCTCCTTAATAAATTTCATCTCCACGAAATCAAAATTCTTCTGGACATGCTTCTGTGCTTCAATCTTTTGAATCCCCAAACCATTCATCAACATTTGTACACATTCCATTGCTGTCAATTGAATTTTTTCACCATAACTGGCTTACCAACTGATGCAGTCGATTTTGCTCCATGCTTGACCTTGACCTGCTGACCTGCACAAGGAACTCACGTGAGCCACAGACCACCGTTGTGATGGCTGATGGCACTTCGACGCTAAAGTCAGATAGGGTTCTGAGGAAGGCTTAAAGGTGTAAACATGGAATTAGTAGCGTACCTTTGTTCACCAACCTCATGTCTTATTTATAGTGCTTGAGTCCTGGTTCGACCAGGCCATCGGTGACGTAGTTTAGGGAAAAAGATCTTCTTAGAGATCCTTCTCCAATTAAGAGGAAGGAAATTTCCCTATTAGACACGTGCTCCTAGATATGCAGAAGATAGTTTTCAATTGGAGTGTTATCCATAGGTGGAAGTTTCCACATATGACGTATACTCTGGTATTTGCTTCCTAGTTGGAAACCGAGTACTGCTAGCTTGCCCGTCTGAATTTGATACCCGAGATACCTGTCTTAATAGGACTTACGGGTATTAGAGATGGATGTAAGACGTGTGGGCTTAGCAAGAGATAATGATTTGGGTCCATCTGGCGGACTGCACTTCACGGGCTCAATGCCATTTGGGCTGGATCAGTGCTAGATTGACTCTTGGGCATGTTGTTCCTAGAGATAATCATGACACTTGTATGGTGTGGATGAAATGACGATTCAGTGTATCATCACCAACAATCGGCAATTGGGTGATACGATAGACATCATCGATGGTGATGGTCATTTCTCCCAAAGGGAGGTGAAAAATGTTGGTCTCAGGTTGTCAATGCTTGATAAAAGCACAAAGTGTCATCCTATCGACATGATCCTTACAATGGTCTATCAACAGTTGTAAACCACTCTTATAGACCATTGAAATTACTTCTTTCGGCTCCTCACTCAACTTCCAAACTTTTAAATTTTTATATTGATGCCGACATCTCAACTCGCCTTGTTCCTAAATACAACAAGCAATAAGAAAAACTAGTCAGTGTCCGAATAATATAAAAACAATAAGTACTGAAAATTTTAAAAAACTTATAAATATTATAAATACCTCCTTACCAGCCCAAATGGATTGAGAAAGATGACCATCATAATCCTCTAATATAGATGCACCTTTGGGACCACCAGGATAAGAAACTTTGTCATGTTCTTCATATTCATTGGAACCCGGTTCGACAGAAATAACTGGTTCCATTTTATTTTGAACCTCCTTATTTCTCTCACCCTCTTCATTTTGACCCTCCACATCCCCCTGACCCTCATCATCCTCACCCTCCTTATCCCTCTTCACCCTTCTCCACTTCCTCAACCTCACCAACCACACCACGATGACTTTGCGATGGCAATAGGAGTGTCATCACTTCATTCATGTCAATCAAATCATTCCCCATTTAATCCTCTCCCCTCTTCATATCTTTTTCTTTCTCCCTCCGTTCTTGCATTTTTTTTCTTTCGCTATCTTTTCTTTATTTTTTTGGGAGATAATCTTTATCAAAGATGTCGTCATTGGTCGTCTTTGAGCTGGATGATCCCCACTACTACCTCCTTTACCACCATCACCACCACCAACACCAACCACCAAAGTAACGTCTTTGTTTGCCTTTGCCATACTAAACATTTAAAACAATTGATACAATTAAAACAAAACAAAAATGAGGCATGAGGATTTACAGTTTTGAAATGGAGATTTAGAGTTTACCTGACTTCGTGGGTTTGCTTGAATGCAAAGACGAAATCCCACAACAACAATCAAACACAAAAAAGCAAATAAGATGACCACGCACCAAATCAACATCAAATAAGAGAGAACCGCACACCAACAAAGCTCGTTATAGGTTAGAATCACACACCAACAAACCCCAAATCACAAAAACAAATTGCACCCCAAGTTCGACACAAATCACACCCAAAACCTTCAATTTTGTATCGCACAGTGACAATAAAGGAAATGAGCAGAGATAGAGATTAGAGAAAGAATGAGGGCGGGAAGAGGGAGAAAGATTTAGATTTTGGGAGAGGGAGATACCATTTCATTTGTCACAGAATGGAATAATTTGGATTTTGGGAGAGTGAAAGGTTTACATTGGTGGTGTCCTTCAGAAAGTAGGGTGTTGGGGTGTTCTTTAGTAGAAATGTTGGTGTCATTTAGCAATTTTTTTATGAAAATGATGTTATTATGTCCATTTTCTGAAATTGATCACATTCGTAGGTGCTAGATAAACATCGCTTGAGTTTAGTGGGTGCTATTATAGATTTATCTTTTAAATAACAAAATCCTATGTAATCTCAAGTGAGAGTAATGAAAAATGTTGCATTTGGTTAGCTAATACATCATAAAACGATCTCCTAAAGTCATATAATACCATTTGATGCATCCAAATCCATCCCCGTTGACTTTGACCTGCAAAAATGAGCGGCAAGCGAGAGATCACCGTGGTGGCAGCCAAAGGCACTCCGATGGTAAAGTCAGATTCTTGAATAGGATGGAATTAGACTAATAAAATTAGGGTTGCATATTTCGTCGTTCATTTTGTTCACCTTATATAATGATAACAACTTACTCCTTCATTGGCTCTACCTCTTAATGCACAATTGAAGGAGGAGATCTCCATTAGGATTTTTTCTTATAAAGTTATGTCCATGTAAGGTTCTTCACCCATCCCCGACTAATGTTATTTGGTACTTGGCTATCTTTAGGACTCCATTGGGCCTAGAGTGGCCTAAATGGGCCTTGGTCTCAATCAGCCCAAGGGTCTGTGTTCTGGCCTTATTGTCCTGGGCCAAGTTCCTTGACTTTTGCCTTGTCAGGTTTATAAAATTGGGCTTGATCACCGGAATTACGGACTGAACTGGGCCTGACTTGGACCTGGTTTGTCTTAGCCCTTTTGCACTAGGGCTGATCTGCACCACGTGTTCGGCTGTGATTGAATGACCGCTTGATGTCTCATCAGTTACTCCCCTAGTTAGTGGGTTGCGTGTAGAGCTATTAACTCACCAAGTAGGAACTTGTGTAGCGCATGGGTGGCTTAATTTAATGTCTTTTCGGGTTTTGCGCAACATTTAATGCTGATGCGACTGTTGGGTGATTGCTTTTCTTAAATGCCAGGCTATGCAAACATGGCTTGACTGGTTTTGGTCATATCTCCAGCGGTTCCAGAGCTTCTCCTACATTTTGTACTTAACTTTAATCCAGATCGAAACTCCATTGTTTCCCAATTGCTCATGGCGGTTATCGAATGTTCTACTACTTCTGTCCCATTTGGGAGTCGTTGACGAGGGGGCGGATCTGTTTGAACTATGTTGTCAGTACCAAATCTCTCTAGCCCATCTACTGTAGAATGGGTGGAAAAACATTATTGTAATTCTGATCGGTGCTAAGGTGGCGAAACTCTACTTGTCAATGAAGTCGTCACTTTCATCAACCAACATCAGAATGAATCCTAGTGGTATTTGTGCTTTGAGGGAGCCCGCTTGCTTAGATTTGTTTGCATACGCTCTTTTAGAGCTGGCAAAATATTGTTTCTTTGTAAAGAAGAAGAAGTCGAGCGTACCACCCTGATACTGAGGATCTTCTTCCATTCATTAGAAGCTGCACTTGGGGCATCTTCTGTCATTTATTAGAAATTGCATTTGAGGCATCTTCTCAATAAGACAACCAATGGAGCTGATTCTCAGTATGTTCTGGTAGATCTTTGTTTGCAAAGTCCTTTCCACCAAGCTCTCATGGTTAATGCTTAAAGTGTATAAGCCTTCACTTTGATTAGTCAATTAAGTTTTGTAAAAACCTTTGCTTAATCAATAAAACTTGAGTTTTTCTTGTTTCATATATGTGTTCTTTCTTTAACAATAGGTCCGATCAGACTAGATTTGAATAATACAAACCACTTTAATCATGAATAGGACTATGTTGGATGTACATCATCTTGGTCCGAGTGGATTAGACTTGATTATATAATCCACTTTAATCCTGACTAGGACTAGGCTAGACAGAAGTTATCTTGGTCTGAGCGGACTAGACTTATGTAACACGAGCCATCTTAATCCCGAAAATGACTAGGCTTAGAGAAGTCATCTTGGTCCGATCTGACTAGAATTCTGTAATATGAGCCATCTTAATCTCGAAAAGAACTAGGTTAGATTGAAATCATCCTGGTTTGAATGGACTAGATTCCTATAATATGAGTCATCTTAATCCTGAAAAGGACTAGGCTAAATGGAAGTTATCTTGTTCTGAACAGACTGGACTTCTGTAATATGAGCCATCTTAACCCTGAATAGAACTAGGCTAGATGGAAGTCATCCTGGTCTGAATGGACTAGACTTTCATAATATGAGTCATCTTAATTTTGAAAAGAACTAGGCTAGATGGAAGTTAGCTTGGTCCGAATGGACTGGACTTTAATGAGCCATCTTAATCCTGAAAAGGATTAGGCTTAGATAAGTCATCTTAGTCTGAACGGACTAGACTTCTATAATATGAGTCATCTTAATCTTAAAAAGGATTAGGTGTAGCAAAGTCATCTTGGTCCGAACTATACTTATGTAATATGAGCCATCTTAATTCTGAAAAAGGACTAGGCACAGCATAGTCATCTTGGTCCGAACGGACTAGACTTTGATAATATGAGCCATCTTAATCCTTAAAAGGACTAGGCTTAGAAAAGTCATCTTGGTCCGAATGAACTAGACTTCTGTAATATGAACCATCTTAATCCTAAAAAGGACTAGGTGTAGCAAAGTCATTTTGGTCTGAATGGACTAGACTTCCTTAATATGAGCCATTTTAATCCTGAAAAAGGACTAAGCTAGATGGAAGTCATCTTGGTCCAAATGTACCGGGCTTGATCGGACTAGGTCACTTAGATGCGGCAAGTCGTCGTCATTTTAAACAGGACTAGACTTGGTCGATATGCTCCATTGTGGTCCCTTTGATGAACTAGGTCACTTAGATGTGGCAAGTTGTCGTCATCCTGAAGAGAACTAGACTCGGTCGTTGTGCGCCATCGTGGTTCTTTAGATGAACTAGGTCACTTAGATGGCAAGTCGCCATCATCCAGCATATCACTAGACTTAGCCATTGTACGTCATCGTGGTCCCTTAGATAGACTAGGTCACTTAGATGCGACAAGTCATTGTCATCTGGAATAGGACTAGACTCAGCCGTTGTGCGCTATCGTGGTCCTTTAAACGAACTAGATCACTTAGATGCGACAATTCGTTGTCATCCTGAAGAGGACTAGACTCGGCTGTTGTGTGCCGTCATGATCCTCAACTCGACTAGTGTTGCCCTTGCATGTAGAGTTGGATTTGAGATGAAAATTGTAAGGAGAGTGACTTTATTGATAAAACTTCTTTAAGTGTTTTACATTCTGGTATTTTAAGAGGTTCTCCACTCAGGTCCTCTAACCCAGTTTGAATTTAGCTTGCCCGCTCCCGACTCTTTTGTGTTTGGCTAGGTCTTTCTGAGTACCCAATCGCCAATTTTTAACTCTCGAGGCTTGACCTTCTTATTGTAATATTGGGCCATTTTTGCTGGTAGGTCGCCATTTTGATGGAAGCTCTATTTCTCCTTTCTTCGAGTAGATCTAAGCTTACTCTTAGAGCTTCGTCATTGTCCTCCAACATGAACTATGTTATGAATTTTGGCTTCCCTAGTCCTACCGAGACCATCTCTTTGGACTCATAGGCGAGGGAGACTGTTGTCTCTCTGGTCGGAGTCCTCGTTTTGGTCCGGTAAGCCCAGAGGACACCTGGTAGCTCAGATACTTAGAGCCCTTTGGCTGCTTCAATTTTTTTTATGGCTTTTAGTATGGTTCGATTTGTGATTTTTGCTTGTCCATTGGCCTGAGGGTCTCTCAGTGCTGAATAGTGGTGATTGATGTTTAAATTGGCACAAAGTTTCTTCACTTTTTTTTGCCATCAAACTGGGTCCCGTTATGACTGACCAATGTTTTCAGGATATTGAACCTTCAGACGATGGACTTCCTTAGGAAGTTCTCAATTTGTTTTTCTCATATTTTGGAAAACGGTTCTACCTCTACCCATTTGGTGAAGTAATTGACGACTATAAGAAGAAATATCTTCTTCTTGGATGTGGGGAGTGGGCCTACGATGACTGTTCTCCACTGTGCAAAAGGCAACGGATTGGTCATTGGGACTAAGTTCTGAGCGGGCATATGGGTTGTTGAGCATACCTTTGACAATTATCACATTTTTGGACCAGTTTTTTAGCCTCTTGTTGCATCTTGGGCCAGTAATACCCTAAGATGAGGGTTTTGTGGGCCAAAGTCCTTCCTTCGTGATGGTTCTCGCAGATTCCTCCGTGGATCTCTCGGAGGGCATACCTCGCCTCATAGGGAGCCAAGCATTTGAGCAGTGGGTCAGTTGCTGACCTTCTGTATAGTTAGTAATTGATGAGTGTATATCGTAACGCCATGTTCTTTAGCTTACGAGCTTCTAGTTTTTCTGCTGGGAGGACTTCATCTCTGATGCACCAGACCAGGGAACTCATCCAACTAGTTTCATCATTTGTGGAAAGGGCCTCATGGAGTTCTTCTTTCTCCATAATTGATTTTTCTTAGAATTCTATAAGTCTGTCGGTGCAGATTTTCTTGGCATCAACTATTTTTTCACAATAAGCTAGCATCCAAGGGTTTTTAGTGTTGAATTTTCCATTCACCCAGTTGACCAGTTGGGAATCACTTAAAACTTTGATTTCTTCTACTCCGGTCCCTTTGGCCAGTTTCAGCCCGACTATGAGGGCATCATTATTATGCTTCATTGTTAGAGGCACTAAAGCCGAATTTAGTTGATTTCTTTAGGGTTATCCTTTCTGGGGTATAGACAACAATCCCAGCCTCACTTCATTTCTCGTTGGATGACCCATCGCATTACAGGATCTACCCTTGTGAAATTGGTTCGTGGTTTTCACTTTTTTCTTAGCTCTTAGGCTTTGGTTCTCTTGGTCAAATAAACTCATCAATGAAGTCCGCTAGTGCTTGCACTTTGATGGTTGTGCTCGGAGCACAATGGATATCAAACTGTCCAATGCCACTGACCATTTGAGCATCCTTCCTGATGTTTTAGCTTGTAAAATACTGACCAGAGTGGATTCTCAGTAAAGATTGTTATTGAATGAGCTTGAAAGTAAGGTTTCAGTTTTCTGAAGGAGGCAAGTAGTGCTAAGGCCACTTTCTCTAGGTAGTTAGCTTCTGCCTCAACAAATGTTTTGTTGCGTAGTCAACTGGCTTTTGTTTCCCTTTGTCTTCCCTGACCAGGGCTGAACTGATTGCATGTTCTAAGACTGAGATGTGCAAGTAGAGCGTCTTTCCCAAAATAAGCCTTGAGAGCAACTTTGAGCTCCCCATGTATGCTTTCAGATCCTAGAAAGCTTGTTCACATTTTTTTCCCCATTGAAATTCTTTATTCCCTTTTAGAATTTTGAAAAAGGGAATGCATCTGTCCGAAGACTTGGAGTTGAATTTTTTTAGGGCTGCCACCTTTCCAGTCAGACTCTAAATTCCTTTAATGTTTGTAGGTGACCTCATGTCGAGATGATCATGAGTGTACTTTGGGTCAGCTTCTATTCCCTTTTGGTTGACTATGTAGCCCAAGAATTTTTCAAATTCCACTCCAAAGGTGCACTTTTGTGGGTTGAGCTTCATTCGGTACTTGCGAAGCTGGGAGAAGGCCCCTTGGAGGTCTGCAATGTGGTCGGGAGTGTGGAGGCTTTTTACCAGCATGTCGTCGATGTGGACCTCCATTGTGTTTCCAGTTTGTCCTTTGAACACGCGGTTCACCAACCTTTGATATATGGCTCCTGCATTTTTCAACCCGAATGACATCACCCGGTAGCAGTATATGCCCATGTCCGTTATGAATGAAGTTTTCTCCTGGTCCAGTGGGTGCCTATTGATTTGATTATACCCAGTATGTGTCCATGAAACTGATGAGGCTATGTCCGTGTGTTGTGTCAACAATCTGGTCTATTCAAGGGAGTGGAAAACTGTCTTTCGAGCAAGCCTTGTTGACGTTCGTGTAGTCCATGTAGACCCTCCACTTTCCATTTTTCTTTTTTACTAGGACCGCATTCACCCACCAGTCTGGATAGCGTGATTATCTTATCATGTCAGCTTTAAGCAGCCTTTGCACTTCTTCTTTAATGGCCTGGTTGTACTCAGGTGCTACAACATCCTTTTTCTGTTTGACTAGCTTTAGGTCCGGATTGACTGTCAGTCGGTGTGTGATTATGGAGGGGTTAGTTCTCACCACGTCCTTAATTGTTCAAGAAAATACATCCTAGTTTTCTTTCAAAAGCGTGGCTAACAGATCTGCCAGCTCTTCATTGAGATTAGAGCCCATCTAGACATCTCTGCTGTTACATGAACTATCTAGATAGACAGTGACAGGCTAGGAGGAGTTTCATTGTCTTAGTGCGGAGATCCATTTTTTGATTCTGGACTTGGGACTTCCATAATTGAGTCCTTTGGTTCGGAGTGTGGTGGTCTGACTGCTTAACCACAACATAGTGACATTATATAGTGGTAATCTGGTCTCCACTGATTGTCCCTACCTCTTTATCCGTAGAGTACTTGAGACACTGGTGTTGTGTAGAGACCACTACCCCCATTTGATGGAGCCAAGGTCTGCTTAGAATCACGTTGTACGCAGAAAGGGTATCTACGACCGAGAACTCCATCAACATGATCTTTTGCTGGTCCGACTCCCTTGCTACTGCCAATAATTTGATTGTTCCAACCTGGTAGCAACTCTCTCTGCAGAAGCCAATCATGGCTTGGTTGGCATACATCAACTCCTCCTCTTTTAACTACATGATATAGAAAGCATTGGTCAAGTTGCATGTGTCCACCAGTGATCTTCTCACATTCCACTTTGCTATCCTGACTAAGATAACAAAGGCATCATTATGAAGGGGGACTCCTCGCATGTCCTGCTTCATGAACGTCAAACTCGGAGCTGGGTCTTCTCCTTGGACATGCTGAACAGGGTGATCCTCCTAATGGGATCTGATCCGCAATTCCCGTACTGATATTTTCAGTGATAGGTTGGAGTGTTCCCCCACTTCATATGCACCATGTAGGATATATATAACGTCTGAAGTCCTTTCTTCGATCTCCTACACAAAATTTTCTTTTCTTTTCCTTAAGACTGTCTTTCACCAAAGCCAATGAATTCTTTCAGTCTCCCCTTTTGGACTTAGTATTTGATCTCGTTTCTGAGGGTATTACAGTCCTGGGTATCAAGACCTATTTCCCAGTGGTAAGAACAACACTTATTCTTATCGCGTTTTGAAGGATCTCCCTTGAGCTTTGAAGGCCACTTAATATCCTCCCAATTCTTCATAGTGGAGAGGATTTTAGACAGATTGGTGTTGAGTGGAGTGTAGACGTGGTACCTAGAGTTGACATAGTTGGGGGCCTTGTCGAGCTTTGCTCTACAGGACCCAGGCTTGCTAGCACTCCACCTCTTTTTGGATCCATCTTCCTCCTTGTCCCTGGTCTTGGAAGAGTGATTCGTTTCGCTCTCACTCTTTTTTAATTGCCAACATCTCCTCTAGGGTGATGTACTTTTTCCATTTTCCAATAGATCCACCATGTCTATTGGAGGCTCGAGGGTAAGGAAGTTATACAACTGACCTCTTCTGGGTCGAAAGTGAAGGCAGTGACAGATGTGTCATCACTGCAACCATTGATCAGAGTCAGCTCATCATTGAACCGAGTTACGTACTGTCTGAGGGTTTCACCATGCTTCTGTTTAAGGCTGAGCAGGTAATGGGGCCCTTTTCTGATTCACTGGCAGCCCATTAGTCGGGTGATGAAAACCTTTGTCAGAGCCTTAAATGAATCAATTGATCGTGGATGGAGGTTGTGGAACCAAGTTAATGCTGCATTTTTTAGGTTGGTAGGGAAGGTCCGACACATGATAACTTCTGAACTTTTTTAGGGCTATCACGTGGTGGTAATCGCTCAGGTGGTCAGATGGATCCATAGTTCAATCATAGAAACTAAGTTTTGGGGGCTAAATTGCTTTGGCAGAGGCGCAATCATGATCAGCTCAGAGAATAGAGAGATTGTGAGATTGTACTAGACGTCCAAATTGGTAGCCCCCAGTCGGAGTGGATTCTCGACGATAGTCCTGTCAGCCCTTGGCGCATAGTTTCCTTGGACTCCTTCATCTCTTAGGCTCCCTTAGTGGTTGACTTTTTGGTACTCGATAGGGACGTTGTCACTCTAACGTGTTCCCTATTGCCCTCTTGGGCCAGAGACCTTTCTGGGTTTCCATCATTATCTAATGGCATATGTTGTTCCTGGGCAAGTCTCTCCACCACCCGAGTAAGATGATTTATATGGACCTGAATCTGATTTATACGGGGGTTCGTCGTGCCACTTCGGGAGCAGTGCCCTGTGGTTGTCCCACTTCTGCAGTTGGATTGTTTTGAAAACTATCGCTCCCCACAATTGTCAACAAACTGATGAAACCAAATCCGTCCCTATTAACTTTGACCTGCAAAAATGAGCAGTAGTGAAATAGAGACCACCGTGGTGACGACCAAAGTCATTCCGATGGTAAAGTTAGGTTCTTGAACAAGGATGGAATTAGACTAATAAAATTTGGGTTGCATACCTTCGTCATCCGTTTTGTTCACCTTATATAATGAGAGCAATTTACTCCTTTATTGACTCTACCTCTAACAGTGCAATGGGGGGGGGGGGGGGGGAGATATCGCTTAGGATCTTTCCTTATCAAGTTATGTCCATGTTGGTTTCTTCACTCATCCACGACTAATATTTTTTGGTACTTGGCTCTCTTTAGGACTCTATGCCTAATTAGGCCAAAAGTGGCATAAATGGGCCTTGGTCTCAATCAACCTGAGGGTCTGTGTTCCGGCCTTATAGTCCTGGATCAAGCTCCATGATTTCCATCCATCGGGCTTATATAATCTAGGTTTGATCACCCGACTCATGAGCTGAACTGGGCTTGACTTGGGCCTGGTATGTCTTGGCCCTTTTCCATTAGGGTTGATTTCCGCCACATGTTCGGCTGCGATTGAATGACTGTTTGATGTCTCATCACAAAAAATAAGATCTTTAGAACTAACATGACCAATAGAGCAAATAAAATTTGCAGAGGAACTCCTTGTAAGCATAAGCTTCGTAGTTTGTTTGGACCATTGAATTCGAAGATAGAGCAACCATATTTGGGTTGCAACAATCATAGCAGGGGTTAATGAATTTGGAGTTGGTGCGTGTGAAACTGTATTTGGAGTATCCACAAAGAGCTGTTGATAGTAACCTAACACTTGTCATCGGCATTCTAGTTGTGTAATTAGTCGCGCAAAGGTATCTACGCTCAAACACCACATAGCAATGGTTTCCCATTATGATTTGTAACGACAATTCTTACGTGAAAATACATTCAATTAACTTCCATGAGCAACCATCAATCTCACAATTTTCCCTCACATTCGATGAACTAAGACGACCGTTGATTGTTGATGATACATTTAATAGTCCTTCAATCACGGCCATACATGTGGCAAGGATCATCCATCACGAGGAGCAGACACTTCACACTGAACATGGATAACGAGTCCAGTCACTAAAGCCCAAAGAGGCACTCAGCAATAGACCACGTCCAAAGTTAAAGGCTCAATTCTCAATCCCAATAAACCTCTCCTCACTGTGAATAGATACGTTATGAAGGAGACTGTTGTAAGTAATGTCCCCCTTCATTCTGCCATGTATGCTTAAGTCACGCACAGAGTTAATTACTTCCATTATATAAGGAAAAGGTGATAGATTGAGGAGAGGTATGCAAACACAACACAACTATACTCAGTCCAAGTTCAATCTCTCCTACAGTTAACTTACTTAAGCATTGAGTGCTTTAAGCCACCAAATAGGTGGTCTTTAGCAATTTAACCTTGTTTTGCCGGTCAAATCTTGAGGAGAATGAATTTGGACACATCAGTTTAGTGTTGTCTGTGGGAAAAGACAATTTCCTTTAATAAAAAAAAACACAAAGTTCGGAATTTCCTTTGAATGAACTAGCAACAAAAGACACAGTGCAAATGGAAACCCCCTATGAGATATGGTGGCCCATACCACTCAACTGGAATCACAACAAGCCCCTAGTCTTGGGGGAATAACAATGGACCCTTGTATGGATCAACTTTTGGTCAGATGGCTCAAAGTTGGTAAAAAAGCTCGCACAAATGCACTCCTCCTGTAGAGCATGTCAGGGATCCACCTCCGTAGAACTCTGCCAATCATCTCCAGGAGAATTATGAAGCTCCTGTAGAGCTTCGCCAAGTAAAACATGACATAAATGAACTCTAAGATGAATGATCCAAAGCTGGTAGACTTCCTCCTCAAATCCCATTCAGGATCGGGGTCAAGGATCCAAATATGTTTTATGAACTTGCCATGCCACCCTTCTCCGACTAGATCATGAAAACCCCTCTACCCAAAAAGTTTATCCCACCAAAATTTGAAACTTATGATAGTTCTACTGATCTACCTGACCATCTGCGCCATTTTCACCATATGATGGTGCTAAAGGAAAGCTCAAACTCTACCATGTGTAGAACTTTCCAACCAGCCTCATGTCCACGACGGTAAATTGGTATAATAGCCTCCCACCACAGTTGATAGACTCCTTCTAAGCACTAGCCACAGTCTTCATTACCAGATTCATCGGCAATCAGTGGATCAGAAAATTTCCTCATTTATTTGCATCACGTGAAACAGAAGCCTAACGAGACTATCAGAGAATACGTTACACGATTCACTGATGAGTTAACCATGATAGATGGATGAAGTGACAACATAGTTGTTACCACCTTCACCTCCGGACTCAAAGGAGGACAGTGATACAATTTTCTAACTCTGGAGCCTCTAAAAAGCATTGTAGCCCTTCTAAATAGCGCATAGAATCTTGAAGAGATGTGGGATGCTAAGAAAAACAGTGAGTCCGACATGAGATTGTTCCCTATAAATAGGGAAAGAAGGGAGGACAATAAACAAGATGACATGCCATGAGAGGACAATAGTCAACCCAAAAGGCACCAGACGAGTAGAAAGTCCAAAAATGGTAAGCAAGAGTTCGAAAAGTTGCGGTTCGACAGAGCAAAACACGAACTGTCAACTCACTCGATCGACACGAAGTACAAACCATACACTCTCTTTGAATGTGAATATGGCGATTATCCTGAATTCTATGGCAAACTGGGAAAACATCAAATGGCCACTCAAGCTGTGAAGAGACCTAGTCAGTCGAAATAAAAACAACTACTGTGTTTTCCACAAGGACCATGGACATGATACCGAACATTTCCACAACCTGAAGAATGAAATCAAGTACTAGATTCAGAGAGGACGACTTGGTGAGTTCGTTGGACTGGAGAAAAATTGTCCAAATGAAAAGAAAATGTGGACTTCGTAGCAGGACCGGATGAACAAGTCAGATGATTGATATACGTCTTGCATGGAACAACTGGAGATCGAGAATAGTCTAACTGATAATAGAAATGATCTAACAAAGATTTGTGGACAAGAATATGCCATCCAGATCTTCCTGCTCAGCATGCCAGAATAAACCGCCAAACTCTGGGTTTTTAATAAAGGGATGCGCAGTGTGTTCATTTCCCCATAACGACACACTAATGATATCAGTGTCAGTAGCCAAATGGGAAATCAGAAGAGTGTTTATTGACACGTGTATCTTGACCAACCTCTTGTATCTGACAGCATTTTGCATAATGCAGTTCAGTGAGAAGGGACTCACACCCATTGATTAGCCTATGGTAGGCTTCAGTGGTGAACAATGCTACTTGCTCGGATGAATCTGATTGCCAGTAGTAGTAGGAGCACTAGACAAGCAACAAGTCCATTTAACAGACTTCTTTGTCGTTGATGCCCCATAAGCATACAACATGCTTCTAGGGAGACCCTGGTTGCACAAGATCGGCGAAGTGTCCTCCACCATGCATCAGTGTTTCAAGTATCACATTGATGATGATGTCAAGGTCATCAAAGGTGATCCACCAGTTGCATGTTAATGTCACTATGCAGCATTGAAGACTCCTAACAAATAGCAATCATAGCCAGGACCAAGGAGCAGCCACAACATCCGCTTGATCAACCGCAGACGGATCAGTTCCTCCCAGACCACGACACAACTCCAATCAGTCCAAGGGGACGACCGACCACTGGCCAACCGGAAGAAAAAATGATACCAACCCACCTCGATGGTTTAGAAGGTAGTCAGACTGTGTGGATCCGAACAAGACTTCACCCGGAGCTGACTAAACAACTAATCCAACTGCTAAAGGACAACCAAGACGTATTTGCCTGGACAACGATGGAAATGGTGGGCATTGACCCCTTCGTCATAACACAAAGATTTCAGGTCAACCTAGACAAAAAACCAGTTCGACAGAAAAGTAGGTCAGTCACCCCAAAACGCAATCAGGTCATCAATGACGAGGTGCACCATTTACTGAACGCATGGATGATCAAAGAGTTCCACTACCCAGACTGGCTGGCCAATACAATTCTGATAAAAAAAAAAGAACGAAAAGTGGAGGGTGTTACACGGACCTTAACAAAGCCTGTCCGAAAGTCAACTTTCCACTTCCACGTATAAATCAGATAGTGGACGCTACCTCTGGACATGCACTCCTCAGCTTCATGGATGCCTATTCTGGCCACAACCAAATAAAAATGCATCTACCAGACCAGGAGAAAAAGTCCTTCATAACATAAAGAGATGCATACTCCTACAGAGTGATGCTGTTCAAAATAAAAAATGCAGGAACAACATACCAACGCCTAGTCAACAAAATGTTTAGAGATCAGATTTGCAAGATCATGGAAGTATACATTGATGACATGAAAGTAAAAAGTCTACATAGAGATGATCACATCAAAGACTTAAAGCAAGACAGAATGGTAAAGTGGGCAATACAGCTCAGCCAGTTCAACATCATCTATGCTCCTAAGACTACAATAAAAGCTCAAGCATTAGCAAACTTCATCGCCGAATTCACAGGCGGTAGCAAGCATTAGCCGAACAATGATAAGGAACAAGAAACAGTTGAACCCAACACTCAAGAATGGATCATGCGTTGTAACGGAGCATCCAATGAGAAGGGTAGAGGAACTGGAATGACTTTGCACAACTCAGAAGGGGTGACTTTGGAAAAAGGCTATCAAATTCAGGTTCAATGCATCCAACAATAAATCTGTGTATGAAGCAGTGATAGTCAGACTACAACTGGCTAAACACTTCGGAAAAAAAAGAATCCAGTGTTTTCACTGACTCCAAATTGGTGGTCAATCAATTTAACGGCGAATTCCAAGTGCAGGACGCACAAATGAAAACATGCCATCAAAATGCGAGTGGCTTGTTTGAAAACTTCAATACAATAATTGTTCAAAGATGTGCAAGGGAAGACAACCACAAAGCATACAGCTTGGCAAAATAAACATGTCGATAATTCCCTGATAACAGTACAAGAAAGTTTAATCTTTAGAGAACAATGCACATGAAGTATGTACAACAAATCCGAAAAATAGATGGATAGCTCCAATTCTAGCGTACATACAAAGCGAAACTCTGCCAACAGACAAAATGGAGACCCATAAACTGCGGAATAGAGCAACATAGTACATATTGATAAATAACATACTATACACGAGATCTGCCACAGGTATGCTTCTAAGGTGCCATTCACACAGTGACGCCGACTATGTTATCTGGGAAATTCACTTCGGCATATGCGGGAATCATCCTGGAAGTAGAACACTAGCTCACAAAGCTCTAACATTGGGTTACTATTGGCCAACAATGCAAAAGGATGCAAACAAACTCGTTCAGTTTTGTGATAAATGCCAACAATTTGCTCCGTACACGCACATGCCAGGGCAGAACATGATCTCGATGAGCAGTCCGTGGCCATTAGCGTAAAAATAAGTTCCTCCTTGTAGTAGTCGACTACTTCACCAAGTGGGTAGAAGTAGAACCACTATAAAAAATAAGAGAAGACCTGATCAAACATTTTTTTGGAAAAAGATGATATGCATTCGGAATCCCCAGATCAATTGTCACCGACAATGGGTCCCAATTCTAAAGCAAAAAAGTCAAAAAAATATGTAAAAAACTTGAGCATTAATAACCACTTTTCAACACCTGCTCATCCGCAATCTAACGAACAAGCATAAGTAACCAACCAAACAATCCTGGAGGATATCAAGAAAAAACTTGAAGCGACAAAAGGATTATGGGTGTCTGAATTGCAAGGCATTCTCTAGGCCTACAGAACAACAAAAAACTCCAACTGAAGAAACACCATTCGCCCTAACCTAAGAGTCTGAGGCAATGGTGCCAGTCGAGATTGGCATGCCAACCTTCAGAACTGAAGAGTTTTGAATAGAGGCTAACAATGAAGCACTTCGCATCAGAGATCTTCTTGAAGAAAAATGGGACAGAGCTTCAATCAAAGTCACTGCCTACCAACAAACAATGGCTAACTACCAGACTAAAAAAGTCAAACCCCGCACATTCAAAATAGGTGATTGGGTACTTAGAAAGATCCATCTGAACATAAAAAAAAACCAGGTGCAGGGAAGTTCAACCCAAATTGGGAAGGGCCATACAAGGTAGTGAAAATCAATAGACCAAGAACATACTGGTTAGAAAATTTAGAAGGAGAGCAACTCAAGAGGCCATGGAATGTAGAACACTTGAAAATATATTATCAGTAAACTATCACATTCCAATAATTTTTTGTATCTCACTCCAATAATCTAAACTAGTCAGGACATCCAGGTTAGACTATAAAATTATTTATAAATCTTCTGGTCTGACCACCATGTTGGACAACGAAGTGTACTAAACTATTCAAGACATCCAAGTCAGACTAGAAAATTATTTATAAATCTTCTGGTCCTATCACCATGTCGGGCAACGAAATGTATTAAGTTAGTTAAGACATACAAGTCAGACTAGAAAATTATTTATAAATCATCCGATCTGATCACCATGTCGGACAATGAAGTGTCTAAAGCTATTAGGACATTCAAATCAGACTAGAAAATTGTTTATGAATCTTCTGGTCTGATCACCATGTCGGACAACAAAGTGTATTAAGCTAGTCAGGACGTACAAGTTAGACTAGAAAATTATTTATAAATATTCTGGTCCGACCACCATGTAGAACAACGAAGTGTATTAAGTTAGTCAGGACGTACAAACAAGACTAGAAAATTATTTATAAATCTTCTGGTCTGATCACCATGTCGGACAACAAAGTGTTTAAAGCTTGTTAGAACATCCAAGTCAGACTAGAAAATTATTTATAAATCTTCTGGTTTGATCACCATGTCAGACAATGAAGTGTATTAAGCTAGTCAGGACATACAAGTCAGACTAGAAGATTTAAGAAAATTATTTATAAATCTTCTAGTTTGATCACCATGTCGGACAACGAAGTGTATTAAGCTCATTAGGGCATCTGAGTCAGACTAGCAAGCTACTCATAAATCTTTTTGTCTGATTACTATGTCAGACAATGAAGTACATAAAAATAGTCAGTACTACAAAGTCATATTAAAATCTTCTAGTCTAATAACCAAGTCAGACAACGATGCGTATTTAGCTAGTCAGGAACACAAAGTCCGACTAGATATTCTCCTTTTCTACAGTTCATATTCGCTAGGCAGGACTATCAAGTCTGCTCTTGCAAAATTCTAAGTCTAAACCACCAAGTTAGACAAGAACATCCATGAAACC
The DNA here is from genome assembly GCA_963556465.1 of Berberis vulgaris. NCBI lineage: Eukaryota > Viridiplantae > Streptophyta > Magnoliopsida > Ranunculales > Berberidaceae > Berberis > Berberis vulgaris. The sequence goes on from OY747134.1 coordinate 59,923,047, forward strand.
CGAACATCGAAGTCATGTTCTGTTTATTATATTTTCTAAGCCTACACTACCGAGTTAGACTGCAATATCCATGAAGCTCGGACATCAAAGTCAAGCCACATCTAATGTATCTTTTAAGTTTAAACTACCAAGTTAAGACTAGAGTATCTATGAGAACAAACCTACAAATCAGGCAACACTTATTACGAGTAAGGAAGACAAAACAACAAGGACATACAAATGCAGAAAATAGAATCTTCATTGATAATTCAGTCAATTACATTAAAGGAAGAAATTACTAAGAGGAACAGTTGGGGGAAGAAGCCTTATCAACACCAGTAGGATCGGCCAACTTTGTTAATAGGATCAAACGGAAGAGACAAAGCTTTGTCTTCGTTGGCAAAATCAATCGAAGAAGAAAAAACTGTGTCTTCATCAATAGGGTCACTCGGAGGAGTTGCAGCAGAATCTTCATCATCCTCAGAAGGAGTTGAAACATTATGAAAGATGTCCGCTATATCATGATACTTGGACATGTCAAAGCCCTCATCCGCTTCAATATAGTTAATGATTTCAATCCTGCCAATGACAATCTTACTCCACTCTATTACATCTACAATAGACTTAGCCTAATCTACAAGCACAGATGGTTCCTGCTTAGTCCGAATGAGCTATTCGTCAACTCCAGAAAGCTTCTGAGATGCTTGCTTCTTACCACTTATCTCTTCAACAAGTTGTTCCGTAACATAAGCAAGCTTCATAGTAAGTGTTCCACTCGCTCCTCAGTGGTCTCACAGATAGCAGACTGAGAATCAAGAACAATTAATGCTTGATCAAGAGCTATTTTCGTGGTGGACAATTCACTCCCAGTAAGAGACAACTGAACATGTAGGCGATCCATCTCCTTTTCCACAAAATCTACTTCAGAAGCATATTGATCCTTGACAACCTCAACTTCTATCATACCAATCCGAGAAGCGTTAATCACATTCTCCTAATCAACACACGCCTCCTTCAGCTTATCCACCTGAGCTAGGGCATCAAAAAGTTGCAACAGCTGCTCCACATGCTTCATTTCCAAGGCATACACATAATCACGAGCAGCCTGATAATTAGACCCCATCATCCCAGCAAATGTGAGATGGGACATCCCCTGCTCAGAGCGAAAAAAAGTTTAAAAAGGGAGAAAATTCTTAACCTCCATTTTTTTGCTTTACACCTTTGTCAAGGTGTTTACCAGCAGAAAAAGCATCCAAACTCTATACATCAACCATTTATGCCATGAGTTGATGTGATTATATGCAATCTTCACATGTCAACCTTCGAATACCAATTAGGCCCAATGATATAGTCGATTCTTGTTCTCCTTCCTCGCCATTACCTAGACCTGCACAAGTTACACATGTGGTGGCCAATGGCACTCCGATGCTTAAGTTAGATAAGGCTTTAGAGAGGCTTAAAGCTGTAAACTGGGATTTTGTAGTGTACCTAAAAGTCAACGACCTTAACTCCCTTTTATAGTGTGAGAGTCCTTGCTCTGTTACGCCTCTGGTGGCGTATTTTAGGGAAAACGATCTTGCTAGAGATCCTTTCATGTTTTGGAGTTTTCCATGTAGAGAAGTTTCCCTACATGACTTGTGCTACTAGATCCGCGGGAGAGGTTTCCCGTTCTGAGTGTTGTCCTTGCAAGGAAGTTTCTTTGCCCGACTTATACTCTAGTATTTGTTTCCTCGTCAGATCGGATGTATTGCTAGCCTATCTATCTTGGATCGATCCCCCATATACTTGCCTAATCAGGACTTACTCTTGACTTATCAGGCTTACGATTATTGAGCTTGACCATGTGACGTATGGGCTTTTTAAGGCACTGCAGTTTGGGTCCAATGTTTTGGAATCTGCCAATAGTGGGCTTATGTTGTTTGGGCCTCGCTGGATTGAGCATGCAATCAGGCCTGCTTTGTTTAGTTGACGAGATTATCATGACACCCTTATGGGGTAGAATCAGAGGGCGGTTTGGTGTATCATCAGCTACTCCCCCCTGAGTTGGTGGGCCATCTCATTGGTCCACTACATCATTTCATGAAGTAATTGTGCGGTCATGATGGTTGAGTATGAGTTGTTTCCCCGAGCAGTGAGTTTCTTTAATTTGGCATGCGTCTACACGAAAGAAAAAAAGGCGGGAGTTATGTTTTCTATATAGATCTCATTTTTCTAGAGTTTGGCTTCTGTACTCTTTCGATCTTAGAGACTCTGTTTTGTCATACTGCATTCCGTGCTTTTGACTTTGCTCAACTTCTATATTCAAAAGCTTGTGCTATCTTTCATGGCGGGTCGGAATCAGTTTTTCGATGATATGTTCGCTAAGGGCCGCAAGTTCTTTGAGGAGAAGTTGCTCTCCGAGTCAAATCTGGAAGTCCTTCGTAGAACATGCGAGATTATGGATGATCTGGTGCTCTTCACTATGGACGTCGTTGTCTCCTCTTGAGGGGTTTATCTGTCTTCACCAAGGTATGTTTTAGTCGGGCATCTGCTTTCTTGTTATCAAGGAGATTTGAGAGTTCCTAGCATTGCACTCGCTCAACTAGTATCGAATGGGTATAAGACTGATTGCCATTCTGATTAAGGCTAAGGACGTTGGTGTCCTAGTATCTTCGAGAGCAATGCAATTGCATGCTTCCCCTCGGATAAATGAGCACGCTGTGTGTGTACTGACATCGCCGGAATGCTTTGGCAATCTGCTTGACGATTTTAAATCCTGGCAAAAGTTTTATTTTGGCTCCTGCGAACTCGCAGTATTTTGAGCTTGTTGGTTGCCCAGTCGAGCGAGAATTCAGGCAGTTCAGTAAGTTCATTTCCTTTTCTGGTCTTGTTTATGTTAACTGCATGTCAAATTAACATTTGCGCTTTTCAAGGGAAATTCCCGACTTTGCAACTTTCTATCAAGGATAAAATGACTCGGATGCATTTCGCGACATGCCTCGTCTAAGGGTGGAGGATGTCATTTTGTCTTCTAATGTTAAGCTCAAATGACTATGGCTCATTAGCATGAGGCTCTTACTTTTTTTAAGGTTTCGAAGCCAAAGCCCAAAGGTGTGCCTGCTTTGAGGAAGATGAAACTTCCCAAGATTAAGGTTCCAAGCCCTTCAAGGAGGGCAGAGATAGATGAAACACTTCATTTTTCTGTGCCTCTGAAGAAGCCACGTGCTTTGTCTAGATCTGTCTGCAGGCGCTTGGCTTCGTCCGAGGGACATGATGTTGTCGAGCAAGTGCCTGTTTCATCCGTCGGGGAAGAGGTCGTTGTTTATGAGGGGCATGATGCTTAGGCCAAGGCCCCTATTTCCCATCCTGACTTGGAGAGGAGGTATCTAAAAATGGTAGGCGTGGAGGACGTAACAAACCGAGTATAAAGCAGGCAGATGTTCTGAACAAAATGTTGTTGCATGCTAGCATGGTGGCTTCGTCTAGTCATCCCTTTTCAATAAAGAACTTTGAGCTCTGCCCTTCTCAAGATCATGAACCTGTTGAATAATTGTTCGATTATCGACCTCATGGTAAAGGGTCTCCTCCGCATCGCCCGTACTGTCCTCCAACTCGTTCCCATCCCCATATTAAACTGACGACAGGTCCAATGAATTACTTGCTTCCCTCTTCCCCGTAAACTGATGCTGAACCACCAAGTGAAAGAGTGCTGACTATTGCGGGCAAAGGTAAAGTTGTGGATGAGGGCCCTGATGCATTGAAGACAGTCAAGGGTGGTGCTGGGGTGATTGCGGTTCCGAAGGATCTCCACTCGGATGTCCGAATTAGTTTGTTTGCTCCAGACGTAGTAAGGATGAACAACCAAACTTGGCATTAGAAGGTTGACATTTCTTACGCTTCGAGGAAACACATTAGCAGGTGGAATGACTGGTTGGTGAATTGTGCTCCGGAGCTAGTGAAAGAGACACTGGGAGAGCATATGGATAAAGGGCAGAAACATATCGTGCTAGGGATGTCGTACTTAAATCAAGTGGCCGCAGCTGGAACTGAAGTTGAGGCCACTCGTGAGAGAGTGTATACTATGGAACGAGTATTTGCATACTTGTGAAAGTCATACTCTGGCGCTCTCTACGAGATTGAGTCGTTAAGGAAGCAACTTGAAGCTTACTCAGATACTGGAGCGGAGTCCTTGTGCATTAGGTCTGAGGCTTAGAAGGTTCGCTTGGAAACTCTTGAGTCCAACTTTGCAGGAACAGTGTCCGCGAGGGTTCGGTTTGAGAATGAATTGAACTTTGTCCGTCATGACTTGCAGCTTGCCCATGAGACTGTGGCCAGAGTGCAGGCTAAACTGCAAGCTCTGCACCCTGATAGGGTCAAAAAGGAGTCCAAATGGATTGTCCGATGTCAGCAGTTGGAGGGCGACGTTGATTTTAATGCCAAGAGTGTGTGGCCGCTGAAAAGCAGTTCCTTCTGGCACAAAATGAGCTAAGTACTGCTAATGATAAGCGTGGTGCTGAGCAGCCCAAGACTGACTTGCTGTCAGGTGAGCTGCAGCAGCTAGAGCAAAAGCTTGCTAAATCAAGGGTGCGCAAGGAAACACTTCTTAATGCCCAAGGCACGTTTGAATTCACAAGAGTTGTGCATGGAAGGTTGGAGCTTTAGCATCTGATGAAGGAGGAGCATCTCGACTTGGATCTCTCCTATTATAAAGAGATTGCATATGCATAGTTTGGAAGTGGCCTCCGATCCGTCCGAAGAATAAGACGATCATGATGAGGGTGATCAAAAGGCAGCACATACAAATGTGTTTCCTGCTAAGTTCGGTTATGTTGTACTCGACTCTCCTCCTGATGAAGAGTGAACCTTGTATTTTTCTTTTTGGCTCGCAAATAAATAGTATCTTTTACATGTTTGTTTGTTCCTTTTCTTTTCTGCTGGCTTTTACCTGCTTTGTCTTATTTCGACAATAACTGTCAGACAAGAGGCTTTGTTATGCCAGGAAGCTTTATAATTGACTTGCTGGTGAGAGTTTTGACTTCTTGTGCTGCAATAGTTCGTGCAATTCTGGTTAGAATCATTTTAGATACCGGGGAGTGTAATACACCCTTTGTCTGGCGGCTTGGCTGTATGTTGAACTAGCAATTGTTGTTGCTATTATAAGCAAATTATTCAAATGTGCTCCCAACACGTGCACCATTGCAGATGATTGGACAATAGTCCTCATCGTTTAAGTCGAGCTTTCAGAGCTCTTACCAAACTTTTGACTCATTTTTACCTGCTATTTATAGATAGGCTTAGTTCGACCAAAGGTTGTTATCGCCAGTTATAACTGACTAAACCAGGGTCAGGTTTCAGCGACCATGGTAGTCCCTTGCAAGCCATGTTGATCAGGCATCGAGGGCACTGACTAGGCTCCCACTTTCCAACCCATTTTGATCCGCTCGTGGCGAACTAGGAATTGGAGCGAGCTAGAAGTTACCATCGTCGGTCGTTCTGACTCTGTAGTTTGCCAATGATCTCTGGCAAGCCATCACAATCAGGTGTCGTCATGTTGACTAAGCTCCCACTTTCTATTTTGTCAAAATCCGTGTGCAGCGAACTAGGCTTCGAGCAGACCAAAGCCATCGTCATCAGCGACCACTGACTAAGCTTTGGTTGGGGTTTACTGATCACTATCTGCATATGAGTAGTGACCCCTGGCAAGCCATCTTAATCAGATGTCGAGAGTGCTGACTAGACTCCCACTTTCTAAGCCATCGAAATTCGTTATTGGTGGACTAGGCTTCGAGCATACCAGAAGCCATCCTCATCGGTTGTCACCAACTAAGCTTTGGTCGGGTTCAATCACTTAGTGTTCTAAAAAATGGTCTAGGCGGCGCCTAGGCGCTAGGCGTTAGAGAAATGCCCAGATTAATGGCTGGGCGGGGTGAAAATCGGGTGGGCGCCTAGGCGGGTTTTTTTTCCTGGTTGCAATAATTTATGTGAATAAGGAGTTGAGATTGGTTGTTCTTAGGCCGAGGAAAGAGGATGTTGTGACTAATTTGAATAAGGTTGATTGTGTTGTTATTTTATTTTTCTTTCCCCTTTTTTGGAAAGAAACAATTTAATTGTTTTTTATTCAGTATATGTCTGAATGTAGCAAATGATGATTACTTAATAGAATTCTCAAAGGATCCGCCGGTACCAATTTTAGTAATGTAGATTTTATCAAACATGAGTGAGGTCATTCATGCAATATTAAGAAAAATAAAATAGTAGGTTTGGATATTTGTCCACAAATTCAACTTTGTATAAAGTGCCCATCATGACCAACTTCAGTCATTGTAGTTTTAGTAAATTTTGTTCATGATTGTTAATTTTTCATGTTTATAAATTTTGCATATGTATCTTGGCATTAAATTGGATGTAATTGATAAGGTATTATGCTTAACTTTTGTAAATTATTAAAGTTATAATACAAAACCTAAAACTGCCTAAGCCCCTGGGCGCTAGGCACCTGCTCGTCGCCCGCTCACCGCCTAGCGCTTTTTAGAACACAGCTATTGCCCATATTTTGACAATGATTCCTGGCAAGCTGTCTCGGTCAGGCATCAGAGCATTGACTAAGTTGTCACTCTCTAAACCGTTGACACCCGTTTAGTTTAATGGATTGGGCGTTAGAGCATACCAGAAGCTATCGTCATAGGTCAAAATTGACTAAGCTTTGATTAGGTTCAGCAACCATTAGCTACAGTTGGAAAATGGTCTCTGGCAAGCCATCACGGTCAGGTATTAAAAACGTTGACTAAGCTCCCACTTTCTAACCCACCGTCGCCCGATTTTGGCGGGCTAGGTGTTAGAGCGGACCAGAAGCTATTATAATCAGTCGAAGCTGACTAAGTTTTGGCTAGAATAAGATTTTGGGTGTGTATGCCTTACTTGGGTGTCCTAACTTACTTAGTTCACCTAGCGGTCTGATTCCAGAGTCAAATCGATTGATTGGACCAATAATAGATTGACCGATTCTAATGAACAACAGCTGAATAATAATAGGGTTGATGCCTTAGATTTACTGATAATACTCTGTAAGCATGCTCCTTAGTCCATGGGCACTCCAACCTTTGTTGTATGTTACTTTGCATGCGCTGAGTCGGATCTGGCAAGGTATAAGTTGGGTCCATTAGTAGAGGGGCCCAATTTGTATATCAGTGTGCCAGGGATACGGCGCATATTGCAAAACGGTTCAGTATCAATTACTCCCCCAGTTAATGGGTTTGTTTGCAGAGTCATTAATTCGGAGTATGTGGACTTGTGCAGTTGCAATTGGAACCGTCATTTCCCGATTTCTCGTACGACATTTAATGTTGAAGTAATTGTTGGTTGACGGTGTTTCGTAAACCACCACGCCTATATATAGGTTGATCGTTCTTTGTTCAAGCACTACAATGAGAATAGTAAAGCATGTAAATCCAATGCATCTTACCAGAGAATTTGCTTTGGATTTTCCAAAGGCTTAAGGAAGATCTCCCGTACTGGAGTCTTCAAATGTTCTGACATTTGCGCTGATGAGTCTTAATAAGACTTTTTATTATGCGGTGACACCTGATCTGGGTGGGCATTTAATTGATCCAATGAGATCGTGTAATATCTTCCTATATTGTGAATAAGTACAAACTCTTCCTCAAGGGACATGCCTGTCTTCCATTTTCTGTCGCTTCACGCGTGATGCCACAGCTGGAAGGAAAGTTGACGGAGCCGAGTTCTGATGGATGCAACCTTCGGTTCTGGGTTAGTTACTTTGCAACACCCAAGGCACTCATTTCTTTATAGGCATCATTGTCTGTCTCCTTATGTTCCTATCCCGGTTCCTTTTCGTAGGGCAGGTCAACAGAGCGGAGATGTTTGCACTTCATTTCGAGGTTCGTGTTGCTACCTTCAAATCATCCTTTTGAGGTGATTTGACGAGGCAATGATATGAGTGCGTTCCTTCGCCTTCTTTTCCAAACATTCTACATTCACCACCTTCTTTTCTGGAGGCGGATTGGCATATCAGAATCTCTACGCTTCTTTTTCAGTAGATAGATACTTGCATCAGACTTAGATACTTGTAGTGTATAAACTTATGTACTAGTTGGTCGGCAAGCTTTGTAATAACTTTTATTGCAATCAATAAAATCTATTTTATTTCTGGAATGTGTCTAGTGCGAACAATTCTGCTAAACTGAAATGAAAAACAAAATACAAAAAACAAAATCAAAGCAACAAAATAGTTTAACTTCGAGCGGGGATTAAGCTAACCCGACCCTAAAGAAAGCACATATGGTCCTGGCTCAGATTGCATAGTCTTTTTAGTGGAGTGTCTTGTTTTGCCAAAGCTTGCAAAGTTACTGAATAGCAGACTTCGTGCTGGCGGGCAGCTCCTTGCTGATTATCAGCTCTTGGAGTTGGTGTCCGTTTGTTGAACTATTATTACTTAGATATTTGTTGGTCTGGATTGCACTGCTAGCTCCAAATTCTAGCTCTATGTATAGCTGCATTTTGGTTGTCGGGGCTCCCGTCCTCACAGAGTGATTTTCTTCGTTTGTCTAGCCCCAGTGCCTGAAAGGCTTGTTCTGCGAGCCTGAGCTATAGTTGGCAACAATTTAGTTGTTTCAAGGCTACGTAATGGCAATCTCTTGCTGCAGGTTGATCTCCTCGGATAGTTCCTAGGGGCTGGTTGGTTGTATATTTTATGCACTGGTCCAAAATGGAAACTACTGCCTCCATATGATGAAGCCACGACCTTCCCAAAATAATGTTGTAGGTGGATGGAGCGTCAACCACCATAAATTCTTGGACAAGGTACTTCCACAATTGTGGCTCTCCGGCCCCCACCATTAGATTGATCTTCCCGATAGGGAAACACTTATCTCCATTGAATCTGATCACGGAGTGGGTGGTGGGGGTTAAGTCTTTCTCCTGTAGCTGCATGTTGCGGAATGCGCTGAGAAATGGGACATTGAGTGAGCTTCCTGTATCCACCAAGGCCTTATTTACCTGCCACTTAGCGATAAGGACGGAGATGACCAGGGCATCATTGTGAGGAGAATGTACCCCTGGAGATCCCTTTCCGTGAATATCAATGGTGGGATTGGGCTGTGAATTTGTGCATGCTACACCTATAGGTCGTCACACTGAGATGATGTCCGCATCTCGGCCATCGTCCTCTTACTAGACCTGTTAGATTGCTCCATTTTGGGATCGATCCCGTGGAGGAAATAAATGACGCTAAGAGCTTCTTTTTCAATCTCCTTGACAAAGTCAAAACTTTCCTTTGCTCGACCCTGCCTCCTGCCCGAGCCTAGGAACTCCTTGAGTTTGCCTTTTCTGATCCAGTACTTGACTTTTCCTTTGAGTTTTCTACAATCCTCAGTATCATGTCCGCCTTCCTTGTGGTAGGCACAATATTTGCTGTTGTCACGCCAAGCGGGGTCTCCTCGCTGCTTAGGTGGCCATTTCAATTCTTCCTAGTCCTTGATGGAATCAAGGATGTCAGACAGACTGGTATTGAGAGGAGTGATAGACCTGGACCCGACATAATTAGAGGCCTTGTCCTGCTTGTGTGGCCCGAGTCGGTCTTGTTGTCAGTGCGCTTCCTCTTATTCCCATCTTCGTCCTCTTTCTTCTTCCCCTCTTTCTTGTCTGTGGGGACACAGGGCTTCTTCTCTGACTCTGCTTCCCTCTTGGCGGCTAGTATCTCGTCTAGAGTGATATATCTCTGGGCATCCCTGAGAAGGTGTGCCATATTATTTGGGGGTTCAAAGTAAGGAAGTCGTAGAACTTGCCCCTTCTCAAACTTGAAAAGAAAGTTGTGACGGCAGTGTCATCACTATAGCCATCGATGAGGGTCATCTCATCGTTGAAACGAGTGACGTACTCCCTCAACGTCACATTTTGCTTTTGCTCTAGGGTTAGCAGGTAATGTGGGCCCTTCCTGATTCGTTGGTTGCCCACAAAGCGTTTGAGAAACATCGTCGCCAATATCCAAAATGAATCGATAGATTTCGGAGGGAGGCTATGAAACCAGATCAGCTCTAATACCTTCAAGCTAGTAGGGAATGATCGACTAGGGTTGGCAGTGGGGCAGATTTTCACGGATATCTGCCTCGCCCGCCTCAATTGGGGCGGATATGGATTTTCTTAAACGAATTGTGGGCCGGATTCGAGGATTCAAATCATATCCGTCAAAAATTCAGGGCGGATACGAATTTGGTCATATCCGCCCCACGGATATCCGTTTATATAAGTATTTTACTAAAATAACCTTAAGCCCTTAACGAAACCCTAACCCTAAACAACTTTTCACAAACAAATCTCAGCTTCTCTGCTATCTCATCTCGCCTCTCTGCTTTCTGTTCTCTACTCTCCGCTCTCTTCATCTCCCTCTTCACTTCCCTCTTCTTTTCGTCTTCTTCTTCTTCTTCTTTTTCATCTTCTTCCCCTCTTCTTCTTATTCTCTACTGAATATCTTCCAACCTTTCCCATACAAAACCCTAAAGGCCGCAACAGAGCAGATTTTTGCTCTTATCTTTGTTTTGGTTTATAATCTTTGGGTAAAATCTCAATCGAACAATGAGATTGGATGAAGATTCTCTTAAAAACATAAAAATAAAGGAGAGGTATTCGTTCTTTCTTTCTTTCTGTAGCCAGATCTGAAGAAGCTGCGAATATCAGGGAAGCTAACATCCATATGGAGATCAATTTTGTTGGTATTAGCCAGACTTGAAACAAATAGGGGATTGATTAGCTAGATCTGAGATCAATTTTGCAGGGATTACTAATTGGGTTTGCAACCTAACATGTTTCTTCTTCAATCAATTTTTCTTCTTTACTCGAATTTTGCTTCTTCAATTGATTTTGTTTGTATGGGTAACAAATACAAACAAATAGGGAGGGAGAAATATAGGGGATTGAATCTTGAATTGTCAATTGTATGTGTAAATGGTTAGAGATTTGAAATCAATTTGTATGTATATATGCATACCTTTCCCTGTTCTAATTCATTCAATATCTTATTTTTTTAATTAAATGGTTATCGAGGCAGGGCGGGGCGGATATCCGCGAATCCGTCCGGGGCGGGGATGATTTTTAGAAAAATATATAAACGGATATTCGGGGCGAATTCGGGGATCCGTGATCCCTGACCGGGCGAGGATAAATTTGTCCAAATCCACCCCGTTGCCATCCCTATAATCGACACATTATCGCATCGAACCCTTCTTTAAGTGTCATAACATGCTGGAAGTGGCACAACTGATCAGACGGGTCCCCTGTCCTATCGTAAAAATTTAACTTTGGTGGTGTGTAATTCTTTGGCAAGGGTTCGTCCATGATATGATCCATGAATGGATGGACCGTGAGATTAAACAACACATCTGGGTTTGTGGCCCCATTCCGGATGGGGTTGTGCAAGACATGCCTGACAGCTATGGACGATGGGTTTCTATCGGTCGCTCCTCCACCTCTAGTCCATTGAGAAGCTGCTGGGGCAGCGAGGCTCTCCTGAACGTGTTCTCTGGATCTCTCTGGGGACTGGGCCCTTCACTGCTTGCGGTTTCTTTCTTCGGGTGGAGGATTTCGTTGTTTGAGTGCCTCCAGCGCTTTTGTGATTTGTTGCATCTGAGTTGACAGTAGATCCACCTGTTGGTGCGATGTGGCTGCTACTAGTGTGGGGGTCTGAGGGGATTCCTCCCGCGGTGTTGGTGGAACGGGCAGTGCCTTGTTGGTTTGAGCGTTCAAGGGTTCCGCAACATCTCCTTTGTTGCAAGACATTGTTGTCACCATCTTTCTAGTTTGGTGGTTGATGTAGTTCAATTTCTGCTCTCCTTCCTCGCTACTTACCTAGACTTGCACAGGTAGCAAACATGAGCCAAAGACCACCATGTGGTGGTCGATGGCACTCCGATGCTTAAGTTAGATAAGGCTTAGGAGAGGCTTAAAGCTGTAGAGTGGATTATATTACGTACCTATAGTTCATCGACCTTATCTCCCTTTTATAGTGAAGGAGTCCTCATTCAGTTAGGCCTTCGGTGGCAGTTTAGGGAAAGTGATCTTGCTGTGGAGATCCTTTCCTGATTAGGAGTTGTCCATGTGGGATAGTTTATCTACAGGACTTGTGCTCCTAGATCTGCTGGAGAGATTTCCCTTTCTAAGTGTTGTCCATGCAAAAAAGTTTCCTTACCCGACTTATACTCTAATATATGTTTCCTAGTCGGATCCAATGTGTTGTTGGCTTGCCTATTTTGGATAGATCTCTAAGATACTTACCTTAGAGGTCTTATGAGTATTGGGCCTGGCCGCATGACGTGTGGGCTTATTGGCTCATTGCAACTCAGACCCGACTATCTGGATTCTGCCAATGATGGGCTTGTTGTTATTTGGGCCTCGCTGGATTGAGCGTGCAATCAGGCCTGCTTCGTTCTGTTGATGAGATTATCATGACACGTGTACGGTGCTGATCAGAGGACAGTTTGATGTATCATCAGCTACTCCCCCGGAGTTGGTGGGCCATCTCATCAGTCCACTAGGTCATTTAATGAAACAGTTGTGCAGTCATGATAAAGTCTGGGAGATTTCCTCGAACGACGAATTGCATTAATTAGGCGTGCGTCAGCTTGAAAATGGGAAAGGCGAGAGCTCAACTTTCAATATAGATATCCTGCCTATGGAGTATAACTCTTTTACTCTGTCGATCCTTGAAATTATGCTTTGTTGTATTGTCTGTTATGCCTTTGACTTTGCTCAACCTTCGTATTTGAAAGCTTGGACTTTCATGGCGGGCCGGGATCAACTTTCTGATGAATTGTTCACCAGGGACCATAAGTTTTTTTAAGAGAGATTGCTCTCTGAATCTGATATGGAAGTCCTGCGTCAGACATTTGGGATTCCTGGTGATCTGGTGCTCTGCACTTTGGTCGTCGATCTGACACCATTGTACCCTTCTGAGGGGTTTATCTACCTTTACTGAGGTATGTTGCAATTAGGTGTCCCCTTTCCTGTCATCAAGGAGATCTGGGAGTTCCCGGCATCTCAAAATTGCACCCGCTCAACTTGTGCCGAACGAGTATAGGACTTTGATCGCCATTTTGATTAAGACTAAGGACGTTGGTGTCCGAGTATCTTCGAGGGCGATGCAATTGCTCACTTCTCCTCGAATAAACGAGCACGTTGTGTGTGTGCTGACATTGCGGACTGCTTCGGCAAATTGCCTGATGATTTTAAATCGTGGCAGAAGTATTGTTTCATGGCTCCTACAGACTCCCCGTACTTTGAACTAGTTGGTCGCCCGGTTGAGTGTGAATTTAAACCACTGAGTAAGTTGATTCCTTATCCGGTCTTGCTTGTGTCAACTTCATATTAGATTGACCTATTGTAATTTTTGCAAGGAGATTATCTACTTTGCCTCTTTCTGCTGAAGATAAAGCAACTGTGGACGTGTTCCGCAACATGCCTTGTCTGGAGGTAGATGATGTAGTCAAGCCTTCTAATGTTGAGCACAACGGTTTGTGGGCTTATTGACATGTGGTTCGCACTGTGTATCGGGTGAAGAAGCCAAAGCCTGAAGGAGCATCTGTTTAGTAAAAGATGAAGCTTCCCAAGCTCAAGTTCCAAGCCCTTCAAGGAGGGCAAAAATAAATGAGGTGTTTCCTTTTCCTGTGCATCAGAAGAGATCTCGTGCTTTGTCTAGGTCCATCCGCGGGCTTCTGGCCCAGTTTGAAGGGGGTGATGTTGTCGAGCAAGAGCCTATTGAGACTGTTGTTTCTAAGGGGCATGATGCTCAAGTCGTGGCTCCTGTCTCTCTTCCCGACCTGAAGAGATAATATCTGCAAATGGTGGGCGTGGAGGATGTTACCAAGCTGAGCAGCAAGCAGGCGGAGTTTACAAGTAGGATGCTGCTACAGGCAGGCATGGAAGCTTCGAACGGTCATCCTTTTTCAATAAAGGATTTCGAGCTCCGTCTATTTCTGGATCATGAAACTGTTGAAAAGTCGTCTGATTGTCGGCGTCATGGTAAAGGTTATCCTTCTTGTCGCCCGCACTGTGTTGCATCTCGTTCCTATCCTCATATTCAACTGACGACGGGTCCGAGGAATAACTCGCTTCCCTTTTCCCCTGAAGCTGGACCAGCACGTGAGATAGATCTTACCGTTGCGGGCGAATGGAAAGTTTTTGATGAGGGCCTTGATGCAATGAAGACGGCTAAGGGCGGTGCTGGAGTGATTTCGGCTCCGAATGATCATCCAAATGCACAGAGCAGTCAGTTTGCTCTAGATGTAATAAGGATGAGCAACCAAGCTTGGCATCAGGAGGTTGAAATCTCTTATGTTGCACGGAAACATATAGCAGGTGGAATGATTGGCTAGCAAACTAAGTTTTGGTGCTAGTGGGATAGCGTATAGATAAAGGGCATAAACATCTTGTGTTGGGGATGTTATATCTGAATCAAATGGTCGCGTCTGGAATTGAAGTCAAAGGTTGCTTGTAAGAGGGTGTATACCATGTAGCGAGTCTTCGCAAATCTGCAGAAGTCATACTCTGATGCTCTTCACAAGATTGAGTCGTTTAGGAAGCAACTGCTTTCTCAGATACTGGAGTGGAATCTAGATCAATTGGGTCAGAGGCTCAGAAGGCTCGTTTGAAGGCGCTTGAATCCGACTTGGCGGGGGCAGTGTTCACGAAGGATCGGTTTGACAATGAACTGAACCTCGTCTGTCGTGACTTGCAACTTGCCCATGATTCTGTTGATGAAGTGCAGGTTGAACTATGGGCTTTGCATGCTGAGAGGATTAAGAAGGAGTACGAGTGGAATGTCTGATTTCTGCAGTTGGAGGCTAGTGCTGATCAATCCAAGATTGAGATCATTTCGGGCTAGTTGGAGCAAGTGAAACAGGAGCTCGCCGAGTCAAGAGAGCGAGAAGAGAAGCTTCTCAAGGCCCAGAGCACATTTGGATTTAGCAGAGTCATGCACGAAAGGTTAGAGTTGTTGCGTCTAATGGAGGAGGGGCACCTTGACTGGGATCTCTCCTATTATAATGATATTGCATATGCAGAGTTTGGAGCGACCTCCGATTCATTTGAAGAAGAAGGCAGCCTTGATGGGGGGGGGGGGGGCAAGAGGCAACACCAACAGATGTGTCTCATGTTTCTTCCCCTGCTAAGTCTGGTTCCGTTGTATCTTACTCTCCTCCTGATGAGGGGTGAATCCTGTACTTGAGTTTGAATTGTACTTTGCATTTTTTTTGTCTTCATTTACTTTCTTGCTAGCTTGTACCTGTTTTGTCTTATTTCGACATTAGTTGTCAGACAAGGAGTTGGGAGCTATGACTTCTTATGCTGCAGTAGTTGGTGTAGTTTTGGTTAGACTCCTTTCCAGACCAGGGAGTGTAATACATCCTTTTTCTGGCGGCTAGGTTGTCTATTGGATCAATAGTTGTTTTCGTTGTTATAAGCGTATTAGTTAGATTGTGGTCCTAGCGCCTGCACCCTTGTAGATTATTGAACAGTAGTTTTTGCAAGCCGTCTAGGTTGAGCTTTCAGAACTCTGACTAGACGTTTGGCTCGTATTTATTTGTTATTTGTAAAATAGGCATAACTGGACTCGGGGTTGTTATCGCTAGTTATGACTGGCTAAATCGAGGTCAGGTTTCGGCGACCATGGTGGCCCCTGGCATGCCGTCTTCACCAAGCTACATGAGCACTGACTAAGCTCCCACTTTCCAACCCATCTTGATCCGATTGTGGCAGACTAAGAATTGAAGCTAGCTAGCAGTTATCATCGTCAGTAGTTCTCACTAAACTTTTGGCGGGGGTTCGGCGCTCATTGTCTGTAGTCGTCCAATGATCCTTTGGGTGCGTAAGTCTAACTTGGGTGTCCTAACTTACTTGGCTCGCACATAAAATCCTAGGCGCGTAAGTCTGACTTGGGGGTCCTGACTTACTTGGCTTGCCTATATGTTTTTGAGCATGTAAGTCTTAATTGGGTGTCTTTACTTACTTAACTCGCCTATGAGATTTTGGGCGTGTAAGTCTAACTTGGGTGTCCTGACTTACTTAACTCGCCTATGAGATTCTAGGCGTGTAAGTCTGACTTGGGTTCCTAACTTACTTAACTCGCCTGTAAGATTTTGTGTTGTAAGTCTGACTTGGGGGTCCTGGATTACTTAACTCGCTTGTGAGATTCCGGTATCGGATCGATTGATCAGACTAATAATAGATTAATCGGCTTTAATGAACAACGGCGGAATAATAGTTGAACTGATATCTTGGGTGTAATAATAATATTTTGTAGGCGCACTCTTTGTTTTGTGGGCGCTCAGGGCCTTTGTTGTTTGTTTTTTTGAGTGTGCTAGGTCGGATCTAACAGGGCATAAACTTGGGCCCATTAATCGAGGGGCCCATTTACAAAAAAATCTATGGATTAGCGTGTCAGGGATACGGTGCATTCTGCGAGACGGTTCATTATCGATTACTCCCCTCAGTTTATAGGCTGCCTGCAGAGTCGTTAATTCAAAAGATGTGGACTTGTTTAGTTGCTATTGGAACCATCATTTTTTTTATTTCCCGTACAACATTTAATGCTTACGTAACTGCTTGTTGACGCCTCTTCGTAAACCATTTCACGTATACATGGGCTGGCTATTTTGCGTTCAATCACTGCAATGCAAATAGTAGAACATGTTAATCAAATGCATCTTACCAGAGAGTTTGCTTTGGGTTTTCAAAGGCTGAAAGAAGATCTCCTCCACTGGAGTTTCGAATATCCTGACATTTGCGTCGATGAGTCTTGATAAGACTTGTTGTTATGCGGTGCCGCCAGATCTGGGTGGGCATTAGATTGATCTCATGAGATCTTGTAATATCTTTTTATATTTCGTAAAAGAAGTATGGATTGTTCCTCAGGGGACAGGTTTTTCGTCCATCTTTTGTGGCTCAGAGTTCCCACTTGCCACTGTTGTTAGGTGATAATACCAACAGCTAGTTTGTGGCATTTGTCCGTTCTAGGTTTCATGCGTGATGCCCAACTAGAAGGCAGTTTGGCGTAACAGAGTTCTGATGAATGTGACCTTTTTTCCAATGATGTTAACTCAATCGCATTTCAGACACTTCCGCCTGGAGGGTCATCTTCCTTTTGCCTCCTTTTGTTCCAATTTTTGTCCCTTTCCGCAGGGTAGTCCGCCGGGTTGAAAACGTCTGCATTTCGTTTCGAGGCTTGTGTTAGCACCTTTGAATCATTTCCACAAAGCAATTTTTCGGAGTAATGAATTGAGTGTTTTCCTTCGTCTTCTACTCCGGACGCTTTACTTTCACCACCTTCTCTTCTGGAAACAGATTAGCATATCAGAGTCTATACCCTTGTTTAAGCGGATAGATGCTTGCATCGGACTTAGATACTCGTAGTGTATAAACTGATGTACTAGTTGGTCAGCAAGCTTTGTAATAACTTTCATTGCAATCAACAAAATCTGTTTTACTTCTAGAATGTGTCCTAGCTCAGATTGCGTGGTCCCTCTAGCGAAGTTTTTTTTGTGTAAAAGCTAACGAAGTTACTAAATAGTGGACTTCGTGCTGGTACGCAGTTCCTTGTTGATCAACAACTCTTGGATTGGTGCCCGTTTGCTGAAGTATTGTTAGATCTTTATTAGTCCGGATTGCCTCACTAGCTTTGACTTCTGGATCTCCGCATAGTTGTTCCTTGGTTATTCGGGTTCCTCCGCCTTCATAGAGTAGTCCATCTCTTTTGTCTTGGCCTGATGCCTGACATGTTGGTTTTGTGGGCCCGAGCTGTAACTAGCAACAATTCAGCTGCTTCGGGGCTACATAATGGTAGTCTCTTGCTACTGGCTGATCTCCTCGGATAATCCCTTGAGCATGGTTGTTGTATATTTTATGCATTGGTGCTGGGTGGATACCACTGCTTCCATATGATGTAGCCAGGGCCTTCCCAGAATGATGTCGTGGGTGGACGGGGCGTCAACTACCATGAACTCTTGGACAAGGTACTTTCGTAGCTGTGGCTCTCTTGCCACCACCATTAGATTGATTTTCTCGATATGGAATCATTTATCTTCGTTGAATCCGACATAGGGTGGCTGGCGGGCGTTAACTGCATGTTGCGGAATGCACTAAGGACAAGACATTTAGTGAGCTTCCAATGTCCACCAAAGCCATTTTACCTCCCACTTAGCAATAAGGACGGAGATGACTTGGGCGTCATTGTGAGGAGAATGTACCCCCTAGAGATCCCTCTCTGAAAACGTCAGTGATGGGATCGGGCTGTGTACTCATGCGTGCTGCACTTGTTGGTTCTCATACTGAGATTGTGATACCCTAAGTGGGCGGACCTGAGGTGAGGGTGAGGGTTGGAGCCCAACAGGCCGGGAGAGGTTGGACGAGCTACAAGGGGAATCATAGTCCCATATCGCCTGGGTAGGGGAGGAGGATGATCCATATATGTGCAGGGTCAGCTCCCCATTGTACAGACATTTTTTAAAGCCGTGAGGGTCGGATGGTAGCCCAAAGCGGACAGTATTTGTACAGTGCGGGAGAGGGGTCGTCACAGTTTAGTATCAGAGCCTGACCCAGCCGAAAGTATGCCACGTGGAGGTGGGCCCTCGGGCAACATGGACGTTGTGCCTGTGTGGCCAACGAGGACGTTGTGCCTGTGTGGCCAACGAGGACGTTGGGCCTTAAGGGGGGTGGATTGTGAGACCCTAAGTGGGCGGACCTGAGGTGAGGGTGAGGGTTGGAGCCCAACAGGCCCAATAGGCCCAACAGACCGGGAGAGGTTGGACGAGCTACAAGGGGAATCATAGTCCCATATCGCCTGGGTATGGGAGGAGGATGATCCTTATATGTGCAGGGTCAGCTCCCCATTGTACCGACGCGTTTTAAAGCCGTGAGGGCCGGATGGTAGCCCAAAGCGAACACTATTTGTACAGTGCGGGAGAGGGGTCGTCACAGTTGGTATAATGTAAAAATTAAATATTGTGAGACCCTAAGTGGGCGGACCTGAGGTGAGGGTGAGGGTTGGAGCCCAACAGGCCCAATAGGCCCAACAGGCCGGGAGAGGTTGGACGAGCTACAAGGGGAATCATAGTCCCATATCGCCTGGGTAGGGGAGGAGGATGATCCTTATATGTGCAGGGTCAGCTCCCCATTGTACAGACGCATTTTAAAGCCGTGAGGGCCGGATGGTAGCCCAAAGCGAACAATATTTGTACAGTGCGGGAGAGGGGTCGTCACAGAGATGGTGCCCACATCTCACTCAGTGTCCTCTTACGGGACCTGTTTGACTGCTTTCCCTCGGGACCGACCCCGTGGAATATGTAGATGACGCCAAGAGCTTCCTTTTTTATCTCCTTGACAATGTCCGCTATTTCCTTTGCTCGGCCTTGCCTCATGTCCGAGCCTAGGAACTCTTTGAGTTTGCCTTTTCTTATCCAGTACTCGACTTCTCCTCTGAGGTTTCTGCAATCCTTAGTATCATGTCTGCCTTCCTTGTGGTAGAAGCAGTATATGTTGTTGTCATGCCTAGTAGGGTCTCCTCGCAACTTAGGTGGCCAGTTCAGCTCTTCCCAATCCTAGATGGAATCAAGGACGTCGAACAGACTGGTGTTGAAAGGGGTGACAAATTTGGACTGGATGTAATTCGAGAACTTTCCTACCTGGGGCGACCCGAGTCGATCTTGTTGTCTGTGCGCTTCCTCTTGTTACTGTCGTCATCCTCTTTCTTCTTCCCCTCTTTCCTATCCTAAAGGACAGAAGGTTTCTTCTTTGACTCCGCCTCTCTCTTGGCGGCCAACATTTTGTCCAGAGTGATGTATCTATGGGCATCTATGAGCAAGTTCGAGCTTTCTAAAAGGGGAAGGTCCATGAGTAGGATCGTGACATTGCCCCACACTTCCAAAGTCAATGTTCTCGTCAGCCTATTCTATCGACACTGGCCCGATGAGCTTCTCAACTACCAGTATTCAACAACTTAGCACTATGCCCATACATAATGCT
Source organism: Berberis vulgaris (assembly GCA_963556465.1). Lineage (NCBI taxonomy): Eukaryota > Viridiplantae > Streptophyta > Magnoliopsida > Ranunculales > Berberidaceae > Berberis > Berberis vulgaris. The sequence continues at coordinate 59,943,027 of OY747134.1, forward strand.
AATTATTTTAATCCAGCCTATAGGTCGGCCGATCCAGGAATCAAACCTTGGATGTGGGGTTTGGCTCTGATACCAATTGTCATGAACCAACCAATTCTCCCAAAAGCCCGAGCTATCCAGGAGGGGAAGGTCTTTGACTAGGATCGTGACATTGCCCCATGCTTCCAAAGTCGACGACCTCGTCAGCCCTACTCTATCGACACTGGCCTGATGAGCTTCTCTCACCTACCAGTATTCAACAACTTAGCACTATGCCCATACATAATGCTAAATTATTTTAATCCAACCTATAGGTCGCCCCTGCCGGGAATCGAACCTTGGATGTGAGGTTTGGCTCTAATACCAATTGTAATGAACCAACCAATTCTCCCAAAAACCTGAACTGTCCAGGAGGGGAAGGTCCATGACTAGGATCGTGACATTCATGACAATTGGTATCAGAGCCAAACCCCACATCCAAGGTTTGATTCCCAGCAGAAGCGACCTATAGGCTAGATTAAAATAATTTAGCATAAGCTAAGTTGTGGAATACTGGTAGGTGAGTGGAGCTACCCCAAAGAGAAAGAAATGAGTGGAGCTACCCCAAAGAGAAAGAAAAAGGAGAAGGGCTACCATCGGGCCAGTGTCGATATAGTAGGCAGACGAGGACGTCAATTTTGGAAGCGTGGGGCAATGTCACAATCCTAGGTCATGTAGTTAACCTTCCCCTCCTGGACAGCTCGGACTTTTGGGAAAGTTGGTTAGTTCATGACAATCTGTCATATTGGTTGGGGGTTCAGGGTGAGTAAGTCATAGAGCTTGCCTTATCTCATACCCAAATTAAAAGCCGTCAACCGTCAATGATGGTCATCTCATCATTAAAACAAGTTACGTATTCCCTTAACGTCCCGTTATATTTTTTGCTTTAGGGTCAGCAATAATGTGGGGCCCTCCTAAGCCATTGGCTACCCACAAAGCGTGTAAGGAATGCCAACGACTAGAATGAATCAATGAATTTCGTAGGAAGGTTGTGGAACCACGTCAGTACTGACGTTTTTAAACTTGTAGAGAATGATCAGTACATTATTGCATCAGACCCTCTTTTGAGCGCCATAACGTGTTGGAAGTGAAGCAGGTGATTGATCGGGTCTCCCGTTTCATTATAAAACTCCAACTTTGGTGGGGTGTATTTCTTGGGCAGCAATTCATCCATGATATGGTCCATGAATGGAGGGACCGTGAGACTGAACAACACATCTGGGTTTGTGGCTCCGTTGTGGATGGGGTTGTGTGAAACGTGCTTCTCGACTCTGAGCCGTGGGTCTCTATTGGTCGTGCCTCCGCCTCTTGTCCGTTAACAAGTTGTTGGGGCCCCGCGGCTCTCCTGAACATGCTCTCTGGAACTTTCTGGGGAACGAGCCCTTCGCTGCTCATGATCTTCCTCTGCAAGTGAGGATTTAGCTATTTGAGAGCCTTTGGTGTCTGTTGCTCACGATCTGTTGCATCTGTGTTGAGAGTAGGTCCACCCTCGAGTCTGCTACAATAGCTACCGGTGTGGGGATCTGAGGAGGTTCCTCCCATAGTAGTGGTGGCACTGGCGGTGTTTTACTGGTTTGAGCATTTGAAATCTCGATAACATCTCCATTGTTGTGAGACCTTGTCATCACCATCTCTCTAATTCTCTAGAAAAAGTGAAAGTACATTTCTTGTTGAGGAACTCTGTCGTTCCCCATGGACGGCGCCAAACTGATGTAGTCGATTTATGCTATCCTTCCTCGCTGCTTACCTAGACCTGCATAGGTAGCAAATGTGAGCCAAGGACCACTGTGCGGTGGCCGATGGCACTCTGATGCTTAAGTTAGATAAGGCTTAGAAGATGCTTAAAACTGCAAACTGGGTTATATTGCGTACCTCTAGTTCATCGACCTTATCTCCCTTTTATAGTAAAAGAGTCCTCGTTCGGCTAGGCCTTTGGTAGCCTAGCTTAGGGAAAGTGATCTTATTATGGAGATCATTTCCTGATTGGGAGCTATCCATGTGGGATAGTTTCCCTACACTATTTGTGCTCCTAGATTTGCGGGAGAGATTTCCCTTTCTGAGTGTTGTCCATGCAAGGAAGTTTCCTTGCCTGAATTATATTCTAATATATGTTTCCTAGTCGGATCCAATGTGTTGCTGGCATGTCTGCCTTGGGTATATCTCTCAGATACTTGCTTTAAAGGTCTTATGAGTATTGGGCCTTACCGCGTGACGTGTGGGCTTACTGGCTCAATGCAACTCGGACCAGACTGTCTGGATTTTGCCAATAATGGACTTGCTGTTGTTTGGGCCTCGCTGGAATGAGCGTGCAATTGAGCTTGCTTCGTTGTGTTGATGAGATTATCATGACACGTGTACGGTGCTAATCAGAGGATGGTTTGATGTATCATCAGTGGTACTACTATTTCTTTTGAGGAACTTTGTCGCTCCCCATAGACGGTGCCAAACTATTGTTGTCGATTCATGCTCTCCTTCCTCGCAATTACCTAAACCTACACAAGTAGCACACGTGAGCCAAAGACCACCGAGTGGAGGCCGATGGCACTCCGATGCTTAAGTTAGATAAGGATTATGTAGTGTGCCTTAAGTTCATCGATTTATCTCCCTTTTATAGTGTGAGAGTCCTTGCTCGGCTAGGCCTTTGGTGGCGTAGTTTAGGGAAAGAGATCTTGCTGGAGATCCTTTCCCGTTTGGGAGTTGTCCATGTAGAAAAATTCTCCTACACGACTTGTGTGCTTCTAGATCTATGGGAAAGGTTTCATGTTCTGAGTGTTGTCCATGCAAGAAAGTTTCCTTGCCTGACTTATACTCTAGTATTTGTTTTCTAGTCGGATCCAATGTATTGATGACCTACCTATCTTAGATCGATCCCCCATATACTTGCCTTATCAGGGCTTACGAGTACTGGGCTTGACCGCGTGACTTATGAGCTTATTAAGAAGCTGCAATTCAGGTCCATCGTTATGGAATCTGCCAATAATGGGCTTAATGTTGTTTGTGCCTCGCAGGATTGAGCATGAAATCGAGCCTGTTTTGTTATGTTGATGAAATTATCATGACATGCGTACGGTGCAGATCAGAGGGCGGTTTGGTGTATCATCACCCACAATCCATATTGATATGGAGAGCCCCCATGAACAGGCTCCTTCTAGCTAACTTGTGGATGGAGCACAAATGGGTCAGGAATAACTGAAGCTCCACCCTTGGTCACCTGTTTGACAATCTGAATGTTGGAGATGAGGGAAATACCGCCCTTCCCCTTCTTGTTTGGAACAACATGAAAAGACTTCGGATGAAAATGAAAAGAATCAAACGATTCCTTCAAACTCGGATCAGTAGAAGGAGAAGGAGGGGACTTGGAGCTCTGACCCCGATCAATAACAACCTCATCAAAAGCAGCATTGTAATCAAAGTCTTCCAAAGACAACTCTGCATTTGGATTCTGAGACTGATCCATTGCAAGCTGTGTTACTTATTTGAAATGATACAAGCTTCCTCCTCTGACACCTTGTTAAGGTCGGTCACACCAGCTGTAGCAAGGAGGTCTTTTTCATACTCACTCAACGACGCATGAGGATGGGAAACTTCCACTTACTCATCTCCATAGCTTGCTCCGGTTCCTCATCTTCCTCAGCAGCAAGGCAAGAGTTGTCCTCATGACCTTTCTCAGAAACAACAAGTGGAATAGCAATCGGAATAATCCTCGCAGTAGAATCCGACCCAACAGGCCTCATCCGCTTTGAAAAACGAGTAACCAACCAAACTACGAATGACCTGCCACTTGGAAGGGCTAGCAGGCCTCAGAGCTTTCCTCTTCTTCGTGGTACAACGACCACCACTTTTGCTAACAGGAATCTCTTCTTGGTGATAAGATCAACATCGCTAACACCATCAGAAGCATCATGATCCGTAACTTTCTCGAAGGAGCTCACTTTCCCATCAACGGTAGACCACCGACACTAGCAGAAGCAATACTCTTCTTCATACCACTAGAACCAACAGAAGGAACAACATGGGCAACAGTGAAATCGGAATAACGGTCATAAATAACCAAATATCACTCCTAGGCATTAATGTCGTAGAGACCACTCAGTTCAATGACATCCCACTTGAGCACGTTTTTGAGAGATAGTCGCAAGTGGTTTAGACTCTTGGGGGCCCTGAACGACCTCAAAATCAATTTTCAATCAAGGTTGAAAACCCAGACTCCATAGAAGCATAAAACCAAGTCCCCTGCCAAAATCGAAAATCATCTTTCAGTGTACTCAGACAACCAGGCGAAAGCCGCACTACAACACAAGTCCTTTTTTATAACATTTGTTAATAGCGTTTTTTACATTTGTGCTATGAAAAGTCAAGTTTTAATTACATTGAAATCTAAAAACGCTATCTAAAATTGGCGGGATTTTAAAACGCAACAATGCATCGCCAAAATATTTGACATACTCATCTCTCCTTCAAAACTAAAACTAAAGACCTAAAACTCACAACTCAGCGCCAACCTTCCTCCATGCATCACACTCGCCAGTAGCTTGCTCGATCCAACCATTTTCATGTTCTGCACACATCTTCTTCTTTAGGTGAGTTCTTAACTTCTTTTTCTCTGCAATCTCTCTCTTATCTCTACTTCACCTCTATTTGTTCACTCCCCCCCCCCCCATTTGATGATTTTTATGTCTTTTCATCAGTTGAATTTGAATCTTTTTTGCTGGTTTGTGGCTGATTTGACGAGAAAACGAAGTTGCGGTTTAGATTTGCGATTTTGATTGGAGACGAAACGGTTGAGGGCTAGCAGAGAGAATCTCCATGGAAGATGTAATTTGGTGAGAGATTTAGATGGAGATTGTATTGTTAGATAATAAAGAGAATAAATAAAACCCATCTTATTTTCCACTTCAAACTTTGACGGGTGTTTCCAAGTTGAGTTTTCTGATACCCTTTGTTCAGCTCTACTTTGGGTGGAACTCCCCAGTTCAATAGAGTTGCAGAAAGAAAAGATGAGATCTTTTAGTTTAGTTCAGGTGCTCTTTGTGTATCCCGCCATTCATTTGCTACCAATGAAGGTAAGTGTGTTTGTTGAGTACTTCAGTAAGCACACTTCTTTACTTGTTTGAGTTGATTTACCTAATTGGGGTTGGGGTTTCTATATTGTTGGCTCTCACAGCTTTTAAGGAAGCTATATATGAAGACCCCCATTTGGTTATATCAAATTGAAACCCCCTTGATTCAGATCCTTGCAATTGGAAGGACATCTTCTGTTCAACTGCTGAAGATCATGTCATCTCTTTGTAAGATTTATTTTTTAATTTTTTATTTTGGTTTCATATATTTTTACAAATAGATCCAGTGTTGAATAAGTGTATAAACTCATAATATCTTGTGCACATTTGAAGTCTTAAGATCCCCATAACTTACCTACTTTATTTAGCAAAGTTTATTAATGGTTTATGCCCCCAGGTAAATGGGTATGTAAAATAGTCTCTAAAACAACTAAAATGAGACTCGGATGATGCATAAATGGGAATTTGGCCAGTGCTACAAGAATCTAGGTGTTTTATTAATTCATAATGTACTTATGGAGCTTCTTGATTCTCACTAAAGGAATTTTGTCCTTTCTTTCGGCTTTTGCCAAGTTAACTAGTTTGCTTCATTTGTTTGTTTTAATTTCAACAATCTTCAATCTAACGGCTTGACTGGTGATGTGCCCTCCGAGTTTGGAAATTTAATGAACCTTGTTGAACTTCGATTGGATAAGAATAGACTTTAAGGAATTGTTCCAAGGAGTAACTTCTCAAATTTTGGATCTAACATGCATGGAATGTAAGTATACTCTTGCATTCTAATCACTTCATTTAGTGCCTATTGAAAAACATGTTTTTCGACAGTCTTGTATTGCCCCGCTCTTCAAGCTTGCATAACATAGGCCTGATCCTACATCAAAAAATTTTGTAAATGTCATCTATGGATCAATCATAACATAGGTCTTGTATTTTTTTTTTTTTTTTTTTTTTTTGAAAGCTATATTGCAAGTTAATTTGCATGAAACTAAAAACTTGGTTACTGAAAAATTTATGATTAAAATGCTTCAAAGAATTTTCCATAAATTTAATAGATTAGTTTCAGGATACAAGATGAACATGGCAACTTGCATATTTCTACTTCTAGACTATATTGCAAAATCAGTTGAATTAGAATGACATCCAAAACAAACAAAAAAGAACTAAAACAAATTTGCATGTCTCTCAAACAGGATTTGAGAGAGCAATTCCCCAATTCAAAACCATGCTAACATACACTAATATAGTATCCTTCCTTGGAACCAATCGCCACATGCCCCATTCGGCTCTGTTGCGTTAGTGATTAATTAATCACAACAGACTTAATATCTAACTCTGAGGTCTCTACTTCACTCATGCTTCCTGTATTATTGTTGTTGGTACCATGATGATGAATTTGGAGCTTAATTTACTGAACTTTAGAAAAATAAAAGAAGGGTAGGTAGGGAGCATTAAACAAAAAGAAGAAAAGAGACAAAAAGTTGAGAAAAAAAGAAGAAGAAGATGATATGAAAATAAATAGTAGTAAAAGAAAAAACAATTAGAGCACAATGTATCTGTTTGAATCAGTTTACATTCGCTAGTGTTCTACAAACCTTGTGCGACAATGGAAGGTATAGAACTGGGTGAGCAAACCCATTGCCATGTTGTAAAACATGGACTTGATTCTGATGTATTTGTTATCAATGCTCTCATTGTGTCTATGTTAAATGTGGAAAGATGGAAGATTCGATAAGATTATTTTTGAAGTCCCCAAATATAAATGATGTGACATGGAATACATGATTGTTGGGTATGTGCAGTTAGGAGACGGGGAACAGGCTTTGAGACTTTTTTTTAAGATGCTTGATGCCCAAGTACAACTGTTATAAACAGACGTGGGTCAATTTACAACCAGCAACAATGACTTCAGGAAGGCAAAGGTATGATTGACCACCATAAGTGCTTTAGTTTTACATTTGGTACTGACCTGATATAGGCACTACAAATAATCACAAAATCCGTTTCTTATTTTGGTTTCAACATTCAACCATATTTCACCATGACTATTAAAAAGGATTAAAGATTGGACAAGAATAACTACATACCTGGATACTCCCTGACAAGATTACTCTTATGTGGTATATACCCTACAATTTTGGTCTTACTTCATATATTATGCACATGATATTTTGTATATACCTGGTAATACATGATTTCAGAATTGTTTTATCTCCAGATAGATTTAAATCTCAGAAGATGTATATAGCTGTCAATATTTCCAGCCTAGCAAAATATTTGTTGTAAACAAGACTTGAAGCAATATAGATTTGATTGTTAATGGAATGATAATTCAATTGGTTTTTCTGTTTAAATTTGGGGACTTTTGCATATTGCAGGATTTCGATTTGAAGTCACCAAATGGAGCATTCATGAATTAGATCGGCACTTGGCTACACCTAAAAATAAGATAAGGCACTTGTGGCGATGATGACATGTTGAAACTTCCATTGTGCTGCCTTCCTAGCTTAGTGAATGTGCATGGTAGACCCTTTTTTCACAGCCTCTTTACAGAGATTGATATATGCTCTTCCACGTAATCTAGATTAAATATTTGGGTTTAGAGATTCTTTTTACTATTGACAGTGGCCTCCCACATGGTACGTTGGTGATTTCATTTAGAAATGTGAAGTTTCATTTAGAGAGTGGAGTTTCAAGTTATGAAACAGTGTGTGCATGATGATTTCATAACTTCTTTTAGTCATCTCATAACTTCTTTTTGACCGTATGTATATACCTTAGTTGTTCTTATTATGTAAGAAAGTCAGCAAACTAGTTTAGTTGCTAAAGGTTCACTTCACTGTGCTTAGATAATATTCAATGAACATGTTGGTAGAGTGGTCACTAATAAGTAATGATTGTTAGTTCATTTCCTGAGAGATTGTTGCCTACCCCTTTTCTGCAAAATCATTTTATGTTGTAGATTAATATGCTGGCAGGACATTAATTGATGGTATTTGGGCTCCTCTGTACTAATTTTGGTTAACCAAATGAAAGATCATAATATTTTGTTTACTAGAACACGGTCCACTTCTATTCATGTATTTTATCTCCAATTTCAGTTTTTACACTAAACTATGTTTTTATCTACTACTAGAAGGGCATCTTTTTTTTTTTTTTTTTTTATCTCTACTGAAATTTTGATCAATTTTTAATGTGCATTGCTATAATATAAAAGGAATTGGAATTGGAATTGGAATTGGCAGAGCACGTGGCACAGAGAGCTGTGCTGAGTCTGAACTACAGAAGCACCTACCTAGAATATTTTTCAATGGCAAATATGGTTGGTAATATCTTTTTTGGTAACTCTGCTTGTGTCTTTCCCTTCTGCTTATGATAGTTTTATATTGTTGTATGTAGCATGTTGTCTCAGGTCTGAACATATTGTTTTAGCAATTTCACATGCCAGTTATCACCTGGGTCACATGCATAGTCATGTACAAGGAAAAATTTAGATATTCTCCAAGTGTTTGTGATTTGTATCTATCAGCGGGACTTAACTACACCAATATATTAAACAGTGCAGTGTTAACTACATTCAAAAAATTGTTATTTGTGGAGCTAACACTGTGGGTCTCATACTGCTCACTGCACTGTTAATCGTGTTGTCACTACAACAAATGTTTAATCCCCATTCTATAGTTCTGTTGCAATTTTCAATTCAGACTAGCAAATTTGTCAATGTACAGATAGAATACGGATTAAATTCATGAGTTGCTTTTGTGATGATCTTGGTCACCAGGGAGGTGTTCGCTTTTGCCTCTTAATTTAGCTAGAGGTCTGAACTCTGAAGTTATTGGCAAAACATGCAATATTTTGCAAAATTCATAGTCTTATTTGGGAAAGTGACATGATTAAGATAACTCAGTACAATATCAAATTCAGTCGCTAACTAATTTCTTCTTTAACTACAAATTTGAATGGTGTTACTTGGTTTTGGGACAAAAAGGTTTGGGATACAGAGAGGAAGGAATGTGTAGGTGTTTTGACAGGTCATACTAGAAGTGTGAAATCATTGAGTTCGCATCCATCTAATCCTGGTAACCTTAGGTTTAGCTTGGAGATGTCCATTTTTGCTCTTCAAGAGTTGTTGAGTGTTTAAAGATATCTAATTGCTTAAAATATTCTTTATTTTTGTGCACTAGACGTTTCTGTCTCTGGTTCAAGAGATGGATCTTTTGCACTTTGGGACTTGAGATGCAAGAGCCAGACAGACTTGTCATTGTTGTAAGTTTACTCAACCTTTCAAAAAAGTTCGTACTTTGTCACTTCCCACTTTATGCCACTTTGTGTGATGGGTTCTTATTATTTATACTAGATGGGAACTTACACTATGTTCTTCAGTCCATCTGCTACAGTTACTGGGGCTCATACTGTGTCCCAAAGAAAACGAGTTCGTCATGGAAAGGTTTGAGTACTATACATGTTTTTTGACCTGGTGAATAGTCAACTACTTTATGTTTACTAAGACCAGTTCTTACAGGGGGCTTCCAATAGCATTACATCAGTTCCTTATCTCGAAGATGAGATAACTATTACGACTTCTGGAGCAGTGGACAGGTTTGTTTGATGCTTTCATAGATTCTCCTTACTTGAACAATGGAGTTTTTGCATAATATAAAGTATTGAAGTCCTTATCTGTAATTTAGTTAAACTGATTCTTCCATGTGCATTTTTGTTTCATTTCAGTGATGTGAAGTTCTGGGATACCCGAAATTTGAAAGGCCCCATATTTCCAGCATCTTCTCACATCGAACCAACAAATGAAAAGGTTAGTTAACCCCCAAGATGCTAATTCTTGCTAATTCAAACATCTGGGTCTTCAATTATATACCTTTGCCTTAAAAGAGATTTTTATCTCATGTAAACTTGCTTGTTTAAGGTTTATCATGCAGTTGTATATAATGGCGCTACTTTGAATAACAGCCAATACTTTCAAATCTGGTGTTTTTCATATCATGCATATTATGGTTTACAAATTTGCTTACACTTTTTGAATTTATCCGCAGAATTGAGGCGGCTTGTGCTATACATCCAACTGCTGATGTTTTCATTAACTTTGCTTCGTTCAAAAGGTTAGTGCCTATTTTCATACTAGTGTGCTGAACTGGATTACAAAATTTGTTATACAGAGTAGTAATTTCATTTGATATATTTCCAGTGCGGCTGCTTCTTCCATGGCTGCTTTGAAACAACCAACCATTAGAGTCATAGCTATCATAGCCGAAAGTGTACCAGAATCAGACACAAAGCAGTTGATTGCTTTCGCAAAAGCAAATAATAAGGTAAGCGAAGTTATAAGTTAAGCTGGACTAACAGTAAATGCTTATTAGGATCATAAGTTCTGAAAATGTTGCTGCTAGGAACCATTGTTATTCAGAACTCATTTGATGCGTTGATAGTTGCACTCTGCCTGGCCTAGGTTCTCAATGGCATTTTCAGGTTGTTATTGGCCCTGCTACTATTGGAGGCATTCAAGCCGGAGCTTTTAAGATTGGTGATACTGCAGGAACAATTGACAATATCATCCAATCCAAGCTTTACAGGCCTGGATCTGTTTGATTTGTGTCTAAGTCTGTAAGTCCCTTATTATTTACGTACAGCTGGTGTTACTATTGCTGGCCCTTGTCGTTGTACCATGGATGTTGTTTCCAAAGCCTTTTCTTTTGAAGAAACAACATCAAGAGGTACATCCTTGAACCAACATCAACAAATGAAGGAAGGGGAGAACCAAAACAATGAAGTTGGAAATTGGAAAGGATTGTGACTCGATGTAATACATTATCTTTATCATTCAACTGAAATAAATGTAGTTTGATCTTGCCTTTCAAAAAAAAAATGTAGTCTGATCCTTATTATTTGATAGATTTTGTGACTCGATGTAATACATTATCTTATTAATTACAATATTACTTTGCCTCCATTCATGGAAATGTTTAAGTTTGGCACATTTAAATTTTTATTTTCTAGAAATAAAACTTATAAGATGTAATAAAAAGTCATTTGATAGCAAAAAAAAAAAAAATTGCTATGTATACTTACAATAGCGTTTCTGAAACGCTATGGTATAGTCTACGATAGCATTTCAGAAACGCTATAGTAGAGTCTACCATAGCGTTTTTGAAACGCTATAAAAGGCCAACTTACTATAGCATTTTTAAAACGCGGCAGACACAGTGTTTTCTAAAACGCTATGGTATCCTACCATAGCGTTTTTGAAACGCTATTAATGGACATTTTTCTTGTAGTGCCAATAGCAAACACCATTCTTATTACACTTCAATGTCACCAGAGAATGCAACACATTCTCGTTTAGGCGAATACCAGCCTGTAGACCCTTCACCAAAGTGCCAATCAAAACCCTCCTGCCGTTGGGGCTCATTTGGCAAGGAAGAATATCGATCAGATCTAAATAACCTCAGATGACCTCCGGAACTGAAAAATGAAGACCAATTTTGAACATTCAAGAGTAAAAAGCTATGTAACCAGACTTTGGCTGGATATGGCTGTCACCTTCCCCTAGCAACACAAGTTCCAACTCGAAAAGAATGGAAAAGGCCTGGCGGAGGTAGTCCAAAGTGCCCTGAGTTCCTTGCATACAATAAAAAAGGCCACACAAAGGGCAAAATGGTTGGCACCCAGAGATCTCTTAGAAGACATGATAAAGAGTTTTGGTAACTTAGAAAACGAGAAGAAAAAAACAACAAAACAAGCTCTGAAAATGGAGATAGCGTAAAGAAGAAAACGCAAACCCCCAACGGTCTTTTATAGGGTGGTGCAACAAAAAAGACAACCGATGGGAGATCGTTCAGGAAATGATGGTTGCATGAAACCCTAAAATCGCGCCAAAACAAGCTGAGTGATGGCATAGTGGAATTGAAACTGAATGGTGGCTATTGAATCGACAGTTGTTAACGACATTTAATGTTGCGTAGAAAAGCAATGTCGAAACTAGATAGCCAACCGTCGAATAGTTAGTGGCCACACAAGCGAGCCCACCAACTAGGGTGAGTAGCTGATGATACATCAAATAGTCCTTCGATCATGGTCGTACACGTGGCAAAGATCATCCATCACGAGGAACAGACACTTCACACTAAGCATGGATAACGAGTTCAGTAATTAAAACCCAAAAAGGCATTCAGTGATGGACCATGACCAAAGGTAAAGGCCCATTGAATCTATCCTCACTGAGGATAGACACGTTACAAAAGAGAAAAGTCATGGTGGGAATCTCTCCCAAATGATGTATCTCAATGAAGGAGGAAACTGTTGTGAGTAATGTCCACCTTTATTGCGCCATGCATGCTTAAGTCAAGCAAAGAGTTAATTGTTCCCATTATATAAGGTAAAAGGGATAGATTGAGAAGAGGTATGCAAACACATCACAACTGATGATACACCAAAATGGTCACATCAGTGAGCCATACACATGTCATGATGATCTCGAGGAATTACAGGCCCCAGCGTCAACCTAGCACTGATTCGGCCCAAGTGGTTCCAAGCCCGCCTAATGTAGTCCACCAGACGAACCCGAACTCTTACAACCTGCTAGACTCATATGTCTCATAGCTATCCTTAATACTCATAAGCCCTACTAAGGCAAGTATCTTGAGGATCAGCTTCAAACAGGCAACTACATCAGCAATCTACTTCCAACTAGTTAGCAAATACCAGAGTACATATCACACAGGAAAATTTCTTCTTATGGAATACCCTCAGATAGGAAACTATCTCCTGCGTAAACAGAGAATTTTCCTTCTACAGCACGACTCCTAATTAGATAAGGGTCTCCATGAAGATCTCCTTCCTAAACTACACCATCGATGGCCTGATCGTACCAAGACTCTTGCACTATAAATAAGACATGAGGTTGGTAAGCTAAGGTACGCTACAATTTCCCTGTTTACAGCATTACACCTTTCTCAGATCCCTGTCTAACTTTAGAATTGAAGTGTCATCGGCCACCACAATGGTGGTTCGTGGCTCACGTGTGTTACTTGTGCAGGTCAACACAACCCTGACCTTTCGTCGATGCGAAGATTAACCCCCCTACAATGTTTACTTTTCAGTAAACTCTGTAACGCCAACAAAGCCCAATAGTCCGCTGAGAACACTAATGATCCACAAGGGCCATTCGAATTCACATCAAGGCCAAGATCAATTTCTCTCCGTCAACAGTTAGTCTTTTTCAATTGTTTATTTCCCTTTCCATAGTCAATGCAGAGTTTTGGTTTTTAAGATTTATGTGATTTGCAATCATTTATGAAATAAAGAAAGAATTATGAAAACTAACTCTATTGACTACTGGAAAGATGTAACAACAAACGCCTTGAGGTGGGTACAAAAGACTACATACTGCAAGCATCTGAATCCAGTACGACATGAAGTAAATACTCGCTTAGACGATCCAACTACGTAAGGTACCGAAAGAAGATTCCACTCCGCTACCTCTCCGAGCATATTGGCATGAGCAAGAGCAGGATGAAACATCACGTTTACTTCAACACCTCGACAGACATACCCCTCAAATATGGTCTGAGGTGGTACAAAATCGGCAACCAGGGGTACCAGGTAAATTTACGGCCAACTCACACGCTCGATCCGCTCAACCAGATGAACTTGGAACAAGTATCAGGCTTACACAGATCGCATGCACCTTCCGGCTGCAGGGATGAGAGGGTCATCTAGAAGTTAATGGCCCAATCCAGTGGACCGTATCCAACTCCTCTCCATCTCGAGATCCTGAATTCCAGCCCAAATCTAGATAACATAGTTAATCGAGAAGTGGTGGAAGCAACCACTTCTGAGTTGGGCGCTGGTATTATCTCTGAGATTAAACGCTATAGAGCAACAACAAGGCACCAACGAATAAACGACAGACTCTTCCCTTGGAAGAGAGTGAGTACTTCTTTTCTGCAATATGAGAAGAAATTACGAGATCTCAGCATATCAACTATATGCCCACCTAGAACAGGTGACCGCGCATAACAGCAATTAAGATCGTGCTTGATTGGTGTAAATGTCAAAACATTCGAAGATTCTAGAGAGGAAGATCCCCCTTCAGCCTTTAACAAACCCAAAGCATTTTCTTCAAGCAAGAACATTATAGGAGATACGCTCTGCGAAAGATAGTGCCTACAATGATTGAAGAACACCATTATATAGACATGATGGTTCACCAAACGGGCGCCCCAACATAAACTGTCAAGCATTGAATACCGTATGGGAAATGAGGAGATGGTGGTTCCCGAGGAAACTGTGTAGCCTACATTCGTCCAATTAATGGTGTTGCACGCAACCCCATCAATTGAGGGGGAGTAACCGATTTTAGTCAGCCAACGCTAATGACGACAGCCTCTGGTATGTCCCAACACCTAGTCTGCCCAGCGCGAATCTCGATGGTTTAGGAAGTGGGAGTCTAATCAACGCTATCACGTTTGGTGACGGTGACTCGCTAGGGATTGTTGCCCCTTTCGTGGTCAATGATCGCCAAACCCAATCAGGTAAGCCTAGTTGGTGAGGACTGGCAACAAAAGCTTCTAATCAAAGCCCAGACCTGTAACCCCCACTGCGCGGGTGTAGATGGTTTGGAAGGTGGGAACCTAGTCAGTCCCGAACTGATTCTGATGGCTCGCCACGGGACCACTAATTTTCAGCGTGGCCGCCGAATTACCAACCCTGGACTTGTAGCCCCCACTGTGCGGGTGTAGATAGTTTAGAATGTGGGAGCCTAGTCAGTCTCGAACTGATTCCAACGGCTCACCACAGGACCACTGTTTTTCAGAGTGGCTGCCGAATTACACCCTAGACTTGTAGCCCCCACTGCGCGGGTGTAAATAGTTTAGAAGGTGGGAGCCTTGTCAGTCCCGAATTGATTTTGACGGCTTGCCACAGGACAACTATTTTTCAGTGTGGCCGCCGAATTACCAACCCTGTACTTGTAGCCCCCACTGCGCGGGTGTAGATAGTTTAGAAGGTAGGAGCCTAGTCAGTCGTGAACTGATTCCGATGGCTCGCCACAGGACCATTGCTCTTTAGCATGGTCGTCGAAAACCCCCAAATTTGTAGCTTGATGCACACAAGTGTAGATGATTTGGAAGGTGGGAGCCTAGTCAGTCCTGAACTGATTCTGAGGGCTAGCCACGGGGCCACTTCTTTTCAACCTGGTCGCCAAACCCCTTGATTTTGAACTTGTAGCCCCTACTGCGCGGGTATAGATAGTTTGAAAGGTGGGAGACTAGTCAGTCCTTGACTAATATCGACGACTCGCCAAGGGACTACTACTCTTCAGCGTAGTCACCAAATCCTTACTTCCCGAACTCGTAGTCCACATTGTTCGGACATAGATGGTTCAGAAGGTGGGAGCCTCAAGCAGTTTGCCACTCGACCACTACTCTCCTACGAAACAGCGGCCGCAAAGATGAATCTGAGCTGAAATAGTGTCCTCACTCTCAAACATACTTGCATTCTATTATCAGTAAAGACCACTTACACCGACACATAGATCGTCTGGCCAATGCCTAGATAAATGCTACATAGTGTGTCAACTTGAGCTCACGACACCCGACTCTGTACAAACGCTCTGACGCGTACACTCGACTATCGCAACTCGCCCAGAGCAGCAGCTGCAGCCGACCAATCAGATTAGCGACATAAGCCTCCAGGAGCTTACCTTGAGGACGATACACAGCTCAGGAACCCAACCATCGGCTAATCTGTCCGCGACATGCCCATTATCGGACATGACTACACAACAATGACCCTGAGTCATTCGCAACGCAAGTAGTCAAGCTCTCTACTGGATACTAAAAACTCGACGTCCTATTAATTCAACCAGCCTATGCCAAAGCAAAACGACAAGGCAAAACGAAAAACATACAATAGAAACAACGAACACAAAACAGATAAAATTGTTTTCATTAACGGTCGGAACAAAAAGGGTACAAGCATACAAAGTTTACTCCTTATCAAGAGAAGGTACAGATACAGAAGAGCTAAGCTTTACGGAGGAATGAGAAGGGGTCGCATCTACACACGCCACAGCCCGAGCATCAGGGTCCGAACCGCCCTCCTCGTTCAAGGACACAACAGCAATGGACATATCTACGTACGACGTCTTATTATATCGGCCAAAATCCCATTCCAGATGCTTCTTCATCAGCGCTAGCAGCTCCAGCTTGCCATGTACGACCTAGCGGAACTCGCACTTGCCTTGTTCCTGCAGAAGCTCTTCTTCTCGCGCCTTCGCGTCGGCCAGTTCACTCTTCAGCAGCTCCAGCTTGCCAATCTACTTGTCAACCTGAGACAACTCTGTAGCAAGAATACTCTTCACAGTATTGAGATCACGCTTTTCCAGTTTGAAATGGTCCTCGACCTTTCTTTCCTCTCGAGCGTTGAACTCCACGTCGGCTTCTAGTTGTTGCTTTTGAGTGGCCCAGTCGGCCTCCTTTAAAGCACTCTCTTCAGCGAAAGACAGCAGTGCAGTGCTTGCCTCAGCTGCGACTTTTTGCACGACCTCCAAATCTTGGCAAGTCATGCCCAACTCCTGCTTGAGTCTGTCTCTTTTAGACGTCGTCTCTGCCAGATTATGCTCAAGAGCCTCCAGACGAGCCCTCTGAGTCGCAGCAACCATGGCGGATTGCTCCAGCCTCTTCTCCTTAGCTAGCTTCAGCAGTCGCTCAATTTCATAAAATGCGTCAGAATACAACGCCTGCATATGCGAGAAGACACGCTCCATTGTATATACCCTCTCACGAGCCGCCTCGACTTCTGTCCCAACAACGGCCGCCTGGCTCAAGTGAGACATACCCAACATAAGGTACTTTAAGCCCTTATCCATACGCTCCTCTAGCGTATCCTCCTCGGGTTTCGGAGCGTAATCCATCAGTGACGCCAGCTAACATGCTTCCTTGAAGAATACTCCACGTCAACCTCCTAGTACCAGACTTGAGTGTTCATCCTTACTAAGTCTAGTGCAAACAAGTTTATCCGTGCATCCAGATGAAGTTTTCTTGGGTCAGTAATCACTCCGACACCACACTTTGTAGTCACCACTGTCCCCAGGCTTTCCTCCACAAATTTTCCCTTGTTACGAGCAATCGACCCTTTACTGCGTGATGACTCAATAGGATCCGAAGGAAGGGGAGGAAGTGAATTATTCAAAGGGCTCTCCAACACCTCGAGTTGTGGCCTAGAACGAGACGGTGAACAATGCAGACTACAAACCAACGGAACGATCAGATTCCACAACCTCAGGCGGATCTTCACAGGAACCTTCTATTGGAACAGTCTCGTGCGAATCAGCACGGGCAGAAGCCTCCATTGCAACTCGCATCAGCCGCTTGCTCAAAGTTTTGGCCTACACATCACTAAGGTTCGACTTGTCTTCAACCCTAGTAAACCGCATGTAGTCTTTCTCCCAGCCAGATACACCATTCTCCGCCCTGACGGGACGATCAGAATCACATTCTTCACTCATTGGAGTGGGTCGTGCTGAAGACAACCCGGTTCTGATACGGGACCTCTTCAAACTCATAAAAGAGGAAAGAGTCTCGAAGGCTTCTCCGTGTCAGAAAAACAAGAGCTTTGGCCCCAACAGCCTTCCTCTTCCTAAAAGGGGCCCCATCTTCAGGCTTAACCCGCGATGTTTGGTAGAGAGTGGGGGTTACATGCCAGTTGTCCCACAGCCCACTACAGATAAAGTTGGGGACGCGTATGACATCCACCACGTTCCTCGTTGACAAGCTGCATAACGTCTCCGTAGTGTTTTGTTCCTCTAGGGTAAGAGGAGTAGTGGGAAGCCTTCCTGTAATAAAACATAAGCAATGATTAGCACACAATAAAACACAACGAAACCAGAGAGAAAATTTGCACTTACGAAGTGGTTTGAACTCCCACTCTTGATAACGACCCTTGAACCAAAAATACTTTGAATCCGCAGCGGCTAAGAAATAATACTTCTGCCAGAACTTGAAGTCATCGGGCAGATTAGCAAAGCAAGTCGGCGACATCATCTTGTAGAAGGCGTTACTCTTCACCCGAGGAGAAGTCAGCAATTGAATGGAAGGATAATCCTATATCCATTAGGCCCCGACTAAGCCGGAGGAATCCCATGGAGGTCCAAAAATTCCCAAATCACGTCCAGAACGGGAAAACACACTCCAGTTTGAAGCATCCCACGATGCAAGCAGATGAACCTCACCGGTGGTGACATTGGCGTTTGGTCACCCTTCAAAACAGACAACAGCAGGTCCTCGGGGACCCAAATTTCGTCTGAATTTCAGCAAGGCCAACCTTAGAAAGCAACCTGTCTACGAAAAACTCTAGGCCCATGGCCAAGGTTGTGTCGTCAAAAAGGTTTTGTTGAGCCATGAAGAAGATGAACAATCTTTCTAGTCAAAAAATGAACAAAACAATATCTTCAAAAGCAAAGAAAATAAAATAGTCGGATTCTGCACAATGGATGACCTAAATAGGGATTGGGCTCCCACCCCTTTTTCACTGAACCGACACATGTTCAATAAATGCAGCATGTGGCTCAAGTAAACAATTCAGACTCAATCATCATGAGCGGCATATCTTTTCAAGAGATGACTTAGCGAACCGATGTGACAGCCCACTAACTCGGGGGGGGGTAGCTGATGATACACCAAAATAGTCACATCCCTGAGCCATACACGTGTCATGATAATATCGAGGAGTTACATGCCCCAGCGTCAGCCCAAGCGTTTCCAAACCCACCCAATGTAGTCCACCAGACGGACCCGAACTCTTACAGCCTACTAGGCCCATGTCTCATAGCTATCCTCAATACTCATTAGCCCTAAGAAGGTAAGTATCTTGAGGATCAGCTTCGGATTGCAAACACAGCAGCTCTACTTTCAACTAGGAAGAAAATACTAGAGTACATATCACACAGGGAAACTTCCTCTTACAGAATACCCTCAGATAGGGAACTATCTCCCGCGTATCTAGGAGCACAAGGCTAACAGGGAACTTCCCTCCTATAGCATGACTCCTAATTAGAAAAGGATCTTCATGAAGATCTCTTTCCTAAACTACGCCATCGATGGCCTGGTCGAACCAGGACTCCTGTACTATAAATAAGACATGAGGTTGGTAAGCTAAGGTATGCTACAAACTCCCAGTTTACAGCATTACACCTTCCTCAAATCCCTGTCTGACTTTAGTATCGGAGTGCCATTGGCCACCACAACGGTGGTTTGTGGCTCACGTGCGTTACTTGTGCAGGTCAGCAGGACTAAGTCAAAGCAGAGAACGGAAAATGACTGCATCAACAACTATACTCAGTCCAAGTTCATTATCTCCTACAGTTAACTGACTTAAGCTTCAGAGTGCCTTTGGCCACAGAACAAATATTTTTTGGCAATCTAACGTTGTTTTGCAAGTCATATCTTAAGGAAAACAAATTTGCTCGCATCAATTGTATCAGAGTGGGACTGGGCTTGTGCTAACCCGTTTATCACTAGTTTACCTACCTTGTCATTTTCCATTGGTTGCCTAATATATGAGATCCGGTTATGTTATTTTCAGTTTATTTCTTTTATTTATCGGTTATCATGTTAGTCATAGTGTTTCACATTTTTTGAGTTTTGCATGTCAAAATGTAGATGTGTTTATGTTTTGGTAGAACATCATTTGAGTTTGTAATCAGTGTTTTAGATAATGATTTGTATGACATTGTTGGACTAGTGTCCAGATTTCCCGACAGCAGTTTCATTGTTTTGTATTAGAGTTTTGGAGGACTTATATTTGTTGGTTTTTTTTACACAAATCTTAGACCGTTAGTTGCGTGTCTGAATTTAGATGTGCTTAGGCTTTTAAATATGTTTTTTATTCAGAAACATCTTCTTCTCAACGATTTGATTCTCTTTTCCCTAAGGGATATGAAAGGGGTTGAAAAAATGAAGTCAAGAGAAAATGAGTGAAGAGGTAGCTACCTTTTTTTGTTGAATCCTCTCCAAGCATCTAGACGAAGAAAGAAGGGACGAGCAAACGAGTGTATTCGGGCCCAGATCCAATCCACATTCTGTTCCATCTGTATATTCGGGCAGAGCATATCGATGTCGGGATCCCACCAAATCGGCTCAGGGACGGCATCAAAACTATTTCGTTCCCCCTGGTGATGGGTCGGGATCAGGGAAAAGGTATGAGGCGGGTAAGTACCTCGATTCATCTCCTGAAGCCAGACTTGGGTCATTAAACCCTTATTCTGGCTAAGAACAAAATAAAGATTGAAATATTGATCTGAACTCCGGTTATTCAAAGAATAAAGGACGAGTTAGCAGACCGCGAAAGACATAGAACTTTTTTTCGTCTATTTTGGCCAAGTGGAAGGCTGGCCTTCAAAGGAAAGGCATTCATAAAGGAAATTATGCAGAGAGCAAATTATTAAAAAGGGGAGAGAGCGAGGTGCTTTCTATTTCAGTGATATATAGGCTCTTTCTTGCTTGGTTTTTCCCTTTGGTCCAATCAAGGAAGCAAGCCCTGACCCTCATATAAGAGAATTGTGAAACCCAAGAAAAAAGACCTACATACATTTTTGTGCTTTCTTTCTAGTCCCTGTGTCCAAAGCAAAGAAAAAGAAGTCGTATTTCTTCCTTTATTTATGTTGCATGCCTTTTCTAGCCTGATAGTGAATGAAAGTTCAAGCAAGGTATGTCGAATTCAGCTCTTGCATTGAGGACTATAGCAAGTATTTTACCTTTGAGGACTAGTGTCCAGATTTCCTGACAGTGGTTTTACTATTTTGTATTGGAGTTTTGACAGATTTATACTTGTCAATTTGTCACGAGTCCTATGCCATTAGTTACATATGTGAATGAGGTTTATCATGTAGGAGTGGGCATCCAATCCCGTGATCCTGATCTGGTCCCAATTTTTTGGGTTATTTTTTATCCCTCTTATCCCATCCCGTCCAGAAGAGTACAAACACAAATCCATCGCATGAATATAAAACTTCTGACAGTCATAAAGTCTGCATGGAAGAGTACAAACACAAATCAAAATTTAAAGCTTTAAGTCTTGACCAACACAAAAACCTACTAAAAAGAGAAGTATGAATTGAGCTCAGATTTTCCATCTAGAAAGTGATACCAACAGAATGATTTGACCTCAACCCAACTCTAATTCAATCTTCTGATGAGCTCATTGATGAAATCTACAAAGTTTCCAGCCTCCTTTAACATAATGGTTCCTTTTATTCTTCATGCCACCCATGGTGCCTTGAGTTGGAAGGGCAATAGAAAGTTCTTTGCCTCCTTGAAGTGAGGTCCAACTATCAAGATCTCATGAATGAGATCATCCACACATATAATATTGAACTTACCTAGGGCATGTTTAACAACATAGTTATTGGTAAAAAAAAATTAATAAAAAAAAATCTTTGTTTGCTAAGCTTCCCATAGCGATCAATTCCCTGACACTCTTCAAGTTGTAATACACAAAATTGACTTAAGGTTCAACCTTGTGCAACATATTTATGGCTGCCTTGTTTACTTTTTGGAAAACACCATTGGAGATCTACATAAGACGCAAGAGTTGCAAGATAGTTCTGTTTTTTGTTACTCTTCGTACTCAGTTGCATACTTCTTAGCTCTAGTGAAGATAATCTTATGGTTCTCAGCGCCTTTCTTCTTAGCAGCCTCTATTTCATGCTTATTCACAAATGTCTACTCTTCAAGCCTATTATGTTTCTTCAAGATGGACTCAAGAATGATAGAGTCTACCTTCATGAAAAACAATATATGTTTGGAGATATATCTTGCTCATACCATCCATCCCCTCTCGGACCCGTTTGGGATGGGACGAGGTCAGGATGAGGTCTATCATATTCCCAAAGAAAAAGCAACGGGATGGGATCGGGATGAGGTCCATCATGTCCCGTGCCCACCCAATTCTTATGAGTTTTGTTTCACTCCGTTTGAGTGGGTGGTTTGTGAATTGTTGGAAATTGAGCGATTGTATGTTAGTTTATAGATGTTCAGCAACTGACATGTTTTCATGTGCAAAATTGTATTGGCTCAAGAAGAATTAGGATGTAAGGCCTATGCAATTAGTTCCGTATTCGAGAGTCACTTCTAGGTTGTTCAAGCTTTCTCACATATGACTTATGGTTTGGAAGTTACACACGTTTTTAGTACTGACATTTCAAGCTGTCCAATTTTATCGTTGTAACATCAGCTCATGTGTTACCATAAAATGTCGAGTCTTGAACCCATATGTTTGTTTGACTCGAAGGACTTGATTAGCATGATTTGGGTCATGTTGGGACCCGAGTGTAGTCGTGGACTTGTGAGGGTTGTCTAGTTGATATTTGGTACAAATCTGCTGTATTAGGCTATGTATAGACTCGTAGTGCTGGCACTCTTAGATTAGTGTAAGTATCTTTACCCTGCTATAATGCTTCTTGTGCGATGCTTATAAGTTTGCTCGCATCATGAGTTTGGTGATGTTTTGAGTTAACTTGCATTGATGGACATTGTGGTAGCATTTTCTCGTGGATGTGATTCGCCAACGCCCGGATTTGGTTTCGTTGTTTTGCGTGAGGCCTTTACATATACTTGGCTCCAATGTGTCATGGACGTTATCGCATGAGGCGAGCTCCCATATGTGATTGCGCTAGAGAGTGCGGTAGGACGGGTTCCGAAAGACGTGCTTTGAGTCTACTCGCTTTCTCTCCTAGCACACTTAAGTTTGATTTAATTTGTGTTAGGTTGGCCGTGTTAGGCCAGTCATTCGGGACTTTAGAGTTTGTATCCTTGCAGATGGCACCCCATTGGGATACAAACAAGCTTGAAGTGGTACTAGTGCATGTTGTGGGATGTGTCTGGGTGAGACATATTTGTAGGGTATGCGGATACCTATGATATGAGACACTTACATAGGGTTTTATTATGGTTTTGCTTTGATTTCTATAATTAGGAGGCTTTGCAAGATTAAGATATTCACTATGTCTTTATCACCTGAAATGACTAAAACATCTTCTAAAATATGTCATAGTTTTGAATGGTTATTGAGCTAGACTTGTAAACTTGTAGTTACTAATTAGCAGTGAATGCCTTGTTGTTGGTGCATGAACTTAGAAACAAAATCTTTAGGGATAGGGTGTGACTCGGGCTCTAGAAACTTGTATAAAGATTTTGCTTATTCGTGTTATGAATCATGCATCTAGGATTGCAGAGATATTCATTATTGTGTGGCATGACTTCCTACCACATAATATTGTATTGATGTTTGTATTTAGTTTACTTGCACCAGCTAGCTTTGTGTTTTGCTGACCCTGCAAGAGGTGTGCTTCTATTGGAGTGCAGGCGGTGTTGTTGTACCTACGGATTGCGCCGCTTAGGTCCAATCACCGGTTGTTGGCTTGTTTTATTGTCACTTTGTCTTTTCCAACTGGTGCACGTATGTTTTGTGATCGTTGTAGGATTTCCATTGTACTTATATACATTGGTAAATACTAGATGATTGTATATAAATTAATATTTTTACTGTGGTGCAGGGTTGGACGAATACTTTTAATTTTGTTCAAATTTTACCGTTATTAGTTATTTCTATTTTGTCCATCATTTTAATAATGTGTTATATCATGATATCGTGTCTGGTTACAATCCGAACGTTAGTTATGGATTCATATCATGCATCAGCACGCTGTAGGTTTTGCAGCGGGTCGGGCATGACAGCTTGGTATCAGAGCCATTGTTTACTGGTTCACATGAAACATCATCGTATGACATTTTCTTGAGTAAGTTAGGTAGAGGAGTTAGGAATTTTGTTGTGTTGTTTAATGTAATAAAATGAATGCTTTCTTTTGTGAAGAGAGAATGTGGTGATGGTGCATGGTAAGGGAACCCAGGGAAAGGTTACATTGCTCAAAGGGATGCTTCTCAAACTGTCATAGAAATGATGGCACAATAGGCTCAGAATGTGAGATAGGGAAATCAATCAGAGGATTCGTTTACTCGTTGCAACAAGAATTTCATCAACTTGGGTGGTGTAAGATTTGATGGTACTGGAGATTCACTAGCTGCAGATCACTAGATCCATAAAGTATAGCTCATATTTGAAAGGATGGTGTTGAAACCTATACATCGTATTGAGTTAGCATAGAGGCTATGTATTGGTGGGATTCCATGAGGCAGAGTCGAGATGTGTTAGATATGCAATGGGATACAATCTGTGAGGTGTTTGAGTAACATTTTCTTCTTGATTTTGCCTGAGTTGATATAGTGGACATTTTTACACCTGCAACAGGGATCTAGACCTGTTTCTGAATACTTGGCTGAGTTTACACAATAGAGTCGTTATGTCACCTGCTTCATAGATAACAAAGAGAATTAGAACAAGAAATTCTTGAGTGGTCTGAACTCATTCCTGATGGAACAGTTGTTGGCGATGGTCAACCGTCCTTTTGAAAAATTAGTGGTTCTTACTCTGAGTTAGGAACAAGCTGACATTGAGTGTAGGCAGAAGACTTTGGCTCGACGGGCTAGAAGTACATAGCGCAGGTGGAGTAATTATGGCTGGTAGATAACGCGGAGGTGACAGACGTCCCCGAAGAAATCATTGACAGCAGCAGCGGAGACAACCTACAATAGGTGGTTAGTAATGATCTAGGAGATGTTGTTTAACTTGTGGACATGAGAGACACTTAGCCCGTGATTGCCCCAGAGGTTAGGCACATGCAGTTTGTTATACTTGTGGGCAGCCGAGGCATATTTCTAGAGCATGTCCTCAGCATAGGGATGCACCAGCACAACAGAGAGTGCCTCAGATACAGTTGGCACCTGTGCCTAGAGCTGGTCAGAGAGTCCCTATCCCAGCATTGCCTGTTCGTCTTGCGGCTATTCCCAGTCAAGGAAATATTGAGGGTACATTGTTATTTTTGTCTATTACATAGTTGTGTATGCTAACTATAGTAGGATATGTGTTATATGCATTTTGCATAGGAAAAATCGCATGTTTGTGTGTTGTTATGTAACTCATGATATATGTGTTGTGAGTCAGGTTTTGTGCATTCATCATTTTCCCAGTTGAGGGCTTTTTTCAATACGAAGCATCTAGGTATTTTATTTGTAGACAGTTAATTATTAAAAACCGTTTAGAGTTAGTGTTGTTACTGGAACCCTTGTGTGTTGTGTCCCCTTTGGGTAGTTGGTTTGTTGTGGGAGTATTGTCCCCGTTTCGAGTTTCATTTATTGGGGCACACCTTCGTGTTGGATTCCATTGTTATGGGTTTTGAGGGTTATCACTTGATTCTAGGGATGGATTGGTTTTTCAGTCACCTGGTGTTCATTGATTGCGTGCATAGAGCGGTGACATTAGAGCCACCTGATGATTCGCCTCATGTGTTGGCTTGTGAACCCAATTTTGTTTCTGTGATGTTGATTTTTCTTAGTTCTCTTGAGATTTCTAGTCCCGACATCAGTTCTGTCGAGGTGTGTGTGAGTTCCCTGATGTCTTTCGAGAGATTCTTGGTCTTCTTCCTCACTATGAGATAGAGTTTCAGATTGACCTGGTTTTTTATACTGCACCGATATTGAAATCAACATACAGGCTTGCACTTAAGCGATTGGAATAGATGAAAGTGTAGCTTAATGATTTGCTGCATAAGGGGTCTATTCAGCTGAGCAATTCACCTTGGGGAACTCCAGCAATATTTGTGTCTAAGAAGGATAGATCACTGAGGTTATGCAGAGATTATCGGGATTTTAACAAACAGACCATCAAGAATAAGTATCTATTGCCTCAAATTGACAATCTATTGGATCAACTGAGAGGAGTCGTAGTGTTTCACAGTTGGATTTGCAGTCTGAATATAATCAGATGAGAGTTGAGGAACATTATGTTCCAATCACAGCTTTTCAGACTCGTTATGGCTTGTGTGATGCCATTTGAATTGAGAATGCTCCATTTTTCTTCATGGATTTGATGAGCAGATTGTTCAAGTCTTACTTGGATAAGTTTGTGGTCTTTTTCATTGACGATATCTTGGTGTACTCGAGAAGTTTAAAGGAGTACATATAACACCTTCGCATTGTGTTGCAGACACTCAGAAAAACTCAGTTGTGTGCAAAGTTTTGTAAGTGTCTTTTCTGGGAGCTGACATTCGATTTGTTGGACATATAATTTCTAGTGAAGGTATTGCAGTAGATTCCGAGAAAGTTGAAGCCATGAAGTATGGGTGACGATCGAGTAGTGTGACAGAAATCCGTGGTTTTTTGGTTTGGCTGGTTATTACCGACGGTTCATCAAGAATTTTTCAGTGATTGTCGTACCACTCACTCAGTTAACAACGAAGAATGTTCCTTTTGTGTGGTCGGAGAAGTGCGAAGAAGCTTTTGAAACTTTGAAAATTTGGTTGACTTCAGCACCAGTGTTGACTTTTTTGACACCTGGTAGCTTATCGATGTTTGTGGTACGGGATTGGATGGTGTGTTGATGCAGGACAAGAGGGTTGTAGCCTATGCGTCCCGACAGTTGAAACCCCATGAGAGGAGATATTCGACACATGATTTAGAGTTGGCGGTCGTAGTCTTTGCTTTGAAGATCTGGAGACATTATTTGTGCAGTGAGAAGTTCGAGTTGTTCACATATCACAAGAGTTGAAGTATTTATTCACTCAGGAGTTGAATGTAAGGCAACAGCGAGGGGTTAATTTTCTTAGTAGATATGACTTTGAGATACAATATCAGCCTGGTAGAGCCAATGTAATTGCTGATGCCTTGAGTAGGCGACATGCAGTAATGGTGACCATGATAATTCAAGAGTACCGAACACTCAAGACATTAGCTTCATTTGTAGTTCATCGTGCTTCCAGTTTACATATCTTTATTCCCTAAATTCTCTCATATACAATCCGATTATTTTTTTTTTCAAATAGGGGATAGGAAAAGAAAACAAATGCGAATTCCAATTTTATATGAGCATAACCATATGGTTTAGACAAAATATCTTTTCGATCAAGGAATACCTCTTAATATCTCTTAGAACGAGTTTAGCAGTTCAACCGCCATTGATCAACAAAGTAGTGGAGAGACAAACATATGACCCAATGATTATGAGACAGATAACAGATTTGGTAATGGACACACTGGATGAATCCTCTACCGATTGGTCAATTGGTTTGGATGGAGGGTTGAGGTTTTGTGGTCGACTCTGTGTTCTGTCAATGAGGAACTATAGAAAGATATTTTAGTTGAGGCTCATGGATCTCGTTTCACCATTCACCCCGGCGGAACGAAGATGTATCGAGATTTGAGACATTTTTTTCTAGTGGTGCAGTATGGAGAAAGATATTGGAGAGTTTGTGACACGATGTTTAACTTGTCAATAGGTCAAAGCCGGGCATCAGAAGTCGTCTGTGTTATTACAGCCAGTAGAGATCCCGACATGAAAATGGGAGTATATCACCATGGATTTCGTTGATGGACTTCCTTGGTCGATGAGGGGTCAAAGGTCATGAGTCGATATGATCATTATTGATCGATTGATGAAGTGTGCATATTTCATTCCCGTTAGTACACATCGGATGGTAGACAATCCACCAATGTTGTTCATTCGAGAGATAATCCGCCTTCATGGATAGTCTATGTAGATTGTACGCAATCAAGATCTGTTTTTCATTGCACACTTCTGGTAGAGTTTTCATCAGGCTATGGGTACCAAATTGGACATGAGCAAAACGTATCATCCACAACAGATGGCTAATCTTAGAGAGAAAATCAAGTAGTGGAAGACATGCTTAGAGCGTGCATCTTGGACTTTGGAGGCACCTGGGAAGATCACCTACCGTTGTGCAAGTTTGCATACAACAACAACTATCATGTGAGTATTGGCATGACACCGTTTGAGGCACTCTAAGGACGACCATGTAGGTCCCCTGTTTGTTGGACATAAATTGGATATTTAGTCGTGATGGGACCAGACGTGGTCATGGAGACTAGTGAGAAGATTGAGCTGATTATAGCGCGTTTGTTGCAACACAGAGCAGACATAAGAGTTACGTTGATAGGAGGCGTAATGAGCTAGAGTTTGCAATTGGTGACTGAGTCTTTCTGATAGTTTTCCCAATGGGCGAAGTTGTTAGATTCAGAGGTCGAGGGAAGCATGCACCGAGATATGTAGGATAGTATGAGAGTACTGAGAGGATTGGACCAGTAGCCTACAGATTGGCTTTGCCACAGAGTATGTCTGGTATTCACGACATGTTTCACATGTACATGTAGCAGAAGTGTTTGGCAGAGCCGTCACAGACTGTGGAGCCCACTGAGTTGGAGATTTATGATGAGTTGACTTCTCCAATGAGGCTAGTAGCCATTATTCGTGTTAGTCGTAGCGTTTTCGCATTTTCTGAGTTTTGGTTCTGACACTTAGGTTGTGTGGGCACGAGTTTGAATTCGATGGGCCCAACCCGAGTTGTCGACCCTGTGAGTGTGGATCCACGTGCATGATCACTTGTTAGGGTGTAGACCCCTTTTACTATCATTATTTCGTGTTCGAAAACGATCGGTGGAACTTAAATTGCCTGGTGGGTGTACATGGTAGTAATTGTGTGGAGTGTTTATAGCCAATCACAACCACATATCAATATAGAGAAGAATTGAGGATTCATTATCTGTATTTGGTTGGTGATCTTAGGGAGATGTTTTGAGAATGACCAAGAAAGCAAAGTTGGGGTTTGTTTGTAGGGTGTGATTTTTTAGGGATTTTGAGTTGCATGTTGATAGAATGGATGGAGTATTAAAGCAGGAGGCTTGACCCTTGTTTGGCTTGTGGATTGAGGTTGAATTGCACTCTTCCTTCCTTTTTTCTTGCTTATTTGTGTTCTTGATTGCTCCTTTAAAGCTCTAATAAGGTGAGTGTAACTATAATGTTTAATTTGCAAGACATCTATGCTACAACATGCCTTTGATTGTTTAATTGAAATCAAAGTTAGGGATTTGACTCTTATGAAGTTTTTGAAGACTTTGATTGCTATTTTGGTTCCTTCGTGAATGAATTTATGGACTAAATTTTCTGAAATCATGATATACAATATTGCAATTAACGAATCTTAGACCGTTAGTTGCATTTCTAAATGTAGATGTGTTTAGGCTTTGGTAGAACATATTTCGAGCTTGTAATCAGTTTTTAGAGCATGATTTGTATGACACTGTTGGACCAGTGTCCAGATTTCTTGACAGTACTTTCACTATTTCGTATTGGAGTTTTGGTAGACTTATACTTGTCGGTTTGACACGAATCTTACATGTACGAATGTAGATGTGTTGAGGCTTTGGTAGAACACCATTTGAGTTTGTAATCGGTGTTTTAGAGCATGACTTGTGACTTGGACTAGTGTCCAGATCTCCTAACAGCAGTTTTACTGTATTGTATTAGAGTTTTGACAGACTTATACTTGTCGGTTTGTCACGAGTCATATGCCATTAGTTGCCTATGTGAATGAGGTTTGTTATGAGTTTTGTTTCATTCTGTTTGAGTGAGCGGTTTGTGAGTTGTTGGCAATTGAGCGTCTGTGTGTCAGGCTGTAGATGTTCAACAACTTACCTATTTTCATTTGCAAAACTACATTGACTCAGAAAGAATTAGGATATGAGGCCTATGTCATTAGTTTCGTATTCGAGAGTAGCTTCTAGATTGTCTAAGATTTCTCACATATGACTTACGGTTTGGAAGTTACATGCATTTTAGTACTGACATGTCAGGCTGTCCAATTTGACCGTTGTAACATTAGTTCGTGTGTTTATCATAGAATGCTAAGTCCTGAACCCATATGCTTTTTTGACTCGAGGGACTTGATTGGTGTGATTTGAGTCATGTTGGGACCCAAGTGTAGTCGTGGACTTGTGAGGGTTATCTAGTTGATAGCTGCTACACATATCTGTTGTGTTAAACTCTATATAGACTCGTAGTGTATGCATGCTTAGATTAGCGTAAATGTCTTTATCCCGTTGTAACGCCTGTTGCGCGGATGCTTAGGAGCTTGCTCGCATCGTGAGTTTGGTGGTGTTTTGAGTAAACTCGTACTGACGGACATTGTGGTAGCATTTTCTCGTGGCGCCCAGACTTGGTTCCATTGTTTTGCATGTGGCCTTCACATGTACTTGGCTCCAATATGTCTTAGACACCATCACATGTGCCATGTTTGCTGAGGTGCGGTGAGCTCCCACACACGCTTGCCACTAGAGAGTGCAGTGGGACAGGTCCCAGAAGACATGCTTTGAGACTACTTGTTTTCCCTCCATCGCCCTTGAGTATGATTTGATTTGTGTTAGGTCGGTCGTGTTAGGCCAATCGTTATGACTTTAGAGTTTGTATCTTAGCAGATGACACCCCATTGGGATATAAACTAGCTGGAAGTGGTACTAATGCATGTTGTGGGATGTGCATGGGTGAGACATATTTGTAGGGTATGCGGATACCTACAATATGAGACCCTTACATATTGTTTTATATGGTTCTATACTTAACAAGCTTTGCAAGATAATGATATTTAGTATGTATTTATCACCTAAAATGACTAGCGCATCTTGTAACATACATCATAGTTTGAACGGTTATTGAGCTAAACTTGTAAACTTGTAGTGAACGCAATGAATGCCCTGTTGTTGGTGCGTGAACTTAGAAACGAAATCCTTAGGGACACGATGTGACTCAGATCTAGAAACCTGTATAAGGACACCACTTATTCATGTTATGAATCATGCATCTAGGATTACGCCAATATTCGTTATTGTGTGGCTTGGCTTCATACTACATATTGTATTGATGTTTTTATTTAGTTCACTCGCACTAACTAACTTTGTGGTTTGCTGACCCCACAAGGGGTGTGCTTCTTTTGGAGTGCAGGCGGTATCATTGTATCTGTTGATCGCGTCGCTTAGGTCCAGTCATCGGTGGTTGGCTTGTTTAGTTGTCGTTTTTTCTTGTCCACCCGGTGCGGGTATATTTTGTAATTGTTGTAGGATTTCCGTTGTACTTATAAACGTTGGTAAATATTTGATGATTGTATAAATATTAGTCTCGATGCTGTGATGCAGGGTTGGACGAATACTTTTAATTTTGTTCAAGATTTACCATTATTTGTTATTTCCATTTTGTCCACCGTTTCAAGAATGTGTTATATTATGATGTTGTGCCAGTTCAAATCTGAACATTTGTTATGGATTCAGATCATGCGTCGGCACTTGTGGGTCGGGACGTGACATAATAGGTGGACTTGTTCTAGGTACACTAGCTGATTTGTTACTAGGTCAAAAAAATAGCTTCTTGCTGCAAGTCTTACCATGTCCTTGACTAGTGTGATAACAGTTTTGTCCCCAAACATTTTGCTGTTTATTCAAGTTTGAAATTCATCAGTGGATCCGAATGTGCCACGATTGGCAAATATGCACTTATGCTATCAAATGAGTTTGTAGGAAAATGATTGAGAGGTGAGGTTGGTATCATTGGATTCTTTAGTTTCACAATTTGATATATTCCTATCGTTATCATGCATAGCATACTTTACATCATCTTCAGGTTCTTACTCATGGCATGAAATCCATCTATGGTCGTTAATCCTACCAATCAGGTATTGCTTGTTTGTGCACTTCATGGTGCATGAATCACCAAGATGGCTTTTAACTCAAGGGAGAAAGGAAGAAACATTGAGAACCTTAAGAAGCATGGCAAGTAGTACTAGCTAGTAGCTTGACGAATATGCTAATTAGTCTATCCAACAAACTTGTACTCGGAGCTACATAAGAAAAGTCATGGAGTAATGAAACTTTTATGAGAGAAAAAATGGGCCTTTCGACGACTAACCGTGGTGTTGACAACGGGATTTGAAATTGGAATGGAGTACTACGGCATGCCATTGGGTCTAAACAATTTTTCCTTCCATAACCTCTACTTAAGTGTCACATTCAATATACTATTTGAGCTACCGAGTTTTTTGATCACCTTCTGCCTCATAGGTAGAATAACCGTCTAGAGTATTTAGTCTCATGTGTGTGGTGGTGGCCAAAATTGTAATGAATTGGTTCCAAATAGGGATGGAGCTAATTTCATTCTCCAGTGTGTCTACCCCCTTCAATGCGTTGTTGATATATAGTTTGGAGTTTCCCTACGTGTCTAAGAAACTCCCCCTATCAATGGTGGGACAAGCAATTGTGGTCGGTGATGTGTTTAGTCCAATGATGATGGCCACAACTGGGAGGGAAGATGAGAGATTTTTTTTTTATTTTTTGGAAAGCAAACAGGGTTTTAAGGACCCCTTAAGCTTTATATTAATAAAAAATAAAAAGATTCAAATACAATTTCACTCAAGAGGGAGACACACCACCACAAAGGATATACTAATTTCATGTTTTACTAGCATTAGGCAAGTTAATTACCTGTTTCCAAAGGAAACAGATGTTCATCCTCTGTATTTTTTATTCGCTAACTTAGTTCTAGTGAATCTTCGAAGACAAAAGCTAGAATCTTGGGTGCATAAGCTTTTGAAGCTTCTTTGTAGTCAATTCTCTTGCATCGTCTTCACTAAAAGGACTCGACTCATGTTCTTCTTCAAGATCCTGGCAATTTTCTTGACCGACAAAATATATGTTTGATTGTTCTCCTTTCCCTATAAAGTCTTTAACCATGTGTAGTCTTCCTTCACTGCATCCCCTGTCATGTCTCTCTATGGGAAGATGGAAGATTGTTCTTGTCCTTTGGAGTTTTAGGGGTTGTGATAGGATGTTGTGGACTATTTGTGGTTTGTTTGCCTGAAACTATGGGAGGGGATTTCTGTGACACATTCAATGTCTGAGCAAGAAGACTGCAAATTCACAGTAGGTGGTTGTCTGATATAACTCTCTCTCTCTCTCTCTTAGCATTTTTTTTGCTTCTTACTTGTTTTTAGGAATAATGTTAAACAGCTAATGCACATAGGCAATGATTATGTTACAATCTTATGAGGTATCAAGGAAAGACCAATTACATCATATAATAATAGCGTCGCTATCAAGGAGTGGAAAACAAATTACTGAACTAAGATAATAACTGATTGCGAAATCAAGTGATTCCGTGTAGGAGTTTCTCGTTATCCCTTGTCTGTATGTTTTGTCTTACCAACAATGATTGTTGCTTGATCGATTGATGATGTTCAAGGATCAGTCATGACAAACAACTACAGCTCAGAAATCTCTATCTACTAGCAGTGCAGTTGTGCTTTCCATCAGTTCAAATTTCAATTGGGCCCTATCTTTTAATTTGCTGTATTTTCATCCACGAAAACATGATCAGTTTGAGTTAGACCCAGGCGTCTGTTGACCTAGCTAGGTTTTTATTTGTATTTTACAAAAAGAGATTGAAAAACTTATGTTTAGATCAATTAAACAAACTAAATGTATATATATTTATATATCAAATGAATAGAGAAGAAACCTTAATATATCACATTTTTGACAAACGATTTTCTTACCTGTTTATCTCATTTCCAGCAAATCCCAATATAAAACTCTTCATTCTTACTTGCTCATCATCTCGTTGCACTGAAGGAAAGAAAATGGTGGATTCATCAGTGCCCCTTCTCTCCCAGTCCAGTTCAGTCCATCCCTCAGACCCCATCGCCTCACTTGACGAGACAATTGAACAATTTATAGGCAGCTTTAGTTGGACCCAACTCCTACAAGCCTTTGTTGTTTCTTTTGGATGGGCATTCGATGCACAGCAGGCATTCATCAGCGTGGTCACCGATCCTGTTCCTACATGGCACTGCACCCAACTTGGTGATGTGTCATGTAATAACTCTGCCAAAGCTGATCCGTGCAAAATTCCAAGGAGTTCATGGACTTGGGATGAGCCAGTACAAGCATCCATCATATCAGAGTGGGATCTGGCCTGTGCTAACCCATTCATCACCGGCCTACCCACCTCATCTTTCTTTGTGGGTTGCCTAATTGGAGGGCTTGTTCTAGCTACATTAGCTGACTCTTCACTAGGTCGAAAGAACATGCTTGTTGCAGCATGTCTCACCATGTCCCTGGCTGGTGCGTCCACTGTGTTCTCCCCCAACATCTGGGTGTATTCATGCTTGAGATTCATCAGTGGATTTGGAAGGGGGACGATTGGTACATGCGCAATTGTTTTATCAAGCGAGCTTGTAGGGAAACGATGGAGAGGTCAAGTTGGTATCATGGGATTTTTCTGTTTCCCAATTGGATTTTTATCGTTACCTTGCATAGCATACTTCACAAAAAGCCTGTCATCTTATTCATGGCGTACAATCTATCTATGGACGTCGATTCCAGCAATTTGCTACAGTGTACTAGTTCACTTCATGGTACATGAGTCACCTAGATGGCTTTTGATTCAAGGAAGAAAAGAAGAAGCATTGAAGACCTTGCAAAGCATTGCAAGTTGTACTAGTAATAACTCAACAATGATGTTAGTTAGTCTGTTCAACAAATTAGGAACAGGAGATGCTGCACCACAAAAAGAGACATGGAGTTCTAGAATCAAGATGCTATGGGATAACAAATGGGCTCTTCGACGACTAATTGTGGTGATGACAGTCGGAATTGGAATTGGAATGGTGTACTATGGCATGCCGCTGGGTCTGAACAATTTGTCTTTTGATAACCTCTACTTAAGCATGACATTTAATGCGTTATCTGAATTACCAGCTTCTTTGATCACCTTCTGTCTAATAGGGAGATTGAATCGTAGAAGCGCAATTTCGGTACTCAGTGTGGTGAGTGGAGTATCCAGTATAATGTGTGTGTTGGTGGTGAATAATAAAGGAATCCAAATAGGGATGGAACTACTTTCTTTCTTCACTGCATGTACGGGGCTCAACGTGTTGTTGATATACAATTTGGAATTGTTTCCGACATGTGTAAGGAACTCGGCAATGTCCTTGTTGAGACAGGCTATAGTTTTGGGTGGTGTGTTCAGTCCGGTGATGGTGGCTGCAGCCGGAAGGGAAAATGGAAAATTGTTCTTGTCCTATGGAGTGTTTGGAATTGTCATTGGTTGTTGTGGATTGTTTGTGTGTTGTTTGCCTGAAACAAAGGAAGGGAAACTTTGTGACACCATGGATGAACAAGAAGATTACAAGACAAGAGTTGTTGCTGTTGTGTGAGCTTTGATTCTCAGTTTCTTGTACTTTGATTGAAGTGCTTATGTCAAAATACTTGCTTGTGCAGGGTTGAGAGTTGAGACAAGAGTAGATATTGTGTGATGTGTTCACTTTGTTGTTGGTGCTAATTATGATAATTTGAAGATGGTTCAAAGTTGAGGTAGGTTTTAAGTCTTTTCTGATCGATAGAATTATTTAGAACTATTTTATAATTTGGAAGCGTTTGGGAGCCTATAAATTGGGGCAACAAATTGAACCAATTTTATTAATTTATGAAATTTGAAGAAAGTGTTTGGTGGAACAAGTATTTAGGTTTTATTCTTGTTGCCTTAAGTTCTTTGTGAAGAGTTGCCTAAAACCTTAAAAGGTTGTGTGTAGAGCTAAATCCGCGACACATTAAAGCTCTCTATAAAATTATGACTACTCATGTAATGCCACAAATCATGGAGATGTACATCTACAAAAATGGACAGGATACGTAGTTGATGGGATATGCCTATGTGGCGCAACAGATATTGAAAACAAGGAAATTTGGAAGCCTCAAAGGGAGAATAGAAGAAAGTGGAGAATTCAATAGAAGAAGGAGATAGTTTAGGGAGAAATGATAATTGATTGATTGATAATATATATTGTCGATTTTTTTTTAAATGCTCGGCTTTCTCCCCTTTGAATAATAAAATTAATCTTGGCTATACAAGAATAAACCCACTATTTCTATTGTAATACCTAAAACAACTAGAAATATTCAATTGAAATCCTAATAAAAATAAAATTCCTAATCATGCACTACAACAGATTCGTTTTTACCGGCACTTTACAAAGCGCCAGTATATCGAAGTAAGTGCCGATTTAGGTCATATACGGCATTTTAGGAAGCGCCGGTAAAGGTCTGTGCCGCGAAAAGATTACCGGCGTTGTAAGTGAAGCGCTGGTTAAAATTAACAGTGTCGGCACTTTCAAAAGCGCCGGAAATGCTTATATAAGCGCCGCCAAAGAGATGTATATGTCAACTCCAACGCCGTATTTATACCCTTTTAATGACGCTATAAAGCGCCGGTAAAGACCTTTGAAAGCGCCGGCAAAAACCTTGTTCCGACGCTTTTAAAGCGTCGGTTATGTTAGCAAACATGTATTAAAACCTTTTTAATGGCACTTAAAAGCGCCGCAAAAGAATTTTTTGCGACGCTTGCAAAGCGCCGATTGTGCTAACACTTTTTGCCGACACTTTAAAAGCGCCGGTTCTGTTAACATACCTGGAAAAAAAAATCAATTTTCAGGCACCTCATCAACTTGCATCAATAAAAACTAAAAATCTGTCATTGGAACGGAAAAATAGACAGTGAATTTTTAATATACACAAAAAAATATACAATCTACACGGCATGGGCATAAAGTTCCCTTGTCAATTCAGCATCATTTACAAACTTCACCTAATTAAATAAGTCACTTCAGTTGCCGAAAGATGGCAACATTTTCTAGCCACTGTCAGACTCCATGTGAAAGTGCTACAAGGAATGCATAAACTCCATCCTTGATGTTCATCAACGTTTCATGCTTTCCTTTTTTCAGCGATGAGACCATTTTTTACCACTGCAATCAGATCAGCATTCTGAATAGTAATAGTCAGCTCCACCATGACTCGGTCCAATGCATCTTGAAGCACTCGTTCAGATTCAGCATTAAGCGCACTCGTGGCCTCGTCTAATAGTATAATCTTGGGTCCTTTAATTAGAATCTGGTGCATAAGAGCTCGCTTGAGAAATCACTATGTCAACCATAGTTGGAGTAAAGAAGACCTGCAAGGCAGACAACAAAGACAGACCAACGATGATCAAATAATTCGGATCAGAAGACAAAGTTATATGAATAGATCATTGAATATGCATATTTGGCCTTCTGCAACATCCTGTCTGACATGATGGCTGATAAGTGATTCACATTTCTACAAGGGATGCTTGTTCTTAATAAAACCAATGTCTATAAAGTTGAGAAAACATCTCAAAATAAACAGTACTAAACATGGTGTTCACTAACTAATCAAGAATGAAATGCTCATTTGATCTTCAATTACCATCAA
Organism: Berberis vulgaris; assembly: GCA_963556465.1. Classification (NCBI taxonomy): domain Eukaryota; kingdom Viridiplantae; phylum Streptophyta; class Magnoliopsida; order Ranunculales; family Berberidaceae; genus Berberis; species Berberis vulgaris. Next base: position 59,980,351 of record OY747134.1, read on the forward strand.
GAGACTCATCATTTTGTTATCTTTCATAGAGACGCATAAGTTATCTGTTGAAAAATGTAAGATAGGGAAATTAAAGGGGTTGTAATTTGAATTACATACTGGTTCTCCAATTGGGACGCCATCCTTTTCCCCGGTTTGTAAGGCAAAACCTTCGGTCCTTGTACTTCCCATCCCATGTCCGCATGTAGAGGAACTGTAGTCTTTGACATAGAGACTAGTGTAGTGGTTGATACCGATGAAGTCCAAGCCACTTTGTAGCTTTGTTAGATCAATGCTTGAAAATATAGGTAAACCCGATCCAAGAATGTCTTGCATTTCTGTTGGATATTTTCCAAATATGATGGGATCCAAGAACCTACATAGTATGAACGTCAAATTAAGGAAAAAACTCTTCCTGCATTAAATTATGTCTTTATGCGTTCATTAACGCCTGAATATACTTACCAGTTCATAAGGAACGACTGAGCTCTTTGCACTGCCATTTTGTCCGCTGAAGAGTTACTGATAGGTTCAAACCATATGGCATTTATAACAATCCCAATAGTTCCACCTTGTTGTTTCTGAATATTCAGACAGAAATACAATATTATAAAAAAGAAGGATGGACTGAATTGAGTGAATGAGTTATACTTTTTATTCTTCACAAGGATGCCATACTGCATGATTTACATTAGAATCTCCATCATCATTGTTATAACTTTGAGTTGACATTTAGATTATACTAAACAATTACATAATGAGGGTAGCAAAGAAAATGACGTTGAGATGAAAGAATGTCTTATTGGATTAATATGTAAGAAATGAACATCAAAATAAATGTCAAAAAATTGTTACCTGATACAGATGATAATGATCAACTGCTACATCTCCATTACTTCTATCCATCACATGTCCTGCAATATCAACAAACAACAACCATAAACCCATCTCAGAAATTCTCATTTAAGTTTGACTAAGAAATCACCACCATTAGAATGATCTTATAGAAGCTCCACAACCAACCTGATTTGTGAGTAAAAACATCCCAATTGTTTAAGCCTTTCCCATCAGTCAAATAAGCTCCTTCATACTGATCATCAGTACAACATACATGCATGTTAGAAAAAAACAATGGGTTTAATTTTGTTCAAAATTTTTGGATATTAGAAAAAAGTTGATTACAATTACAAATAAATAAAGAAATAGTAGAAGTTGTGATACCTGATATGCAGAGGAGGCAGTGCCAAGGAGGAAATTGCTTGGGAATGGAGAAGAACCATCACTTGTAGTTTGATGTATGGGATCAGAAGATATCAAGAGAGGTGAAGAGAGAGTTTGAATAAGAAGCAGAGCAAGCAAGGTGTAACAGAGTTTCATGGTGTTTGTGAATTGAATGAAGAGATGCTAATGGACTTTGTGCCTTCAATCTAGTATGGTATTGTGTCTAAAATAGAGGAGAAAAGGTAGGTTATGTGGACATGTTTTCATCTCCAAAATATGCATGGTCTGAAAATCTGATGCAGAGGGTTTTTTTTTGGGACATGTAGGTAGAGTTTGTATTGAAAACTAAATAATGAAAATAGTGTGTTATTTGGGTGGAGCTACCCATTCCAAAGAGTCTTCGGTTCATGAGACAGTAATTGATTGAGTGCTAGGGAAGGAGGCAAGAAGGATATTAACATTACCAGTAACACTGCGAAAATTAAAATCTGCTAGTCCTTTTCCGGATGAGTCTGCCAGATAGCTTCTAAAGCTGTAACTATGGGAGCTACATCCGTTCCACTAGCAAGGAAACCAAGTCTGGTGAAATCATTTTCCATCTCAACATAGTCCTCATTTACAGCATGGACAACAGCATCAATCAAAATCTGTTTATTTTGCTGCAAATACAGAAGGATAAAGAGAGTGAGCACCATGTTGCAAATAGACCAGAAGACAACCTGTTCCTGTGCATGTATATGTGTACCATATGGCACAGCACAGCTTCTAAAATCTAAAAATAGTAAGCTATAACAGGCATCGATATGTGACTTACATGAAACTTAGCAATGGAAGTGATAACATTGGCACCGAACCATTACAGCACAAGCCACAGTCTGCGGGCAGAGTTTCATGACTTGATCTGGCTAGTGCAGGCTAGGTAGAAATTTAAAGTATTCTAATTACCTATGGACACTCTTAGACAAGCTTGCTCACAATTTCTATACATGTGAAAAAAGAGCAGAGAAACCAATACTCATCAAACCAATAGATTTGTATGTAGATTTGCCTTAACATCCCAAGTTGCAACCATATACTTGTAAGCAGTAAAAACACCATACCCGGCTGACCTTGTAAGCAATAAAAACAGCATACCCGGCTGACTCTAGCCCAATCCCCTGCTGAATTCCAGCACACCATCACTAACAACAGAAAAAAAAAACCAAGCAACAGAGGGCATCAGGACAGAGCACTCTGTCAAAACAGAGCTTGCTGTCCAGTGTTAGTGAAATCTGAAAATGATGCTAAATGCTTAGCTCAAATCCCCTCTCTCTGCTGTTTTTAAGCTATTAAAAGACATGCAACTAATTTTACTTTTATTCAAGTTAATGCTTTTTGTATGAGATAATTAGATTTACAAATAAAACTTACTAGAGATTGAGATCAAATGACCAAACAATTAAAAGAAACTACTACATGTTATGAATTTATTGTAAAAGGAACATAATGGGAGACCTAAGATGCTGAAGCGAACATGTTGCAGTATCCAGACCCCATTTACCACTCACAGTATCAATTGATAAATAAATAAGTGGAATAAGAGGAAAGAATAGAAAAAGGAGCATTTGATGTTTTTATATAGTCCTATCTTATTCATATTTAGTTATATCTTTTGTTTTGGTCAGTGGTTGATTCCCTTCGCGACATGATTATTCTATGCATCTAAAACAAAACAAAATTATACAAAATCACTATAAGAAAGCTTTATTGCACCTTAAACAATATTTGAAATGTTGATGCTCAAACCATATGGCCTAGAAGATCATTACGCTAGCTTAATGATGGTGTACCCTAAGTTTTTTTTTTTCTCATGTAAATCATGATAGCACAACTTAAGTAGGGAGAGTTGTTCTCCCCCTATAACTTGCATCCTCAAGCAAATCAATAATATGAGACAAGAAGAAAATTAAGAAAACATTCATCATAAAAATGTTATAAATAAAGGAGAAAATGTTGTTAAGGTGCTTACGGAACAAATACAACATCATAATCCTGCTCTAGACATATAACACAGATAGCTGGCAAGAGAGCGTCATTTTTTGCATTATCTGGTGCATTCACATTCGCATTCTCATCTAAATCTGCAGATTAGTTTAAGTTCAATGCTAAAACATGATTCTCAAAAATAAATTAATACAAACTGAAAAAATACTAAAATCCTTGTGTCTACCTTCATTGTCTTGCTCCAATCGTTGTGCAACAGCAGCGAGAACTCTGAGAAAGTAAGAACACAGTACATGAATGCAAAAGAAACTACGGAACCAAATTAGGTATAATGAATAAGAATGAAAAATGAAATGTACTGCAAGTACTGAGAACCCCACAGAAGCAAACCTGTAGAGCCTGGTAGAAATGCCTCTTTTAAGAAAACAAATACGAAAGGAGAAAACAAGTTTTTCACCACGTTTTTTTTTTTTTGAAAGGCAAGCGCGGGGTGTAAATGGGCTCCCCAGACCACAGAAAAAGAACCGTTACAAGGAGCATTCGATAGTACGGTCCCTCGTTACAGCATCCATAAGATAATAAACTGGCTTCAAATCTTCAACAAAGAACCTAATTAGTTCTAGAATCACCGTCTCCAAGTTGGGGTGTAACCCTGCAAAATGTTCAGCTACTAAGGTAGTTGCATGATAGACCTGCCATAACTTTTCTTCCTCATAAGTACCAATCAATCCTTTAATCACTCTCATGACGTGATTTATACCTAACGTAGGCCCTAGGATGTATGAGAAGGCGTCGTAAGGATACGAGCCACATCGAATCATGATAAAAACACCATTGAATGCTAGCACTAATCTAGCATCCATACAAGGTGCTAATAAGCAGGTGCATTCTACTTGTAGGATCATCATTAGTTACCTGAATTTAGGATTTGTCTTCTTGCTTCGAGAGGACCTGCGAGGGACATATGCCGTGGGAGACTGGACAACCTCACGTTCTTCGTCACTAGTGTTTTGCCCCACCTTTGTTGCGTCCTCTAAAGCGAAGTATGAATTTCAGCGACCAGTGCATCCGTGCCTATTCTTGCAATTGCTGAATGCAGACCCTTAACGGCTTGGGGTGATAGGCAATCCATGAGCGTTGTGGGATCTTCCCCCAGTCCTCTTATACCAGCGATTGCGCGAAGCACCTCCACTACTTGCATTGGGTTTTCCTCTGAGTTAGATATGGGGGTAGACAGACCTGGCTCTGCTGCTACTTCAGCGTCTGAATCCGCAGCCTGAATCGCCGTGTCAATCCCATTGGGTGAGTAACCTGCATCCCTACAGTCATCCCTGAAATCTTTTAAGTGTTGCTCCTTAACAACAGCAACCAAACTCTGCTGCTCTGTGAGTAGTTGCTCCTGCGTTACGATCAGTGAATCATTGTCATCATGTTCTTGGGTGTTCTGGTCATTGAATGTAGGAGTGCTCATGCTCACTTGTGGCATACTGGTAGTGGAGTCCCTAGATTTGAATGTGTGTTTGCCAACGGCTGTAGTCCAGCCGTCCTCTCCGGATGCTTGAGTAGTATCCTTGCCAGTGTCACCTTGCTGAACTGGTTTCCACACCTTAGTGCTTGTCTTGGTTGCTGTCCGTTGCGATGGGTATCTAGCACTCGAATGACCAAACCCCTTACATTGCCCACATAGAGTAGGTTTCCATGAGTATTCGACCTCAATAGCTATTGTTTTTCCATCATCAATGACAACTGGGATGGAGCTAGGGAATTGACAATTAGGATTGATTTCGATGCAGACCCTGGCAAAGGAAAGTCATGATCTGGTGTCGGTAGCCTTGTCTAGCATTAGAGGGGTACCAATTGCGCTCGCAATTGCTTGGAGCCCTTCTTTGCTCCATAGGAATAGTGGCACCTTCTTGAAGTTTACCCAAATGGGCACAGAGTTAAGCACCTCAACGTCCTCTTCAATATAAGGTTTCCATGGTCTTAGAAGAAACAAGCGACTTGCTATATGAACAGGTCCAATATCAAGCACCTTCCGCCTGTCGTCCTCATTGATAAATTTGAACACAAAAGCACGATCGCCATATACTGACATTTCAAACTTAGTTTGCAATCCCCAGATGCGTTTAAGGCAATCATTGACGTAACTATAAGCTAGTCTTTTACCTACAAAGTTTCCAATGAGGTATTGCTCACATTCATTCATTCGTTCTTTATGGTCAGAAAGCTTGATATGAACTACTGGTTTACCTTCTGTAATGGATGGCGGTATAAACTGGAGGTTTGATGGGCCATTGTCATTCCTTTTAGCAAAAAGGGACGCCCAACTCGGGGTAGGTCTCTCTGTTTTGTCATTAGCAGTCATCTGCTAATGAAAGCCTGTGTGGTAGGTTGTTGGGCTGCACGAAGTGTTCTTTCCCCCTCTGACCTTCTTGAATCTCTCCATGAGGGGGTGGGGAGAGAGTCGTTTGAGCCGTGTTCAACATTGAATCGGTCCATGAACAAGAAGATCACAGACAGAATCGGAGCTCGATTCTCTGCAAACCCTAGAAGGAGATGCAACCTGCACAGATTTGGATCCGGCAGATCTGAAGCAGAGCCCCTCCTCTCGCAGATCTGAAGCAACATAGAGCTGGATCCGGCAGATCTGATGTAGATGCAGCCTGAAGGAGATCTGATCTGAAGGAGGCCGAGATGCAGCCTTCTCGCAGACGCCCCTCGCAGCCCTCTCGCAGAGCCCCCCACGTATTTACAGTTACCTTGCCCATTTCCCAACATTTTCAATAAGCAGATCAATAGGTTTTGCTGTCACATAAAATGGCCCCTTTTGGGGTCGTTGAATGCTGACCTTTCCAACATCATCTTGAATAGCCTGAGCAACAAAGTAGAGGAAAACTTAAATTACCAACATGTTAGTATATATATCAGGAACTCACCATGTACATTCGCCCATCAACTCATTGACCAGGTCACTAAACTCATTTCAAGAAATTATCCTTATTCCCTCAAAATAATTTAGTTATTTATTAAATGTTTTTAACAGGAACTGAACTCTTTATTTTTCAAAGTTCTGCTAGATTACCTCACCAACAACAGTCAAGGAAGTCCCAGTTGGAAGAACCTTTTCAATTCACTTGACACCAAGCATCTGCAGCCATGAATTCCACTAATTATTAAGGATCACACTGATTATCTACTTCCATACAAGACAAACGAATTACCCATATACAAGAAAAAACAAATTACCAAACATACAGACCTTGAGTCCTTGAAGATAATCTCAGTTTATTTAAAAAAAAAAAGACATCCATGGACAGAGACCTTTCAAAACGAATGTGCCCATTCTATTCCAGAAGATGAGAACCTGCTAAGCAGGTGAAACACAAGTTGTGTAAGTACACAAATAGAACCCATCTTTGGGCACTGAAAATCAAATAACATGCTAAAACAATTACAAGTCCAACTAATGGGGTACAATCAGTGATCAATAGATTCTTCAGGCTTTGAAGAACTCCTTTCCTGCTATTTACAATATCTCTAACAACAAAATGAGGTACAATCAGTGACTTTGGGACTCCAATGCTCATTAATGGAATTTTCAACTTAAAAGGAATTTAAAGACTAGGAAGTTCACCAAATGACAAATCTCTTGGACGTTACTGACCAAGAGATTCCACCTCCAGAGTCAATAAACCACATCTTAAATATTTAAATCAACAAATCTGACATCTCTGATTTAACTGAAGAAATTCATAAACTTGGCTGTTTGTTTGATTTTTCTGACAGGAAATTTTCTCTAGATACATGGCTCAGGATCTAGCTAAAAATCAATTTTAAACTGTTCTAAGTATAAGGTTTTTGGTTTTGGCATTAGTGATTCCTGAAGCTGACAATATCTAAGTTAATTCTAAGACCCCAAACTGTCTTTGAGGTGGTGGTCCTGGCTCCATTGGCACATGAAGCAAGTCTAAAATGTAGAATCAAACCAGACCAACCAAATATACATATAATGCACCAATTAAAGTCTGCAAGGGATTTTCTTTTTCATAAATGAAAAGCGGGAAAATGATTACTAACCATCATTTATCAATAAAGAAGATTCAGGAGATGATGATGATGATGATGATGAATGACAGGCACGAGCTCTCTTTGGCTTGGGTACAAATGACGGGCACCTCATGTTTCTGATCTCAAGCAGCTCATTTTCTATGGAGACACTCTTTCAGGGAGCACAAGATTGGAAGAATACAATTTTAATTATGTCAAAATGGCACAATACAATTTTAATTTTAATTTTAATTTTTGCTTTTAGTTTCAAAATTTCAACAACATTTTAATCCAAATAAAAAACCTACCCTAACTTATTTTTATCTGAAATAAAATTAAAGATTCATTGAACATCAGAAAAGGAGAACAGGATATGAAACCCTAGCCGATAAGGCTGACAAAAAACCTATATTTAACCCTTCCTAACAGAATCAGTTACTAACCTATTTGAATGACAACATTAACTAACCTTGTAGCAGCAATAGACTGAAGAACTTTTTGCAGGTGAGTTTGGATTAGGGTCGCAAAGCAATGACTGCAACAAAGAAAGGCAGTGAGTAAGAATCGCTAAATTGAGAATAAACACATACAATCTAAGAGAATAAACACATACAATCTAAGATAAAACTACATTGACTAGACAGTATGTGTGTACATGACCATTCAAGAATAAAAAACAGTTTCCACGTTACCTTGTAGCAGCAATAGACTAAAGAGGAACTTCAGTTGTTAGGGTTTTAGCTTTGAGTTTCTTCCACAACGTTTCCACTTGGTCCAATTGAGTTTCCAATTGGTCCAATTAGGTTTTAGCTTTGAGTTTTCTTCGACCACGTTTCCTGTAAGGGAAGGAGATGTGAGATGGGAACGAGGGAGGAAAGGAAGGTCAGAATCAGAAATGAAGAGAGGTCAAAAACAGAGATGAATAGAGGTCAGAAACAGAGATGAGAGCTAAGAGGGAAGGAGGGCAGGAGGGAAATCGCAAAGGAGGGAACTCGCGAAGCAGACAGGGAACTCGCGACGCAGCGAAGGAGGGAAGGAAGGAAGAGGGAACGAGCGAAGGAGGGAAGGAAGGGAGAGGGAAGCAGATAGGGAACTGGAAGCGCAAAGGAGCGATGGAGAGGGAAAGAGGAAGGAGGGTAGTCGCAAATGAGCGCAAAAGGGGGAAGGAGATTATAAATGGGTACCCTCTAATCCGGCGTTTCATACATCTAATACGGCGTTTTAAATACACAAATTTATTTCCGTAGGCGGTATGTTGTCGCGGGTTTTTTTATCTATACCGGCGCTTTATAAATACACGCCGGTTTTGTGTGCTCTATACCGGTTTTGTGTGTCCTTTACCGGCGCTTTTTACCTTTACTACGGCGTTTTGAAAAACATACATTTACCGGCGCTGTTAACAAAAACGTCGGTAGTGCTTGATTCGCGGGTTTTTTTCGCTCTTGCCCGGCGCCTCTACACTAACCGCCGATATTGTATCTCTTGACCGGCGTTTTAGAAAACATCATTTTATTTTCATCAGGCGGGTTTTTTATCTTTACCGACGCTTGGAAATACAATGTCGGTATTGTTATCTCATTGCCGTCGCTTCGTAAGACAAACGCCGGTATTGGTTACGCTTTACCGACACTTGTAACATCTAAAGCAGCGTGTTAGAAAACATAATTTTATTTTCATCAGGGTGGGCACGAGACGGGATGGGACAAGATAAACCCATCCCTATTCCATCCCGTTCATACTAGATCGAGACAGGACGAGATGGGAAAAACCTCATCCTGACCTTGTCCCGAATCCCAAACGGGTTCGGGACGAGATCAGCGTGCTCTGATTATATGCATTTTATTTTCTTTAATCAATCTCATAATTTGATTGCTTGCACTCATCTGTGTTAAACTTCAAAGCATTCCACACCTGCAAATTGTTTGTTCTTGAATAAGAAACTCATATGCATCCAGCAGTGCATTTCAATCTTGAACAATATATTTGCTAAGTATAGAAGAACAAGTTTAAACAAACATAATGTACACAACGCAAAGAATAACACTCAGTTTTACCCTTGCATAGGTATCTGAGCTACCAGTGACAAAAACAGTTCCACTAGCATTATATGCACAACACAATATTTGGTGGCTTGGTGGATCAGTACTAGTTGAGGTAACAGTGCTAGTTGAGAGCGTGGTGCTAGTTGAGGGACCATTGCTCTTCCCTGCAGTTAATTCCAAGTTAAGATTTCAGTTACCAAATTCCAAAAACCTCAGCCAACCAACCAACCAAAACACACTATGTAAACTTGAAACAAACCAGTGATAGCATCTGAAGGCTTTGAAATGTAAATGCGAGGACTGGCATTGGTATTCCTAATATCCCAGATACGACATGTTCCATCATCTGATGATCTAATAGGAAGGTAATAGAAAGAAAATCAGATACAAATTGAACTTCGAGAGAGTTTAATATTCATGTAGTAATTATGTAATAGCTAACTGCAAAAAATATGCTACCAACTGCATTGCAAGTATTTCTAAATGTTTAAATGGCAGAAAATTGAGGGACGTATTCTAGAAAATACTCATCAATACCAGAGTGAAAAATTAGCTCGGGACAAGACGAGATTAAAAATCTTCATCCCATCCCATCTCATTCTAGATCGAGACTGGATGGAATTATTCAATCCCATTAAAACCCGGAAAAATCGGGATGGGATGCCCACCCCCAGGTTGGAGGGTTTTTTTATCTTTCCCGGCGCTTCCAAAACAAAGCGCCGGGATTGGTTACTATTTACCGGCGCTTTTAATAAAATGTCGGTCTTGGTAATTCTTTCCCGACGGTTGAGTGATATGCCGGTATTGATTACTCAGTACCAGCGCTTTTAGTGACACGCCGGGTTTGTTCGCTCTTTACCAGCACTTATTTACATCTAATACGGCGTTTCCAAAAAACACATTTTATATTGAAAAGTTTTTACATTTACCGACGCTTCGGTAAATAAACGTCGGTTTTGTTCACTCTTACCCGGTGCTTGATAATACAAATGCCGGTTTAGGGAACTCTTTCCCGGCGTGTTAGTAAAAACGCCGGGATTGCTTGAAACTTAGTTTATTACCTGCGCTTGGAATACAAAACGCCGTCATTGATAATGTTGTACAGGCGCTTGTGTTGAAACGCCGCCGTGAAAGTGTCGTTTTTGACATCGTTTTTTGTAGTGATGCTAAAATAACCAACAATAGTGAGTAGTTGATAAGAGCTAGTCACCAGGGTTTTAGTGCACTATTTAATAGTTGTTCCCATGTTTGAATTATTTAGTTTTTATGCGAGTTAGATTCGATATTTGCATTGTTGGTTAGTTTGTTTCTGTCACAATCTTACAACTCTTACAACTTTATTTATCTATAAGTTCTAGCAATCAAAATTACAAATCTTTCGAGAAGGACTAGTACATCAAAAGGAATTCGATGAAGGACAAAGCAGTCCCACAAAACTAATAAACAATGTAGCAAATGCGAATGATGGAACATACAAAAATAGGACTTGGGGCATCAATCCTTATTCTTCAATAGGAACGAGCTCGGATCTTCTAGGCAAGGAATGTGATTTCTCGAAATATGTCGAAATTTCACGAAATATTTCCTATTTTGAAGTTACTGAAATCTCTTTCGAAATCCGAAATATGTCAAAATTTTCCTTAGAAAATAAATAAATATTTTAATCGCCATATATGTTAACATGCTATAATGTTATTTTAGTATCAAATGTTTGTTATGTGAGCGATTCTTATGTAATATGTAGTTTGTATGACACTAAGAGTAGTATGAGACTTTTTATGTAGTATTTAATAGTTTAAAATGCCTAACTTATATTATCAAATTGAAAGTCACAATCGAAATTTTTACGTTTTTTCTACACAAAACGAAATATTTTTTAAAATCGTGCAACTGAAATTAACTTGAAAAACGAAATCACAATCCTTGCTTCTAGGTTGTGCAATTGGACTGATGCAAATTGGGAGAAACCTCTACACTCAATAACAACAAACATTTTCATCTCTAATAGCACCTCTACTCCTCCACTAAATAGAATTTGAAAGGAGTCAAGTGGTTGTGATGGAAATTTTAGTTTTTACATAGTTCTCTAGTATGTGTCACTTGTCATTTAACACTACCCTTAGCGCATTACAATCCAAATCAATTCTTCCTGTTATTGTATACAACTGTTGCTATTCGACTATAGTTTACTTTGATTTGCTTCCCTAGTTTGTAGAGAAACTTGAAGTAACTTCGTTAAAAATAAAAAATAAAAAAATTAATAGAAGTGCCTCTTGAATATGTTATTGTATTTTTGTGGATTCAACTTTGATACACATTTGTCATACTTGAATACTAACTTATCGGAGTTTGTATACAGAAACAAGAAGACAGTGACTACACCGCACCACCAATTCCTCTCTCTCACACCACCAAAGGTTTTTTTTAACTTTTTCACACAACCATTAAATATGGAAAAACCTCAAAAGGAATCTAAAAATCGCAGAAGCCCTTAAAAAAAATGCAAAATGCCTCCCTCCCTCCCTCAATCTCTCGCACTCCCTGTTGCATCTCGTCCCACACTCGACGACCAAACTTCAATTCCTCGCAAGGTTGTCATCCTCGTCCTCCTCCTCTTCCCCTATCTCTTCCTCTTCCCAAAAACCCTAAAATTCCAAAGGTTTCATCTCATCTTCTTCTTTGTCCTCCTCTTTCCTATCTCTCCCTCTTCCTTTGCATTTCACTACATTTCACTTGGAAGAACTTAGAAATGAAAGGGTTTAGTGATTTTTTTTAAAGGCAAGCAGGGTTTTTATAGGATCCCAGAACCCATAAAGATGTCGCAAGCTGGGTTTGAACCCATGACCTAGTGGTACCATCCGCCAAGCTCTAACCGTTGAGTTGTCATGCCATTCGCGGGTTTAGTGAAGTTGATGATGTTAGAAATGAACATTGTAAAGGTGAACATGAGGGTGAAGAAGATGATCAATCTAAATAGCAAGGACAATCCTTTTCAATTGAGGTAATTTGGCAAAAACAATTCATCTAATTTGCATATAAATTTTATTTATTTTTTATTTTTTTCAAAATAATTGATTGATTATTGTACGATGCATTGGTGCATGGTCATTTATAATGGATGTAATAGATATGGAGATTCCTTTTAACAATCTTGAGAGCCCAGAGACGAACCATTTAGAAGTAACCACCATTTTGTTGTTAAGTAAATTAAAATTTTAGTTAATATATAAAACTAATTATAAATTGAGTCATTATGCAGAATGTTGATAATAATGTTGATAGAAGTGGTACCAATAACGACGAAGAAAGATTATTGATATTAGCTAGTAGTCGATGATAGTCAACTATTTGTTACGAACGAGGTATGTAAGTTTTGACCTATTTTTGTTTTCACCATTTTTCATTGTTATAAATATGTTGTTATTAACAAGTTTTTAAATTTTTTTAGGTATTCTCATCAAGGTTTGCATTGATAGGTTGGGTCCAAGGGATCGGTAGGGATAATAACATGGTCGTTACTATCACTAAATCGAAACCGGCTAATCAAATAAGGAAGGGAAGGGTCCATTTTGGTTGTGAAATGGGAGGGAAGCCTGATAAAAGTTTAAAGAATCATATTCGATCAAGCAGTACAAAGAAGTATGGGTGCAAATTTGAGTTGAGAGGGGTCCCACTAGAGAATGGCCATTGGAGGTTGCAAGTGACATGTGGAACCCACAATCATCCTCGATCAAAGTCACTTGTTGGCCATTCATTTGCTGGAAAATTGAACGCATAGGAGATTAATTATGTGCAGAATATGGCGAGGTCCGATGTGAGCCCTCAGAACATCTTGTCTCGGCTGAAAGAGATGTCGCCGAATAATACCTCGACTTTGAAGCATATTTACAACCTAGTATGTCGGCTAAAGGTACTGAAACAAAGAGGCAGGACAACTTTGCAACATACTCCAGAGTTGTTGAGGGAGCATAACTACATAGAGTGGCATTATGTTGATCAGGGAAATAGAGTCACCAACATTTTTTTGGCGCATCCTAAATCTATTCAGTTGGCAAAGTGTTTTCCACAAGTAATGCTTATAGATTGCACGTATAAAACTAATCGCTATAGGATGCCACTGTTTTAGATTGTTGGTGTGACGTCGACTGGGAAGACCTTCAACATTGCATTCCGTTTCATGTGTTCTGAGAAGGAACAGTCTTATGCTTGGGCATTGGAAAAGTTTGCAGGAATTTTCGAGCCAGACAACCTGCCAAGCGTGTTTGTAAGTGATAGAGAATTGGGTTTGATCAAGGCTATTGAAGATTTTTTCCCAAGGTAATGAGATTATTATGCACATGGCACATTAATACAAATGTCGAGAAAAATTGTAAGAGACACTTTGAGGACAATGACTGGTGTGCCAACTTTATAGATTCATTTTCAGATTTGTATAGATCAAGTTCAGAAGATAAATGGAACAAGGCCACAATTGAGTTTGATAGGAGATGGGCAAAATACCCAAAGTGTTTGGAATATCTCAAGACAGTCTGGTATCCCTATAAGGAGTACTTTGTCAGTGCATGGTCGGATAAATTTATGCATTTTGGACAACGCACAACGAGTCGAGTTGAAGGTGCACACTCGAAGTTGAAGCACTCGTTGGAAAACTCCAAAGGAACATTTCTTAATATCTGGAAAAAGATACATGATTTGATCGAAGTCCAACTGATTGAGATAGAATCGTCATTTCAGTATAGTCTGTCGAAGGTGAAGTCTGAACATAACTTCACTTTATTTTCCTTACTTCATGAGTCGGTGGCGTGCAGGGCAATTGATTTGATAAATTTAGAAATTCGGAGGTGTGAAAGTAAGGGGGTTGACTCTGTCAAGTGTGGTTGTGTGCTTCGAACGACGCATGGATTACCTTGCGCTCATGAACTTACAGGTTATCTAGCTTCCACGGGACAAATTCCAGTACGCATCGTAGACAAGTATGGGCTTCAACTTGGCACAACACCTATTCGTGAATGTGGTGATGTAATTATAGACCCAGTGTTCGACGCTTTTATGACTAGGTTCAATGAGTCAAGTCATAATCAGAAGTTGGTTATGAAGAGGAAGCTTATAGAGTTGAGTTCTTCGGGTGACAGTGTCATGATTGAACCATTAGCACTTCTGGCTGGAAAGGGGAGACCGGAAAAGAAGAAGTTCACTAAGCACGAGAGGTCCACTAAAAGGGATCCCTCGGGTCACGAATACGCCATGACAGAAGAAATGAAAGGCAAAAGTAAAAAAGTGTCAATCAAAAAGGAGAAGCCGATAATTCATAACAATAAATTGATGCGGCAGATTCCGTCTTGGATACGAGATTATGTTTACGACGTTGTCAACGTCTCAGGCGAAGGAAACTGTGGATTTTGATGCATAGCCAAATTCCTTCAGTATGACAACGAAAACGGTTGGAAACAAGTGCGGAAAGAGCTACTGATGGAGCTTGAGTGTAATGCAGAGTTGTGGCTTGCAATGTGGCACGAGGAAGGGGTAAAGGTTGCGAAGGACGCTTTAGAGAAAGTTGGTTTATGGACCCCGACAGGTTAGAGCTGGCAGTGACCCGTTAACAATGTGTTTTTGTTTGTTATGGGAACCAAAGCAGGACATGTTTTCCCTATGTTTACCCAACACCACATTTTGACTCAGGACGCGTTTGTTTCATGGCACACTTGTCTCAGAGCAGTCACTATGTCGTCCTTTATATGCAACTGAATCCACCATTGCCTCATACAGCACACCAACCTAGCCGGGTCAAATGTTTCCTTTGGCTCGCTTGTTGAAGAGTAGTTTTGAGGTCCAGCTCGGTATTGGTGCGACGATGCTGAACTTAATGACAAGAATAAAAAGAACGTGAAGAAGTCGAACGAGGTGGTGACCATAGGCTGATGCACATATTGTATTTTGCTAACCATTGTTGTGATGAAAAAATGTAAATGACAGATGTAAACGGAAGTTAAAAAATTGTTTTGATAGAAACGGTGAAAAAAAAAAGTTGATGTGGACTTGTTCAAATATTGTTTATTTCCTATTATCTTCTTATCTACTTGATAGCAACACATATTGATGGTACTAGTATTTAGGCCTCTTTCAACTTGGAGTTGTAAAACTTGAAGGGCAAAACATAACCATTTCAACCATGACAGACTGGTGAGACATGTTGTTATCTTAGAAAGTTAGGTAAAGACAATGAATTGCTTTGACAAACTAGGTTTTAGGTCAAAAACCTCTGAAAACTAAGTTTAAAAAAGAATTAATTTGAAAAACTTCAAAATTTTCCAATATCAGAATAATTGGCAGGTTTAAGGTCTGTCCGCGGTGTCAAATACGGGTTATCCCATTATTCCCACATTGGCCACGACGGAAAGGAAAAAAATTTTCAAAAATTTTCCTGCTCGCAGTGCCAAATGCGGCTTATTCCAGATACTTCGCAGTGGCCAATGCGGCTAATGAGGGATACTTCGCAGGGGGCAATGCGGCTTATGTGGGATACCTCGCAGTGGGCAATGCGGAGAACGTGGGATACACCGCATTCGTGACTGCGAACATGAAATTTTTTTTTTATTATTATGTGATTCATCTAAAAGCAATGCCACCCATTGTATAACTTAGACGAAGAGGTTTGGCCAAAAAGGCGATAGTTTAGAAGATACATGGAGCACTGAAGGATCAAGCTCTCAGCTAAGCAAAATCTTCACCAACCTTCAAGTGTATAACTTGTCGGTTTATCTTTGAGTTCGAGTAACCAACATTTTTTCATTATATAGAGTGAAGACCTTAAATTTTGTGACCACGTTTCACAAAATGCAATCATCTCAGATGACCAATAATATGATGAACAGTAGACTCCATACATGAGAAAACAAAATGCTAATAAACCTGAACACCAAATTCAATCATGCTCAAAGGCCAGAACAAATGAGTAATGACAAAGATAAGGCTCCCTTGACAAAACAATATTACATAAACATCATTAGAGAAATTACTAAATATCGTTGCAAAAACAAACTTGTACTGAGATTTCCACAAGACTCCATAGTGAAGGACATCTCAGGTGAGACCGAACACACCCGTTTGAGTTCTACAGTGTATCAAATAATCTTCTCTTCTACAGTTTACCTGCCATCATGTTTTTAGCATGTAGCAAAATGTTCCTATTTGCGGGCTTGCGTCTTTAACTATGGTCGAAATGCCTAGTTGTTCCAAAGTAACATATGGCATCCAAAGTGCTGGGAACATATCATCAATAAAGAAACAACAAAATTGATGGTTAATGAAATGCCAATACTTGTAGATAACTAGTTGAAGAAAAATATATATTTGTCTTTGTTTCCTTAGCATAACTCAATGTTATCCATCATCATTACTAGCTTAAAAAAATGATCGAGAAATAACATGTATACCATTAAATTTAAGAAATAGACCTTCGGTAAATCTGCTTGTTGCTCGAATGTAGGTAATGAGATGTCCTGCCCTTTACTTGTTTCATGCAATCCTACAACACCACCAATATCACCAATAAAGCGAACGAACCAACACCTCATACTGGACGAAATAGTGTTTGCCAGATCGAGCTCTATTCTTTATTTTGCCTTGGATTGGTTGGATTGGGATGATTTTTACCTTTCCCATTTGCCTCATAACTCTATCGGGGTGATAGGGTTCTTCTATTTCGAGGCATAATAGACATCCTGTGAACCATGTGATGCCATGAAGGGGAGTGTTTCTCTTGGACTCCACGTAAGGGTCCCAAAGTACCTGATAATTATAATAATTGGGCTTATTAATATATGACACATACAAAAATATTATTTAACTTAAAGAGGCATTTTTACCTCTTCAGGAGACATGTCATCGAGAAGCTCCCTAAGAGTGATGATTGGTTCGTCCAAAACCCCTATAATTTGTGGGAGTTCCCACTTAGCTATGGTGGAGAGTCTAGCATCCCACGACAGTTTTGCATTACCCCATATTCTAAAGTGATCATATATCCATGCCTATAAATGAAAACAACATAAACAAATATTATGAAATTCTTATATATTATGAAGGTAATTTTTTTTTTCTTTTAAACATTTTTTTTTTTTGAAAGGCAAACAGGGGGGTTTATATGGGCTCCCCAGACCACTGAATGAAATAGAAGAAGATTGGTTACATGTGTGCGTATTTTCTGCCCTTAGCATCATCAAATACAATTTTCTTAATGTCTTCCGCAAAAGAACTAGAGATTAACTCTATAAACACATTATTAGGAAGAAGTTTTGCCAGCTTATCCGCTACCTGGTTTGTTTCCCGCACTGTGAAGCCAACCCTATATCCCACAAACTTTTTGAGAGCTCCTTTAATCCTTCTGGTAGTGTGAATTGCTTCCCATGGAGGAAAATATCCAGCAATTTGCCTCGTTCCCTCTCTGCTAGCACCACCAAATTGATGAAACATGAATGCCAAACCTGCTACGCCCCATGCATACTTGTTAAAATCATCCACCTTCATCAGTATCTTCAAATATTCAATATGAACCTTTGTTCCACTTTTATCAGCAAATAGAGTCATACCCAGAAGAAACAATAAGTAACCCCTACGCACTTGTTATTTCCTTTCAAGAGAATCAACGTCCGTGGCTTCTCTACAACAGTGGTCCTGAATAAACCTCATTTCCACAGATTTCCCATACTTTTTTACATGGGCATTTGCTTCTTTACTTTAAATCCCCAAACCATCCACCAATAATGTAACACATTCATCTACCGTCATTCTAACCGACTTACCAAGAATCGACAAATGAGTTATACGGTAGAAATCGTCCAGGGTGATGCTCATCTTTCTAAAAGGTAGGTGGAAAGTGTTGATCTCAGGTTGCCAACGCTCCGCGAAAGCACAAATTGTCACATTATCAAGACGTACTCTATGATATTTATTCAAGGGATACAAACCACTATTATAGACCATTCTCTTTACATCCTTCGACTCATTTTTCAAATCCCAATCCATTAAGTTCCTATATTGATGCTGACACCGCAATGCGTCTCGTTCATAAATACAAGAAACATATACATTAAGTAATTCAATGTCCAAATATATATAAATAACATGCTTATATAATTTAACCAACTAAAAATATTGCCTTGCCGACTCACCATCCCGAATGGCACAACAAATATGGTCATGGTAATCGACTAATGTGGAACAATCCATATGACCACTGGGATAAGAATCTCGTCTAGCATCTTCTTTTTTGTTACCCTTTTCCCTTGCTTCCTCTTCTTCCCTTGCTTCCTCCCCATCCCCTGCTTCCTCCTCTTACTCCTCATCTTCATGTCCAACACCCACACCACTCGAACTTCCTTGCCCTTGTGATTAGGCTCGACTTTGGGATACAACTACTCGTCTGTATGCTTATTGATGATCTATTTGAATACCCGTTTGCTCCTCTCTCATCTTCCTCTTTACTTCTTTGTCCCTATTTTGTTTATTTCTTAATTTTTTTCGTTCTTCTACCACTTATTTGTCATTTTCTGCTCTCTGTTTTCGAGCAGACACTGTCATGGGTCGTCTTCTACCTCTATCACCTCCATCATCCCCACCAACATAAGACATGATAAATCTTCAAATAAATGGAAACAAATACTTCAAGACATTTTTTTGTACAATATTCTATTAATTTTTAAGCAATACTATAGCCAATTTGGATGTAAACAACATTATATATTTCATTTATCTACATTCTAATAAGAAAAATATCAATTTGGAGCCCTAGAAAAATACCAACATTATATATCTCAACATTAATGCAGAAAAAACATAAACAATTCTACTTTAAACATGAAAACAAATACACAAATGCACAAAAGCAAACAAATGATGCTTCACTCAGAATCCAAACAAAAATCCTAAACTCAAAGATAAACTCACTTACCGAATAGTTATAGTGCAAGAGAGATTCGTTTTGCAAGAGATTTTCGAATCAAACAATGCGTTTTTAAGTTTTAGGTTTTGGAGACTTTGACGATTTAACGGTTTCGATTTTGAGGGGATTTTGAGAGACTTTTTAGGGAGATAAAAGAGATTTGAGTGTGGGGAGAGATTTGGAAGGGATTTGAATGTGGGAGAGGGAGGAAAAACTTGTCGATTTGAATCGATAGGGAGAAAATGTTAGGTTTTGGTTTATATAGGTGGTGTGAGAAAGTATGTTGGTGTGAGAAAGAAAGTAGGTAGTGTGAGAGAGAGGAATTGGTGGTACGGTGTAGTATGGTATAATTGCCTACAAAATGTAAAACAAGAAATAACTTGGGGTTTTTTTTTTTTTTTTTTTTTTTTTTTTCTTTTTTCGGTGCTCTTAGTATGTATGAAGTGCATTTAACACCCATCCTTCCCTCATAAACCTTTGGCTTGTACAGTAGCTGAAAGAGTTGCCAATGAGATCACTCCAGTTCCACCCACCATCCCTTCCGCCTCGCAACACCAAAACCAAAATCCCTCTCCTCTCCTCTGGAAACCCGAACAAGACACCCCATCTTCACCAACCACGTCCTCTCATGTGGTAAAGGCGCCTCGGGCCAACGCATCGAAGAAATCAGGCGCCTCGGCCTCCTCCCCCCACCGTTGAGACCGGCATCTCTTCTGGTCTCTTTCACTCTTCATTGCTTGTTGATGGGAAATTGTGGATTTGGGGTGAAGGGGATGGTGGGAGAATCGGTTTCGGCCACGAAAACCCCTCTTTCTTTCCAACCCTAACCTCCCCATTTGGATATTCTGTTACAAGCATTGCTCTTGGTGGTGGGATTCACTCTCTTGCTCTCACATTCCTTAAAGTTTTTATGTTTTTAGTTATGCTTGGGCTCTGGCGTTCTGATCAATTTGTTGTTGGTAAAGTTTGCAGGGGTTATGGTGGATTTGGTGCACTTGGGCATTCTGTGTATAATATATAATTGTTGCCCAAAAAGGCCAAGGAAAAGCTTGTAACTGGAAAGTATCTCATATTGCAACTAGTGCAAACTCATACTGCTGCTGTCACTGATTCGGGTTTGTTTCGGTATCATTTATCTTTGGGTCTCAACTAATATACAGTTTTCAGTAATGTTTTGATGGATGGAAATCGTAATTTGCTATTAGATCATGCCAGCGTTGTACCGGAAATGACATAATAGATCAAATGCATCACGATTTGCAAAACTTGCAAATTGGAGTTCTGGACAAGGTGATTTGGGTTAAGCATTTAAAATAGTCACATACTTGTCTTAAAAACTGATGAGCAACGGCTGGGGGGTTGACTAGATATTGAGTGGAACAAATATTTAAGGAAAATTGAGTGCCCTACTGGCAAGAAACTTTAACTATCAACCAAAAAAAAACCACAACAAAACCTTATGGCATAGGGTTGGTCCCTAATTGTTGGGAACTACGTTGTTACAGGTGAGGTGCGACTCGTGCGAGGCATGAGGCGCCAATATCCCCCGCTAGAGCATTGTTGAGATAAGCACTACCATGACAAAGCCTTTTTTACTGGTCAGAAATTTTATACTTTAAAGAGAAAAACAAAGCCTTTAGAACCTTGGCTCCCCCGATAACATTGGCTGGGAAGCGGTGTCATCCTATCCAGATCATTAAGTTGGAATTGAAATATGTCATTATGTTAGGATACTAATTCTATATTACTATCTTTAACTTAGAAAGTCTTAGTTTGTTAGTAATTTTAAGTTTGTTTGAATTAGGAACTCTAGTTTGATTTGGTTTAGGAGTTTGTTTGAATTAGGAAGTCTAGTTTGATTTGATTTAGGATTCAATTGAATTAGAAAGTATTGGTTGTGCTTTCAATTATAAATAGTTATGTTGTAACAACAATTTCAAGCAATCAATACAAGTTTTTATTCAAGTTTATTGGTGGCTGATCCCCAATCAAAGGATCTAGGTGGTTAATCTTCAATTCAAAGGATCAAGGTTCCTATTATCTGGTGCATCGATTCTGAGCCAATTTTTTTTCTTCTTCCTTCTTGCTTTCGTTTGCTTACGATGACGGTTAAAGAATTGGAAGAACAAGTCGCAGCACATATTGCTAAGGTCGCATGGATCTCTTCTCACCTCCAGGCACTCAATACAACTAACACAACAATTTCAGAGACATTAAAAACTCTGCAGCCCCATCACCAAGTACAGTACCATCAACCTGACCAACAACGCCCATTGGTTCCTATCTCTGGTAAGGGTCTCCATATTGATTCGCCACGTTTTGTGGCTATTTCAAGCTGAACAATACAAGGAACTCAACGGTCTTTCCAATCAACAAATGCTTCCTATTGCTGTTCTTCACCTTCAAGGAGATGCAAACTCTTGGTATCGGTGGATACGTCAATCTCTAGGGATATTAACTTGGCAACAATTTTCTAAAGCCCTTTGTTTTCCTTTTGGCTCTCGGGAGCACATTGATCCATGTAGTTCTCTCACGAAAATATTGCAATGAGGTACTGTTCATGAATTCATTACTGAATTCGAAAAACTTTCAAATTTGGTGTCAGGCTTGTTGGAAACTCATCAAATTAGCATATTTTTGTCGGATCTACGTACTGATATTCAACCAGGGGTTTGGTTACTTCACCCTAAGAGTATTACCCATGCTTTCGAATAAGCCCTATGTCAGTAAGATGCCATTGTTGCTACACCCTTTGCCTGGTCCAAAGGGGTTGTACAAATTCCTTCTAAGCCCGTGCCAATCAATTCTTCTAAGCCTACTTCTAGTTTGTCATCTTTACCACCAGGTGTTAAGCGTCTTTCGTGGGTTGAGCAACAAGAGAGACATGCCAAAGGACTTTGTTTTAATTGTGATGAATTATTCAAGCCCGGGCATCGTTGTCAAAAGTCGCAAGTTTTGCTCATGTCAGGTGATTTGGAAGATGGTGATTATGATGTCTCTTATTTCATATTGATTTATCCCAACCTTCTATGGAGACTTCTCTTCATGCCCTTCTAGGCTCCACACGGCCTGAAACCATCCGTATTACTAGTCAATTGAAAAACAGGTTTGTTACTGCCCTTCGGGTTCCACCCACAATTTTTTACATCCTTATTTTGCCAAACAGTGTGGGTTTTCAATTCATAAAGAGGGCTTTATAAGTCATGGTTGCGGATGGTGGGTATTTGCATAGTTCATGTTCTTTTCGGATGTTCATCTTAAATTGCAATACTACAAGTTTCATGGTGATTTGTTCCTCTTGGGTATTACCAGTTGTGATGTGGTTCTTGGTGCTGAATGGCTTCGATCTTTGTGTGATTGCTTGGGACTTTTCAAAATTAGTTATGACTTTCTCTGTGGCTGATTGTACTTGTACATTGTATGGCGATAACTCTCCCATGGTCATGTTCATGGATAGTACTAGGGTGCATCGTACTTTATGACAAAAATGTCAAGACATTCTTTTACAGTTAACTAAGGAAGAAGAAAACCGAGCTTCCATTCCAACTGAAGTTCAACCACTTCTTTCCCAATTTCAGATATCTTTGGCAGTCCCAACACTTCCTCCGAAAAGAGCACGAGATCATCGTACTCTTTTACCGAATGTTTCTCCGATGAATGTCAAGCCTTATCCTAATCCTCACTTTCAAAAGGCTGATATTGACAAGGTTGTTTCGGAGTTAATAGATGCTAGTCTTATTACCGGTAATAGCCCCTATTTTTCACCGGTTCTGTTAGTTCGTAAGAAGGACGACTCTTGGCGCATTTGTGTTGATTATCGAGCTCTTATAAAATTACTATTAAGGATCGTTTCCCTATTCCGATTGTGGATGAATTATTAGATGAGTTACATGGCTTCTATATTTTGTCCAAGTTGGATCTACGTTTCGGTTATCACCAAGTTCATGAACCTGATATTTCCAAAACAACTTTTCGAACGCACAATGGTCACTATGAGTTTTTGGTTATGCCTTTCGGATTGAGCAATGCACCTACTATTTTTCAAAGTTTGATGAATGAAATTTTTTGCCCTTATTTACGCCACTTTGTTCTGGTTTTCTTCAATGATATATTGGTGTATAGTGCCTCGATTTGTGATCATCTTCACCATCTCTCTATTATTTTTGGGCTATTGCGCACTCATAAACTCTTTGTCAAGAAGTCCAAGTATTCTTTTGCTCAGCCCTCTGTTGGGTATCTTGGACATATTATATCTGGTCTCGGTGTTGCGGTTGATGATGATAAAATTCGGAGTGTCTTAACTTGGTCTTGTTCTTCGCGGGTTTCTCGGACTAACAGGGTACTATCGTAAATTTGTTCGCAACTATGGTAAGCTTAGTGCCCCTTTGACACAATTATTAAAAAAACATTCTTTTATTTGGATTGATGATGCTTCCAAGTCTTATTCCATGCGCGCTATTATTGATAGTTGTCAACATTTATCTCCTCGACCACATTATTCATATGATCACGATATTCTTCGCTATAAAGGTCGAATTGTTGTGATTTCATCATCGTCTTGGTGTTCTAAACTTTTACATGAATTTCACTCTTCGCCTATTGGTGGCCATTCGGGTTTTTTACGCACCTATAAGCGTCTTCAGAATAATTTTTATTGGCCTAGTATGAAAGCTGCTGTTAAGTTGTTTATTTTCCTTTGTGATGTCTGCCAAAGGAATAAGACTGAAGCTCTTCTCTTCCTGGGTTACTTAGTCCCTTACCTATACTAGATAATATATGGATGGATGTCTCTATGGATTTTATTGATGGATTACCCAAGTCTAATAAAAAATCTACAATTTTGGTAATTGTTGACCGTTTATCGAAGTATGCTCACTTTAGTCCTTTGACTCATCCTTACACTACTGTCTCAGTTGTCGAAGTATTTGTGCGTGATATTGCTCGATTACATGGTATGCCCCGCTCTATTGTGAGCGAGTCGCGATCCCATTTTTTTAAGCACCTTTTGGGAAGCATTATTTGAGATGCAAGATACACAGTTGTGTCGTAGTTCTGCCTATCATCCCCAAACTGATAGTCAAATTGAGGTTACCAATCGTACCTTGGAGGGTTACCTTCGATGTTATGCTAGTCATCATCCTACCAGTTGGACAACATGCTTACCTTGGGCGGAATGGTTCCACAACACTACATATCATTGTTCAATTAAAATGACTCCTTTTTAGGTTGTTTATAGTCGTCCACCTCCAACAATCTCAACTTACATACCAGGTAGCACGACTGTTCATGCTGTTGATCTAGCTTTGCGAGACCGTGATCGCACTTTGCAAGTTCTCAAAGGCAACCTTCATGAGGCTCAAGCTCGAATGAAGATGTATGTTGATGCTAAGCGCACTGAGCGCCATTTTGAAGTTAATGATTGGGTTTTCTTGCGCTTGCAACCATATCGTCAATCAACAGTTGTGTCCCAGAGTTACTCCAAGCTTTCTTGGAAGTTTTATTGCCTTTTTCGTATCATTGAAAAGATCGGTTCAATTGCTTATAAACTTGATCTTCCATCTGGATGTTGTATACATCTTGTTTTTCATGTTTTAGTTTTGAAGAAGTTAGGTAATGGTTTTACTCTGGATCCAACCTTACCTACCATTGCCAATGACCAATCGTGGTTTCCTGAGAAGTTACTCAATCGAGGATTATTTGAGCACAATAAAAGGGCTGTTACACGCTGGCTTATCAAGTAGACAGACGGTCCCGAGGAGGAAGCTACTTTTGAAGACTGAGCAATTTCGTATCCATTTTCCAGATTTTCAGGCTTGAGAACAAGCTTTGTTTCAAGCGGCGTGGGATGTTAGGATACTAATTCTATATTACTATCTTTAAATTAGATTAGTAATTCTAAGTTTGTTTGAATTAGGAACTCTACTTTGATTTGATTTAGGATTCAATTGAATTAGAAAGTATTGGTTGTGCTTTCAATTATAAATAGTTATGCTATAACAACAATTTCAAGCAATCAATACAAGTTTTTTTTCAAGTTTATTGGTGGTTGATCCCCAATCAAAGGATCTAGGTGGTTAATCTCCAATTCAAAGGATCAAGATTCCTATTACATTATCTGATTTATGCTCATTATCAACACTTTTTCCATGGAAAACCCAATTCCTAACGTCCAAATAATCAACACTATTGGGTGCTTTTGAGTAGGGTTGACAATTTGGCTTGACTTGACAGTACCCATCCTGGCCATCCCTAATGGACCGGGTTTGAGTCTCTCTAAATGAGTCATGCTCCGGGTATGGGAATTGGGATTTCAGATTTGGACCTAGATCAGGTTCGGGTACTATGTGTTTTGGCCAATACCCAAAGCCATATGTTTATATAGAACTAATAGTAGCACAAATAATGGTGTAGTCCAGAGGCTAAAGTTCAGTTCCAATGGTGCACGTGAGGTTTTAGTCCTCGTCCATGCCAATCAGAACCAGAACCATATCCGATCATCTTTTCATGATAAATAACAATAATCATTACTCCAGTACTTGACCCTCTTTTTTACTTTGAGTCTTTGAGAAGAGTCACGGACTCTTAGCTCCCAGATAATCTGCATGAGAAGTATATTTCAGAGGAGAAAGACCTATGGGTATGGAATGATTTAACTAGCAACTTCTCAGTGGCACACTCATTTGAAACTACAGGCAGTGTCCTTGGCCCCGAGCTACCATAAAATTCTCCCTTTTTCTTGTTTGATAAAAAAAAAATCAAGGAAAACTAGCTACTAGAGCAAAAAGTATACATCATGTATTTCTTTTTTACTATGCCTCCCCATTCAAACATACAAGAGTAGTGTGAATCTTTAAATATACCCAAGGGAATCCCTAAACCCACGAAGTAACTATCCCTACCTTCTTTTGGGGGTACAACATTTTCTGGATGAAAGAAATTCAAGGGTCAACTTCTTATGAGTGGTCATGGGAAGATCTGCACAGTTCATAGTCGCCAGAAGGGACCTTATCATCACTAATAAATGTGAAGGCCATCAAGAAACAATTTGCCGTATCTTCTTCTCATGCCCCTTTGCTCTTCAGTCATGGGTTTCTCTTTGCCTTGAAGCCAGCACTCAACCCCCTTTGGCCTCCAACCTCCTTCAGTGGTTTTCCTTTTGGAATAGAAGAGGGCTCTCAGCCAAGGGTTCCTGGTATTGGAATAAAGCTTTCTTTGCTACTATTCGGGTTTTGTGAAAAGAAAGAAATTACAAAATTTTCAAAGGTGGCCAAAAGGATACTCGCACTCTCAGAATTTAGTTTGGCAGTGGGGAACCACCTGTAGAATCATTAAGGATTTGGAGTTTCATGTATGTATTTTTTTATTGGGTTAGCCTGTTTTTTAGCTTGTAATGGAACCCTGGTAGGATGTATCTTGTAGGGTTTATGTTTCTCTTGGTGATCGTCTCATTCACCTTTTGTACTCCTTACGCTTCTTAATATTGCTCGAGTTTGATAGATGAAAAATAAATAAATAAATAATTCCAACACTATTTATTTAATTAAGCTTAGTAGGCTTATGGTCCTAAACCTACTACACCAAGTGTCTGATTTCTATTGGTGGAGTTTTTAGTTCAGTTGTCCTACATGTATCCATGTCAAATATGGTCCAAGTACTAGATCAGTTGTGGAATCTTGTGCTATTTGCCACATGTTGTGGTGTTCGAATGAAACAAGATTTATTTATTCATTGAGGGGATCAAGGCCCATCTCTCAATTGGGAATGGAAACAACTAAGGTAATCAAAGCGTGAAGCGAAGGCGAAGCGATTTGCCATGGCTTGGCTTTAAGCGAAAAGCAAAAAACGAAGCACGAAGCTATGGCTTTACGCAAGTAAAATGACTTAAAATATGAATTTAATATTATGTAAAAAATGTAAATATATGCATTTTGCTTGTATCTAAGCTTTTAAATATATGCACTCTGTTTTTCTACTAGATTTAGAGGTGATAGCTCAAGTAAATGTAAGTGTTTGTATTGCTTTCTATGTTATGATGTTTGTTACCATTCACTGTAACACTATACTTTCACTGTAACAACATTATTAATGTATAGATTATTAATGCCCAAATAATCAATGTATAGACGTGGGTTCCTTTTTCAGGGTCATGACGGTGGAAATTTTGGTAAAACTCTTGAAGGTAAGAAGATTCGTACCTCGAGCAAGATCTCCAACTCCGGCTTTGTTGAAGCTCACTAATTTAGCCGTGAAACTCTAACTAGAAAAGGAGAGAGAAAAAAGTATGAAAAGAAAAAAACAAAAAATGCAAAAAAAAAAAAAAAAAAAGTTTAATGAAGCCATGGCTTTGGTGGCTTCACGCTTCAACAAAAAAAGGCTAAAAGCAGTGGCTTTTTGTAGCTTCAGGACAGTAGCCTGGCTTTGACCAAGGCCAAGCGAGATGTCACGGCTTGGCTTTTGGCTTTAAGCGGTGGTTTTGACTACACTGAAAACAACTCAGAGAAGAGGCCTCAGAGACTAGAAGTTCCAGAATTGGTGCAGATGATTGATCTGAGGAAGAGGACTAGGTTTGGAAAGATAATTTAGGCAAATTTTCAATGGCTAGCTTTCACCAAAAAAATCCCATTTCCTTCTCTTTGCCACCAATGTTGTTTTCCTTCCCTTTTTTGGCGGCAAAGATTTCTGGATGAAGGAAGCTCCTCCTAATGTTAATTTTTTCATTTGGTCCTTGGCTCATGGAAGATTTTTGCCCATTAATAATCTCATTAAGAAGGGATATAACTGTCCAAACAAATGGTCCTTGTGTGAAGAACAAGAACAACCTGAAACTATTGATCACCTTCACATGTCCTTTCTCTATCTATGTCTGGGCTAACATTTGTGTCGAGTCCTCTTTTACTAATCCTTTTTGCTCTTCTTTTCTTGTGTGGATAATTGGGAAAAAAATGGTTGCTCCCTCAAGGGATCTTGGATCTGGTTAAGGGTTTTTCCTAGCTACTATTTGATCCATTTCAAAGGAGAAGTGAAAGGGTTTTCAAAAACAAAATCAGAAACACCCTTTTTATCTGCAACAAGGATGCTTGGACACAGACACACGCGTCGTGTTAGACATAGACACAACACGCCGACTCGACAATTTTCAAAAAATTAGGATTCGGGGACATGTCGAAACATGTTTTTTTTAATAAGTCATATAAACAAATAATAATCTAATAGAGTGTCTTGAAGAAGATGACACTCTGTTGTAAAAAAATGTAGAGAAAATGTAATGTAGAGGAGAGGAGAGAAAAAACAAATGAGAAAAGATTAAGAAGCATAGACTACCTCTATGCTTTAGTAGCTTTTTGCTATATTTGTCTTAAATTGCAAATGAAAAAGTCATTTACTTCAGATGGATCAACAATCTTTAAATTAGGTGGTTATTTGCAAAAATCTAAAAGTAAAAAATGAAACAAAGTTGATTTTCGAGTCTTGACTGTGTCCTGACTAAGTTTTGAGTGTATCGGAGGCGTGTCCGACACGTTGACCACATTAACCATGTGTTTGACACCTGTCGACACGTTGACTCAGAGGCGTGTCGAGCGAGTGTATTTGATATGGGGTGGACACGGATATGTCAAGTTTTTCGAAGAGTCTGTGCCTGTGTTATTAAATCGCCCATTAATCGAAAATCGGGACTAGACCGTTCCGGATTGAGTAAAAATCGGCAGGGCTTCGCGGACTCATCTAAATCGGCAAAAAATCGGCGAGTCAGCGCATAATCGGCCGATTTGACTCGCCGATTTATCGTCTGTATTAAAAAAAAAACTAACCTCATTTTCGATTTCTATTTGCAGAGAGAAGAAGAGATGAAGCAGAGACAAAGAGACTGCTTCGGTAAGATCTGTTCCAGGAAGACGAAAAGACTGCTTCGATAAAATCTTGGTGGTTAAGATATGTTCCACGAAGAAGAAGAGACGAACCAGATTGAAGAACTGATTTCCTCCCTCCCAGGTAAGATCTGTTCTTCCTCTTTAGATCTCCTTCTCTTCTTCTTCTTTCAGATTTGTTGTTCTTCTTTCTTTCTGTTTTTTTTTTCTTTTTTTTTTTTTTTTTTTTTTTTCAACAAAGCAAAACGATTTTTGTTTTCTTCGCAACTGGTAAATTTAGATTATAAGGAGACGAACATGGATGCAAACATGAGCGAGGGGTGAATTAGTTGTTCCTTACAAGCTTTTGGGTGTATTACTTGTTTGTAGAAAACTTTCCAGAATCTTTGCATGCTTTTGACACCAATTTAATATACTTCCTTCTACCCTCCACTCAACTCGAGATGTCTTCAACATTCAAATTGTGCAACCTACTTTTCTACGTGCTCAAACTCCTCTCTGTGTGCTCTTAGTATTTTACTTGTTGATTCTTTGGCTTTTGAGTTTGACTGCAAAGCTCAAAGTATGGGCTTTTGAGTATTTTACTTGTTGATTCTTTTGCATTGAAGCCTTATTTGTTTTCAACAATGATCTCCACTGTGAATTTTTTCTTCTTTCAGATCTACTTTTCTGTTGTTGTTGACTTGTTGTTGCTTTTGCTGAGTTGTTGTTGCTTTTGATGAGTTGTTCTTAAACATCTCCAGGTAACTTTAATTATTCCAAACCTGCAAAATTAAGTTCATTGTATTGTATGAATTAGTGAAGTAATATAAATACAAATTTATAGTATTTTGATTGATTATTTATTTTTGAATATGACTATGATTAAATTTAAAAAATATATGATTTAAAAATATATACCGATTAAAATCCGATTATTCCCAATTATTTCCGACTATTTTCGATTAATTGTAATTCGGTCCTGGACCGCGAAGCGATTTAACTACCCAGGTCTGTGCTTCCTTGATCTATCCAGATATCAAATCTTTAGTTTTGCATTAAGGTCAAGTGTGGGAGGTTTTATCAATGCTAGAGTTTCATGTGTGTATCTATGATTGGAAAAGTTTATTCAGGCTGTAATTTTTTTGTTTTGTTTTGTTTTGCAGGGTCCTTTCCCTACTTTGTACTTTGTGACTTTCTTTGTCACTTTTGCTTATCAATAGATTTCTTGTTGTTTGATTGATCCCCCCAAAAAAAAAATTTATTTATTCATTTATATTTTGTAGTGGGACAGTTGTACCATTTGGAAACACATATATTAAACGGGGTATTCTAGCCTTGATTCTTGCTGTGTAGAGTGGCTTTATGTAGTTAAAACGGATAAAGGACCCTTCGCGCTCCAGGACTGATATACGATTGATCGGGATTAATTGGTCTATTTTTCAAAGTATACATTTATATTATTTTGTAATATATTATTATACTAATTTATTATGAATTTAATTTTGCAGGTTGCAGCAATTATAGTTACCTGAACTTGTATAGGAACAACAAATACAATAGCAACATGACAAAAATTAGTAATAACAACACCAACAACAACAACAACAATTGATAGCAATATACCAAACAATTCTAATCAGAGAGTGTCATTTACCATAAAAAAAACACTGCAAATAGACAATGAATTGAGTGACAACCTCTTTAGCCAATTGGCTAAACTAAGACCTTTTTTTCCCTTAACCCTCCCCATCCCATGCAGCCAGTCGGGTTCAAACTCGTAAAGTGTGATTCCATCCGCCACACATCTACCAACTCAGCAAGTACACATTTGACAACTAAGACCTCAATGTGGATGCTCTGAGTGGAATTTGCACACCCCAATATCAAAGAGATTCACATGTCTCCTTTTTAACTTAAACCCTATAGTGAAGCTCCCACATTTACAACTCTCGACAACTCTGAAGCTTTTCAACTCTCAACAACACCTCAACAACCAATGTACTTTGCTCTATCACTATCACTTTCTCGTAATCGAAAGCATAAAATCTCAACTTATACTGAGAAGAAGCCTTGTTGATGAGCGTTGCTACTGACACGACGGCGACGACAACAACCCCAAGCTCCTCCCTTTTCTTCTCCCTTATTCTCTTTCGATCTTCTCTATATTGGCAAACATAGCACAAACATACAATTGATCATTGTTGTTGATCTCTCTTCTTTGACGCTGCTTAAGATCTTTTTGTTTTCTTCGTTCGCTTTACTGCCTGCTCGTCTTATTCTCTCTTATCTAGATTGAGTTTCAGAATTGAGTCTGAGTTAGGTTGTTTTTAATTATATAAAGCGATAAATCAGCGAGTTAGATGGGTTCGATTTCGCGGTGACTCGCCGATTTATCAACGACTGTTAAACCCAACCAATAAATACCCAAATCTTATCGGACGCCCCCCTTAAACGATTTCTTGCCAATTTAGCAGCGATTTTATAACACTGGAGTGGTCGTCTTGTGTTAATGCTTATGCTTTTTATTTGTGATATGTCCTTATGTTCTTGTTGTGCAAATGTAAGATTTTTCAATCTACAACTTTGTGCGTCTCCTTCTTATCAATTAGATTATGTGCTTTCATTTGAACAACCAAAGTAACAACATAGGCCATGGCTGCTAGCTTAAATGGTAGGATTTGTGGTAGGCCATCAGAAGTCTGGGGTTTTAACCCTGCCAAAGGCATTTTTATGGTTTAGGATCACTAAAACCCTTTCTGCCCTTAAAAGTGCCCTCGACCAACAAATTTCCTTATCCTGTTATAAAACCGGCAATTAATCGTGTTTAACAGGATCAAATAAATCGGCGTTAACTTGGCTAGTTAGAGAGAAATCAAACCCATCCAACACGCCAATTTATCGTTGTATATAAAAAAAAACTAACTCAGTCTCAAACTCAATCTAGACCCAGACCAGAAGACAAGCATGCGACTGAAAAAGCGAGAAAGCAGATAAGAATAATAAGAAAAGAGAAGAAGAAGAGATCAGCAACAATGATCGAAAAAGGGAGAAACAGACAGAGATGAATAAGAAATCGCAACAAAGCGATCGAACAGAGAGTCAAAGAAGAATAAAAGATATGCAGCAACGATCGATCGATGTTTGTGTTGTGCTTGCGAAGATCATAAGAGAAGAAAGGGAGACTGACATGTTGGGGTTGGTGTTGTTGTCGTCCTGTTGGAGTTGTCGTCATCATTCTATTGGGACTTGAGTTTGTTGTTGTCGTCGTCTTGTTGCCTGTTGGGGTGGTGGTTGTTGTCGTCTTGTTGCCTGTTGGGGTGGTGGTTGTTGTCATCCTACATGTTGGGGTGGTTGCTGTTGTTGGGGTTGCTTGCAGTTTCCACATCTTGGAGATGAAATCACTGGTATGTACCTACCCAATATTTCTTCATTATTCTTTTTCCTCTCATTAAATTTCTTTGTATTTTTATCTTGTTGTCTGCTTGCTTTTATATGATTATTTCATCAATCAGTTGGTTTCTTTCTTTTTTTTCTTTTGATTTCAACTCAATCTTGATGTAGTGAACTATGTTGGTAGAGTGGTGGATGGTGCAAATTTCTTCAAAGGACAAAAATCATTTTCCATATTAGGAAAAGGTATGTACAGTAATCACATCATACAAATTATTTTAACTAACATCGACTTATATTAGTTTCTTTATGAATGTTAGTTTTAGAGTTTACATATTGGGGTTGTTGCTTAGTTGTTGGTGTTGCTATCACTTGTTATTGCTTTGGTTGTTGGTTGTTCTTAAACAAGTCTAGGTAACTATAATTGCTGCAATTTGCAAAATTAAATTCATAGTAATTTAGTAAAAATAATATAATTGCAAATTAACAGTAGTAAATCCTTTTGATTAATTATTTATTTGTGTATATTAATCTATGACTATGATAGACACATTGTCGGTGGTTCAAATAGTGGTATCGGTGCAACATCGTCAAATCCCTTGAAAATGATGTCTGACAAGACATAGCATGGGAATGGGAAGAATGTAGAGACCCAACCAATAAAAATTTGATATGGTGCAAGTTTTGTGACAAAATGATTAGTTCTAGAATCTCAAGATTTAAAGAACCTCTTGCGCAAAAGAAAAGGAATGCGTCATCATGTGGACATGTGCCGAATGACATGCAAATGAAGTGTGTTGAAGCATTATGACAAACAAAAAAGAAAAAATTTGAGAAAGTTAAAGTTGCACAAATTCTTGAGAGTAACATTTTGGTGGGTGGAGAAGATGGTAATTTAGAAGAGGATGTGAATATGAGATGTTTTGGATATGATTACATAATTTGCTCATGTGACTTTTGTTACTCTATAATATTTATGTTATTAATCTTTATTGTCAAGGTGTTTATTTATTATAATTTACATTAGTGAATGTATACTTTGAAAAAATAGACCGATTAATCGTAAATTGATTCTGGTTCGCGAAGGGTCCATTAACCGTTTTAACTGCATAGTCGAGGAATGAATGCTCAAATTCTGTAATTGATCACTCAACTAATTTTAATTTGATTCAGTGATTATTATTCCTGTCATATAGGCGAACTTTATATGTGGGGCCGAGATGAAGGTGATGGTAGATTAGGTCTTTGTCCTGGTTCCAAATGAGGTGGTGGTTTTAGTATTCCTTCCAAAGTAAAACTGCTACCTGTGCCTGTGCCTGTGACTTCTGCGTACTGTGGGGGATTTCTCATGATGGCGCTGACTAAGGAAGAATAAATATGGAATTGGGGAGATAAAGATCTGGGCCTCCCTTCCTCTTATTTTCATCCGATATGTTTCTTCGTTGATTGCGTCCAGTTTGTTTCTGTTCTGGAGATTCATCCTAACCATATAGTGACTTAAATGCTACGACTTAAGACTGTATGTAATCGAGTTGGATCTCTCTTTTCTATGATTGTAAACAGGAATGCTTCAAATATTGACTTTGTTTCAGTAGAATTTGTGGCTTGTCATTAACCTTCCTTGTATGAGGACATATTCCTTTTGTTTCTTTATATGGATCCTTCAATATACATGAAAACAACCCTGTTTTCACAATACATTAGGTGAAAATTACTAGAAGGAAGTGGAAATATCGCTGGGGGCATATATATTGTTTCTTTTTTCCTTTTTCTGTTTGGTGTGTGGATCACTTTCCAGTATCTAGCAGTTAACTGTTTCCAGTTGATCTTTTTTTCCATGGTTTAACCTCATGTAGGATTTATTTTGTTGATATCTGGTGGATTCATGTAGCATTCTCAAACTATGAGTTAGGTAGGGGTGATAAAGTTGGTGGTTGGAAACCAAAGCCAATTCCTAGTCTTCAAGATGTTCGCATAGTTCAGATCGCAAGTAGTGGATATCATTCTCTAGCACTTACAGGTAAATTCGAGAATATATTATTGTTATATCAATTAATTATTTAATCTCAAACATGAAATTTTCAGGTTGAATTTATGTTCATATGAAACAAAATACCTGGGTACATAGTTTTACTTCTTATGGAGGGAACTGTTGTGTGGTGTAGTTCACTCATGGAGCCTAATATTTTGGTATATAACAGATGGTCATTTACTTTCATGGGGCCATGGTGGGCATGGTCAGTTTGGTCATTCGTGAATTGAAAATCAGAAGATTCCTGCAGTTGTTGAGGCTTTAGCTGGCAAAAAAATAGTTTATATAGCATGTGGAGGTTCCTCTTCAGCTGCTGTAACTGGTAAGCAGCGTAGAATTAGATAACCATTTTTATTTTCACCAAGTAATTTTGAAATTTTACTTTCATACAATTTCCTAAACTAATTTCAAGCAAGTTTTTTTTACACAAGTTAAATTTGAAAAGTATTAATGAAATTAGTTACCAAAACGGCAAGATCTTGGAAGCGTGTCCTAAAGGTCCATCTAAGGTTTGTTTTCCTACTGCTCTCTTTTGATGGAGCTGTGCTTTCAGTCACTGTGCATAGTCTTGATCTGCATGCAAATATTAGAATGCATTAGTTCCAGGAATTTGTTACAAACTCACATAAATAATTTGCATATTTACAATCTCAATAAACTTTTATTTGTTGACTAGAGTTTCCTGCGATATGACATTTCCTAGAAAGATCACATGCTTTTTTAGACTCGAATCTTGATCATGACTATTCCATTTATCAGGTGGCAAAAATAGTTTTTCAACCTCTATATATTTATTTATTTTCTATAAAATCTGCGTATCATTAGCCTCTTTTAGGTTGCATCTTTCTTGGTGTAGGGCTTGCACATGTTGTGTAAGTTTCATATTGTAAACTGTGGAGGTTTTTATCAGAATGACTTTGATTAATTCCCTTTATCCTAATTAGTTGTTACATCTTTGCTATTTCGACTTCGCTTTTTCTAGTGTATACTGTTCTGCTTGTCATGTGTTCTTAGGAGTGATTATATGCTCAACTAAGACTTGATGACAATGCTTTGTATGTATTTAGTAATTGAGGTTAAGAAATGAGCAAGGCGATGCACCTAGATTCACGATGTTTGTACTGTCGATGCAGACTATGTTGATATTATCTTGTCGGGCTATTGTATTTCTTTTTAACTGTTGTTGATTCTTCTAGCTATTGTATTTCTTTTTATTGTTGAGTTCTTGTCTGGCTATTGTATTTCTTGTTAACTACTGTTGATTTTTCTAAGAAATAACAAAAACTTCCATGGTAATGGCAGATAAGGGGAAGTTGTACATGTGGGGAAGTGCCAAGGATTGCCAACTTGGGGTTACTGGACTACCTGAGATACAACCTGTGCCTGTTGAGGTGAGGTTTCTAGTCGAGGACAATGCATTAGGTCCTCATCAAGTCATGTCTGTTGCAATAGGAGCGTCCCATGCAATGTGCTTGGTTGCAAGATCCTAGATCCTAGTGTTATCTATTCTGGTTGCAGTTTTGGGAAGCTGTCATCTGCAATGCTAAAGATTCCATTCAGGTGAAAAGTTGAATACAGGAGCTAGTTTTGTTGTAGATTTAGTCTTGAGTTGATAAAGGGTCTCTGCAAAGAAATACACCAATGAAAGAAGAAAGATGAGAAGCATCCAAGCCTTTATGGTGCTATAGTGATGATGAGTCGACAATACTTAGTTAATTCATTATCCAAGCCTTTGGCAGAACTTGTTTCTTTTCTTAGTTTTGCTGTTGTGGGAGAGCTTCCCTGACAAGGTGCTGTATTACCTTGTTTTCTTTTGCCATTTCCTTGAACAGACTTGTTCAAGGGATGTGGAGCTTGAAAACCGTGTTGGTGCTTTACCAAAATGATCGTTGTCTTCCATATTCAATAGCACCAAGACATTGTATAAGAACAAACCATCTCAGCATTGAAATAGTTTTCCAAATATTATCTATTGTGTGTTCAAAACAAAAAAGTTTTCCAAAGAATAAAGCATCTCTAGTTGTTTATTATTATGTTATATGATTCTTGTAAGGGCAAACTGGAACAGTCTAAAAGGGCCTCCAAGAAAAGAAAGTTATGAAAGCAAGGCAAAGAAGAAGCTTCACTATGGCACTTCTTAGAGAAAAAAGTTGAGCGGCAAAGAAGCTTCTCCATGGTACTTAGGATCAGAAGAACAGGAACATAGTTATTTATGTGAACACTGTAAAGTTAGAACAGTATCCAATGTGCCTTGGTTTTTGAGGCTTCAAATGATTGTATGATTTTTTTAACATCTTACCAACCCTAAAAGCACAAAATTTAAATGACCCACTCTGCCCTCTTTGAAGTTTCCTTCCTTGAAACTTGTGCACGCGTGGGAGTGTTAAGCTGAAACTAGTATGATTCCTTTTATCTTTTCTTCTTTTCCTTGCCCCACTTCTCCCTCTCATCTTGCCAAAGGAGAGCCCTTGGAGGTCCCAACTTGCTTCCTTCAATTTAATTAAAAATATATATATACATTTATACCAATATGAAATACGCCTAAATTATGCGTACCCAAATGTAAATAACCCTAGAAAATATGCCATTGTTTATTTTGCAATTGAAGGACCTAGCCACATATGTCCAACTTATGCCTTGTGTAAAAATGGTCATTTGTAGTTGATGACTTTATAGTGCTTTGATTAAGCTAAAAATTTTGAGGTGGTGATCAATGTCGAGGATAACACATATGAAGTTATGCATAATCAAGCAATTAGTTCACGAGAGGCACATAAACATACGTAATACTTATTCTGTGGGATTGTTAAGCTAAAACATTAAAAGGATTGTTAAGTCACATTAAAACCTTATTCGGTGGAGTTGAGCTAAAACCTTTCAGGATTGTTAAGTCACATTAAAAGCATTTCTGAATTTTGCTGAAACCTTTGTGAATCCTAGTGTACCTTTTTTGTGGTGGTGGTGGTGATGTATTTCATTAAGTCAATCGAGTATTCATTTTTAGCAACAAATCTAGCATGGTATCATAGCTGAACCCAAGTCAAGAAAATGTAGGAGTCCGACGTGTTAATTTGGTTGTAGAGGAAATAAGACAATTCTTCTACGATTGTAGAGTGTTTCTCAAGCACTCAAGGGCACGAAGGAGGTTTAATTTATTAAGAATGAGGAACTAGTGGGAAACATTTAAAAGTGAGAGAATGTGAAAATCGTCAATGGGTGGAATGAGTGAAAACAAATGAAAAGGTTGTGATCGTCTTAACAATGTTATAACGACAGAAAAATGAAGAAAACTGACACATGCAGTAAACATGTAAGCATACGATCAGAATCATGTGATTAACAGATGATCTCTAAACATGACAATCAAATAGGGTTTAGGAAATAAACTCTTGTCAATTTTTTGATTAACTAGGTCATAACCATGTCAGAATAGGTCTAAATTTAAGCACGTTTCCAACAAAAATAAAGCCAATTTTACTAGAACTCATTGTTAGTTGTTGAAAAGCATTGTAGTTTTTGGTATCTTGTTTTTATATTTAAAATATATATTTACGGAAAAAAAAACCCTGAAATTTACGAAAAAATGTAATTTTTTTTTCACCGTTTTTCTTTTCGTAATTTCAAAAAAATGAAATTTTCACTAAAGCGCAATAACAAGTACTATGATATCTTCCACCAGGTATTGCACATACAATGAAAAGCCACATATGTGTTGTCACGGACTAGCAATCCGTGCGGCACTAGCTATCCAATTCACTAGTAAGCCTATGAGTAGTTACTTTGACGGGCACAATTATTAACTTGAGAATGCACAATATCAATCTGTAGACAATATAACAATGCACAATAGTCAGCAAAAGCTTACATTAACATTCAATAGATTACAATGGGGAGGAACGTTCAGAAGGACGTTGCTCAAGACTAGTTCGATGCTATCGACCGATGGAAATACAAGTTTGAAGTTGAAAAGCAATGCAAAGAAAATAATAAAAGTGCTAGCGGTATAGTCTGGCCCGACTATGCAATGGAGGCAACACGTCCTCACAGTCAAGAGCTCAAACCTTCCCCCTATAATATAGATGCTAAGCATTTGGGCACTTTTCAAAAGGGAACATTGAGTTTTGAGACCATTAGGAAAGTCTTGAAAGGCCTCTGACCTTGATTTCCCTGACCAACGGTACTAGTCCTGACACTCTCCCACACTCAATTCGCTGACGCCCTCGCAGCGAACTTTTCCAAGTACTCTTCCAGCTTTGAGAGGTATGGCAGCAGATGCTCGACTGGCTCCCAACTGATCTCTAAAGGAGGTTCATCCTGCCACTTGACCAAATACTCTCTATCCGGGTCTGTGTTGTTGATGAGGCGGTCAGCTAAGATTTCTTCCACTTCTCGATCTGGCTTAGTAGGATGCTTAGGCAATGCTCGGGTAGATACATTTCTTGTGGGATCAGTGGCATCTGCATGGTAGGACTTGAAGTTACTTGCATGGAAGACAAGATGGGTGAAACGGAGCCAATGTGGTAACTTGACGCGATAGGAGACTTTGCCGACTTTCTCAATAATCTGTACCGGTCCCTCATACTTGCGAAACAAATTGTTGTGTGCTCTAGCTGTCCTTTTATACTTGTTGAACATATCTAGCTTCACCAATACCAAGTCCTCGACTTCAAAAGGATCAATCCGTCATTTCTTGTTGGGCCATTTCTTCATGTGACGGGAGGCTTTCTCAAGATAGGCTCGAGCAACTTCAATGTTTTTCTGCCAGGCTTTGACAAATTCAAGAGCTCTTGGGCTGGGTCCTTGGTATCCGGTAAGTACTGTATGTGGTGTCAATGGTTGCTGACCAGTAACCAACTGAAAGGGGCTGGAGTGAGTAGCTGAGCTCTTTTGTAAGTTGAAACAGAACTGTGCAACATCAAGTAGTCCTACCCAATTTTTCTGATTTGCACTTACAAAATGACGAAGGTATTCTTCGAGCATAGAGTTAAAGCGCTCAGTCTGTCCGTCAGATTGGGGATGTTGGCTTGTCGACATATTAAGTTTCGATCCCAAGAGCTTGAACAACTCCTTCCAGAACTTTCCTGTGAAGCGAGCATCACGGTCGCTAACAATGTTTTCGGGCAGTCCCCAATATTTCACTACATGCTTAAGGAACAATTGCGCCGTATCTTCGGCTGTGCAAGTCAGACCGGTCGGCACAAAGGTCACATACTTTGAGAATCGATCAACAACTACAAGGATACACCTGAAATCCTCCACTTTCGGTAACCCAGTAATGAAGTCCATGGAAACAGTTTCCCAAGGACGAGTCGGAACAGGCAAGGGCTCTAGTAAGCCTACTGGTTGATATCTTTCAACCTTATCTTGCTAGCAAACAAGACATGTTCGAACATAGGCCATTACATCCTCCTGTATCTGCGACAAATAGTACCCCCTCTCTAGCAATGCAAGTGTTCGTCTCCAACCTGGATGTCCCGCCCAATGGGTGTCATGGCATTCGCTCAAAAGTTCTTTCCTCAAACCAGAGGTTCTTGGAACATAGAGGCGATTACCAGTTGTGAGTATTGCTCCATCTTTTATCCAGAACCGTCGAGTTTTGCCCTGCTTGATCAACTCAGTAATCGCCTTCGCTTGTGGGTCTGTCTGTAGGCCTGCTTTGATATTCTCCAAGATGGTGTGACTCGGACCGGTATGGGTGAGCACTGCAAGGTCTGCCCTTCTACTGAGTGCATCAGCTACATTGTTAGTGCGCCCTGGCTTGTATTCCAATACTAAGTCAAATTCTGCTAATTTTTCCTGCCATCGAGATTGCTTGGAGGTTAGCATCTTCTGAGTAAGGAAATGGCTTGCTGCGGCATTATCCGTTTTAACAAGGACTTGAGATCCCAAAAGGTAGTGTCTCCACACCCGTAAACAATGTACAATGGCTAGCAATTCCTTTTCCTGAGCTGAGTAACGAGACTCTGTATCATTCAACTTTCGACTCTCATATGCTACCGGGTGACCATCTTGAAGCAAAACTCCCCCTAAGGCATAATCAGATGCATCTGTTTGTACTTCAAAGGGCTTGGTGATGTCTGGCAAGGCCAATACTGGATCTTTCATCACGGTCAGTTTCAAGTCTTGGAATGAAGCTTCACACTGCCTATCCCATTCCCATGTTCGGTCTTGTTTCAACAAATTTGTCAGTGCAACAGCTCTCTTAGAGTAGTCCCTTATGAAGCAACGATAATAGTTTGCGAGTCCAAGGAAAGAACGTAGTTGAGACACGTTCTTAGGAGTGTTCCAATCATGGATTGCCTTGACTTTCTCCATGTCCATCTGAATCTTGCCATTGCCAATAACATGACCCAAGAAATTGATCTGGGTCTGGCCGAATGCGCACTTCTCCTTCTTGACAAAGAGATGATTATCCCTAAGGATTTGGAACACTTCTCGCAA
Organism: Berberis vulgaris; assembly: GCA_963556465.1. NCBI lineage: Eukaryota > Viridiplantae > Streptophyta > Magnoliopsida > Ranunculales > Berberidaceae > Berberis > Berberis vulgaris. The sequence continues at coordinate 60,021,271 of OY747134.1, forward strand.
ATGATGTAGGTGTTCTTCCATAGTCCCACTATAAACCACAATATCATCAAGATAGACAACCACAGACTTGTCCAGAAGGTGACGGAACAAGCCATTCATAAGGGTGCAAAACGTAGCTGGAGCATTGGTCAAGCCGAAGGGCATTACTAGGAACTCATATGACCCATATCTAGTAGAACAAGCAGTTTTGGGTTCGTCGCCAGCAGCAATGCGGACCTGATGGTAACCTGATCTCAAGTCGAGTTTTGTGAAGTATCTGGCGGATCCAAGTTGGTCAAATAAGTCTGCAATGAGCGGTAGCGGGTATTTGTTCTTTATAGTGACTTTGTTCAAGGCTCTATAGTCAACACAAAGACGAAGACTGCCATCATGTTTTCGCTGAAAAAGAACAGGTGCCCCATAAGGTGCTTTAGAGGGCTGAATGAATCCCGACTCCAACAAGCCATCTAGTTGTTTTCTCAATTCGGTCAACTCTGGAGGGTCATGCGATATGGACTACGTGCGGGTGGCTTGGCACCAGGCACTAACTCAATTTCGTGATCAATGAGCCTTCTGGGAGGTAGATTCTTTGGCAACTCATTCGGCATCACTTCGTTGAAGTCAGCAATAACTTGGGCAACTTCCTCGGGGATTTTGCTAGTATCATCTTCCATCTCTAGCTTTGCCACAGCTAAGTATGTATCTTCTCCTTTGGCCAAGCCTCTCTTGACTTGGAGCGCCGACAATATTCTATCATGAGTTGTGGGTCGAATTGAGGTTGGTACAATGCGTAGTCTGGGTCCGAAAAAGCCCAAAGAGTCCATGAAAGGTAGTGGTCCTGCTGCAGCTCCTCGGAAGAATTCTTGGCCAAGAATCACCTTAAAATCATCAAGTGGGACGACCAAGAAGTTTGATCTTCCTTCCCATGGACCAACCTGTAGTGGCACAGCTCTAGCCATACCATTAATAGAGATTGCCTCAGAGTTGACAGCTTTCAATTTTCCCACATCTCCTTCTAAGTTCAGACCCACACGTCTAGCTTCCTCTGGGGCAATAAAATTGTCTGTCGCTCCTGAATCCAACAATGCTTGGGAAGGGAACCCATTGATAGTGATGTCGATGTATTGTAAAGCCTTCTTGTGTGGGTGCTCATACATTTCTCCTTTGACAGCATTGAGCTTGTGTAGAGCTCCCATCTGGGATGTATCACTGTTGGTGGGGTTCGAGCTCGATGCGGTCGAGTTAGAAGGTTCTGTTTGAAGCAAGGACATCAATGAGTATAGGGCTGGTTTGGATGGACATTTGCCTGTTGGGTGATCCCTACTATTGCAAAGAATGCATGGGGCAGGTGCAGATGGTCTCCACTGCCCAGAGTAGTTTTGCCCTCCTTTGTTGTAATTTGAGTTGCTAGGGCTGGCATTCCAATTTCTGTTGGAACTCCAATTCTGGTTGGACGGTCGAGAATTGTAGTTTCCTCGGTTCTGATTTGAGTTTCCCCAGTTTTGGTGGCGATCGAGCATTCAACCCTGAGCTCGAATTGGTACTGCCAGTTCTAGCTGTGGAGTGATTGAGCGAAGTGGATCCAGCCATGGGCATATAATCGCTAAACCTTTCTGCTGCTGCAATAGCACTTGTAATATCTGTCACCTTCTGCCTTTGTAATTCTGCTTGCAGAAGCGGCTGAGCTTGTTCCATGAAACAAAAAACTTTGTCCTTCTCAGACATGTCTCGAATATCTAGCAAGCAAGTTGAGAACTGTCTGACATAGTCTCGAATATTGCCTGTCTGCTTGATGGTGTGGAGCTTCCTCCTTGCTAAGAAATCAGTATTCTCAGGCAAGAATTGATTTCTGAGTTCCTTTTTGAGGTCTTCCCAAGTTCTAATAAGGATGCGACCTTCTTCCATATCTGCATATTTGGTTCTCCACCATAGTTTCGCATCACCTGCTAAGTACATGGTCGCCATGGTGACCTTGGCTTCTTCTGATTCGGGGTTTACCGCGCGAAAATACTGTTCCAGATCAAACAAGAAGTTCTCTAGCTCCTTCCCATCTCTTGCCCCAGCGTATGACTTTGGCTCAGGCACTTTCATCCTAGGGTGATCAGTCGTCCCTGTGGCCTTGGTCAGCAAGCTAACCCTTGCAAACAAGTCCTCCAACTGTAATTGGAAGTCACTCATCACCTGAGCTGTGGGGTGAGGCGACTCTTCCATAGCGACTGTTCTTCCCTCCAAATTGTCAACGTGCTCAGCCAGCGAATCCACTCTGTCTGCCAAGTGAAAGAGTCCATCAAGGCGACTGATCTGTTCTCCCAAACAGCTCAACTGGTCCATTCTGGTTTCTAGTCTTTGCATTCGACTAGCCTGTCGTTCCTCCATAGCGCCAAGGCGCTCACTTAGTTCCTGCATCCTGGTTTGCATTCAACAAGTTCTGGCTCTGATACCAACTGTCATGGACTAGCAATCCGTGCGGCACTAGCTATCCAATTCACTAGTAAGCCTATGAGTAGTTACTTTGACGGGCACAATTATTAACTTGAGAATGCACAATATCAATCTGTAGACAATATAACAATGCACAATAGTCAGCAAAAGCTTACATTAACATTCAATAGATTACAATGGGGAGGAACGTTCAGAAGGACGTTGCTCAAGACTAGTTCGATGCTATCGACCGATGGAAATACAAGTTTGAAGTTGAAAAGCAATGCAAAGAAAACAATAAAAGTGCTAGCGGTATAGTCTGGCCCGACTATGCAATGGAGGCAACACGTCCTCACAGTCAAGAGCTCAAACCTTCCCCCTATAATATAGATGCTAAGCATTTGGGCACTTTTCAAAAGGGAACATTAAGTTTTGAGACCATTAGGAAAGTCTTGAAAGGCCTCTGACCTTGATTTCCCTGACCAACGGTACTAGTCCTGACATGTGCCATGCATTAGAATGATGGACGATGAAGGAATGGTTGACATACAGATTAATCCCAAATATTGTCAACAAAAAGACAAAAAAGAGTAAAGATGGTTAATTGATTTATTATAAGGGAAATGTTGAGTCTTTTAGGATGACATGCGAATAAACATAAGAAGAGGAAAGCATTGCATCATAGGATCCTCCAAGTCATATTTACAATCCATAAGAAATTGTTGAATTATCACTTAGCTAGAAGATGTTTAAGTACAGAGAAAATGACAATATAGTCCACCAATTGTAGCTTAGTTGGTTGGACATCCACTCTCTTCGTGAGAGGTCGCGGGTTCGAGACTCATCGGTTAGGATTTTGTGAGTTTTCGCTCGATTATTAGGAGTACATGTGTTCTGCTTATTGATAAGCCTTCAGGTATCGACACTATAATAGAAAAACAAGAAATGTGAAGACAATGATAGGGGTTGGCAAGAATTCCCGGACTGTAATGGTCTTGTCCCAGTTCAATCCGAATCTAATCAGTTCATGCTGATTTTTTTTCAGTCCCGAACTGGATTGAATCGGGACGAGATTGATTTTCACAATTTTAGTCCCGTCCCGACTCGTTCTGTCCCGATTACAATAGCGATATTATAATTCCAAGCTCAATTTAATACCATCTCTTTTAAACTCTCGTTATAATTTAAAGTACAATTTTTTTTTTTTGACTTTTTCCATAACACAAAACAATGAAAACACCCATCATAACTCCCAAGTCCCAACAATTTTTCACAATTTTTACCACTCTGTCACACAAAAAAGGGTAATTTGCACTTTGCCCCATATTATACATAGGTAATTAATAAGTAGACTCATCATTAATTACTATTACAATTACCGACTAGCGGTCAACGTCTGTTGACCGTCAATTTTCAAAACAGATTACCAAAATGCCCCTTAGAAATCAAAGGTTGTGATTAAATATTTCGTATCTCGAACATCTCATCTCGAGAAAAATCTTAAGGCCCAACTAAAATTGTAATCGTATATCGAGGAAAATCCATACGTTGATTTTAAAAAAATCTAATATCTTAAACAACTCATCTCGGGGAAAATCTAACAGTCTAAATTTAATAATACACACATCTTTAGTTAAATCAAACGGTCCAAATTTAATTATTCACGCATCTCGAGAAATATTGGCAGTCCAGCTCGCATCTCGATGGGAATATGACAGTTTAACACACATCTCGAGAAAATTTGACAACTCAGATTTATTCGTGCACGCATCTCGTGAAAACTAACGTCTCATATTTATTTATGCACACATCTCGAGGAAATCTGATGTCTGAATAAATTTTAATTTACTTTTGCCCATGAAATATTTTGCCTATAGATTTCCCTCAAGATGCGTGCACAAATTAAAATAATGGCTCAAAATTATTCGTGCACGCATCTTGAGGGAAATCTGAAAGGCAAAAGTATTTCAGGGAGCAAAAGGAAATTAAAATTTATTAAGATGTCAGATTTCCTCGAGATGCTTGCACAAATAAATATGAGACATCAAATTTCCTCGAGATGTGTGTCAAATCATCATATTTTCTTCAAGATGCATGCTGAACCGTTAGATTTCATCGAGATGTGTGCACGGAAAAATCTGAGCCGACATATTTCCTTGAGATGTGTGCACGAATAAATTTGAGTCGTTAGATTTTTCTCGAGATGTGTAATGAACCGCCAGAGTTTTATCGAGATGTGAGTTGGATTGTCAGATTCCATCGAGATGCGTGCATAATTAAATTTGGATCGTTTGATTTTTCTCGATATGAGTTGTTTAAGATGAAAGAATTTTTAAAATCAATTGTTGGATTTTCTTCGAGATACGATTATGATTTCAGTTGGGCCTTAGGATTTTCCTCAAGATGAGATGTTCGAGATACGAAAGATTCAATTTCAACCTTTGATTTCTGAGGGGCATTTTGATAATCTGCTTTGAAAATTGACGGTCAATGGACGTTGACTGCTAGTCAAGGGGGTAATTGTAATAGTGATTAATGATGGGTCTATTTATTAATTATCTATGTATAATAGGGGGCAAAGTGCAAATTACCCAAAAAAAGTAAGAAAGAAATGAGCCAGCTGCCCAACTTTGCGTTCATTTTTTTTTTTTTTTTATCAATTATTTAATTCCCACCATTGGCTTTCTTCCCCTATATCCCTTCCTCTCTCTACCCCTCTCTCCTCATCACACGCACTAAGGAACCTTAAAAGCAAAAACTTGACCGACTTGGAACTTAATCTCTCTGCAGTGATAACATATGATGATACTTGTGACGTCGGGTTCACTGAAAATCAAGAGATTGTATCTTCCATTCTCCGCTTAATGAGAATGTGCACCAACTTGCTAAAGTTGGTTTGGTATTAGCAAGACAAGTGAAGTTTTGATGTTCTAAAGAATTTTGTGTAGCACAGTTAGAGATTGGAGGTTTGATCTTGTGATGAGGATGTGAGGTTTCAACTTTCAAAGCTTCCTATCGCAAAATCCATCTTATGTCGTTCGAGTTTTTCATTGAATGTGTATAGTTTTTTCTTCTTCATTTTTTGGTTATAACGTTGTAACAGATTAGTCCATAGGAATCCTTTTGTTCTCTTTCTTTGTTTTTCGGTTATAAGCGTCTCACAACGAGTCGGCCTTCCTCCGGCCTTGACCGAATGCGAAAAGAAGAAAATCGCGGAAGAGGAGGACGTGTTGTTGCAGAGTTTAAAGTACATTCTTTTCTTTTCCTCCCCATCTTTTATTTTGTTTCTTCTTTCCACTTCAAATTCATGCAAATATGGGGCCGGCCAGAGAAGATCAATGACAAGAAAAAGAAGAACAACTCATTATTGAGTTGACTCAGTCCTCCCCTCCTTTTTTTTTTTTTTTTTTAAAGGCAAGCAGGGTATTTATAGGATCCCAGAACCCATAAAGATGCCGCAAGTTGGGTTTGAACCCATGACCTAGTGGTACCATCTGCCAAGCTCTAACCGTTGAGCTATCATGCCATTGGCTCACCTTTTTTTACTCTTGTTTCTCTGATTTCAAAGTGGAAAGAATTTTTGAACCGGGATGGCATGGTCCTGACCCGGACCGTCCCGGTTTGAAACGGTACGAGACTAACTGGGTCAACCAAAAAAATTGCTTTCCCGACCCATACCGGTTCTATTTCACTGTTCCTGGACTGGAACCGGGATAAGCCCAATCCCGGACCGTGCCCACCCCTAGACAATAAAGTGGTATACATTTGAAAACCCAAGGCACATGCACATAGTCAGCTTAACGATGGAAGGGACTCTAATTTTATGCCGTCATCCTAGTGTCAAGTTCGGATCTGGAGTTGGTTTTCACACAGGCTACAAAATTTTAAATTGATCTTTTCTAGCTTTGTAAATGTCTTTCATCTGGTGATTAGAGTGATACTGAATATGGCTAGATTGTGAAGGTCATGGTTTTTGTATGACTTAGATTATCTGATCATGCTATGCAACTGGTGGGAGAGTGAGAGATAGTGGTGGTGGAGGAACATAGAATCTGGTGGTAAAGTTTGGTGGATGTAAGTAGCAGCTGCCTTTCTAAACTGGGTCGCCAAAACCTGGATTCTCATTGGTAACTGCTTGCTGCTTTTGGAACATGTATCCCTGTCAGTAACTTTGCTTTTAATTAGTTACCATCTTAAAGCTGACGAGCAATTGAAATTGGGATTTTGAGATCCAATTGTAAATTGGGCCAAGCAAATCATTTTCTTCCTTTTTAAGGTCTCCTAAAGAAAAATGAAGGTAGACATACCCTGTAAATTGAGTTGGAAGGACTAATGCAAGGAGTAGCTGAACATGCATGCAGATGCATCCGGCCCAAAGGATGAATGCAGTTGGAGTATTAGCAGAAGAGGCACTCACCAAGAGTCCTCCTCCTATTCCAGGCAGCCCTTGAAGAACGCTAAGAGGAGAAGAAAGCACGCGGCTTGCAGTAGAAAACATCAAAAATCGACCCACCTGAAATATTATTCTCCATTTTGCATATATCTTTTTACTCAATATACTTTGGCATAATCATAGCGTTGTCTTGTGTGTATCATAATGGTACGTACACTTAATCTAATGTTAATAAAGCTTTCAAACAAGATAGACCGGGTTTGGATGTTTTACCCATTATAAATAAAGTATATACATTTTTTTCCCAAATCCCAAGATCGATCCATATTTATATATATATATATATATGTATATTGCATATTTTAGTATATTACTGATGTCCTTGTTTACAATGATAGGGTAAATAACTGACTAACAAAAAAGCAACTGCCAGAAGCTAGGAAAAACACTAAAAATAGTAAGACCACACAAGAAAGAAAGGAAGAAGAAAAATCACAGTTGACAAAATATATAGAAGAATATATACCAAGATACACTTCAGAAATGTAATGTGTTTATTAGTTTTCTATAGAGATTTCCAAATAGAAGAACAAGTACTTGAGGCGTCAAAGAACATGACATATGTAATTAAAGATTGTAATTAATGACATTTGTTTCAGATTTACCATGCAAGCCATTACTCGTATGGAAAACCATAATCTCCATTTCATATAATAATAAATATTAATTCCCATATCTTAGCTAGCTAGCTAAACCTCCAAATCATCAACTATATACCTAACAATGGTGTATGCTCTCTCAGCCATAAGGAGAGTTTCTTGCTTGAGATAAGCCACCACCCTTAACCATGGAGTTCATGGGAGCTCTCCTTTGAGGTGGTTGTTCGAGCTTTGCTGATGTCTCATACTTCCTTTCACCCATACTGTCACTAGTGAGGATTGGCTTTGTCTCGTACACATCTCCAATCGAATCCATCTCATTGCCACTGTCAATTTGGACCTGATCACCCTTGTAAGAATCGTTCTGAGAGCTACCTCCTAAACATGGTACCTCATTTCCGAGTTCTTGTTGTAGTCTAATATCATCTGGCCAAATCAAAGGTTGCTTGCCTGTGTTACTGAATTGATTAGGCCTCCTCTTGCCTAGACAAGCATTGTTGTCGTTCATAGGATAAAACCCATCAAGTGACGAAGATCTGTCCATATGTTGTTGATGGATGTCAAGCTGTTCACCTCCATATAAGTGTAGGTCTTGAAGACATGGAAAACTAAGAGGTGAACCCAAATCTTTCATACTACCCATGTCAACCATTCCTTGATTATTTACACCTTTGTAACTTCCAGGGGCCATGGTTTCGTTCGAAAGTGTTTGGCAAGCTTTCTCTAGTATATTTTGCATATACTTTCCTTGAGCCTCAATCCTCAGTTGAAGGTGCTTCTGTACCTTCCACACCACAATTGTTGTGAAGAATTTAGCAAATAAATCATTCACTGCATAAGTTGCAAGTGAAAAAGAAAACAATCATACATAAACCAATTAGTATTAAACTAATGAGTGCATGAAATCTCTTGTCTCACCTCTAATTGTTCATGTAATCTTCTTTGTACTTCCATTTGCATCCTGAGAGCCTCGGTGATGTGTACATTCCTGCTAAGGAAACAAAGGCAAATCCCTCAGTAATATGAACCCTAACCTAAGACTTGACAAGACAAACATGGAGAAAATCCGCATATTGGTGTAATAAGGATCAAGTCGTGACCAAATACATACTCATTCATATTTCTACTCATTATGCCCGACGAGGAAGCAACATTTCTTTGAAGATCCATGCCAGATGCTGCCATAAAATTATGCAAAAACATAGTTAATTATAAATTACACAAAGATATGAATGAAAAACTTAACTAATTCAATTATACAAGATGGAAGATGTTATAATCCCCTCCAGCTTGTTTATTAGCAAATATCGCTCATCTTACCATCCTTAACTGAATGATCAATGAATTCCTTGTGTGGTTGCTTTCCGAGCCTGAATTTCTATAAGAAAAAAGGAACATGGCACAAAGCCCGAAATGTTTGTAAGGAGTGAATATATCTAGTAGGAAGAAAACAGAAAATGACCATATTGTGTAATTAACCTGAAGGTGGCTTTTGAGATGATATAGAGTTAGACCCTTGACACCCATAACTCTCATGATAGTTTTCGGTGTAGCCTCTACAAAATTACATAATATTCAAACTCATTAGATATCACTAACTGAAAGAAGAATTGAAAAAGTTAGAAGTTGAGTTGCGGAGAAGGGGAGATTCTGGTAGGCAGTAGTACATACTATCTGGTCCTCCAAGCTGAGTAACGGCGTCAACAAATCTCTCATGAAGCTCAACCGTCCATCGAAGGCGGGGCTTAGGGTCTGTTGTAAGGACAAGCCCAGAGTCCCCCTGAACACACATAGATCTCTCATGTGAACTCATAGTAGTATTAGGCTTCTTGGAATGGAACATTCTTTCTCTCAGCTGCTCTGGAGAGAATAGGAAGAGATTCAACACCAAAAGCGACACGCATATGAGAATAGGGTGCGTTTTAATTTAATTTGAAGGCTGAAGAGAATGACTACTGTATACAAAGTGTGTGATCATGCTACTGTATAACAAATAATATAATCCATCCACCGACTAATTAAACTTACTTAGTTTCCCTACTTTACATAAAGATGACTCTACATATAGGTGTAGAAGACAGAAAAGAGTCTTTGAAGTCTTTTCTTTTTAAAGGGAAGCTTATGAGGTGATTTATACATATAGTTTTAGCGAAAGAAAGTATGTGTGAACAATATTAGACATGGAGGGTGGTATCAACGTTGTATTTGTAAGAACTTTCAGAAAGGAAAAATGAAAGAGACACATCGATCATGCAATCACATTGCCAACCCTTACCTTCTTTTAGATCATCAACACATTCTGATCACATAACATTACAAACATTTGATCTGTACATCAATATTTCCCATGTTGCTTGTCCTCTTTCAATGTATATTGAAACTTAAACTCCTTTATGTGCTTTGTACATCAAAGCCAAGCTAAACTTTGACTACTACAATGACCAAACTTTATCTCATTACCCCAAAAAGGTCCAGTTGGTAGTGATACTAATAATGAAGAATGGAATGAAATCTAGCAATCTCATCATTTGGGTTTCATTAGGACAAGCATCATGCATCATGTCAGCATTAATTAATTTGTCATTTTGTCTTTATTTATGCTATTCCTTTTACATAATTACTCTAGTCTTTCCTAACCTCTGAACCAACTAATTACTAACTAATACCTCGAATTCCTATGAAAGGGGAGGAAGGTGATATGCTAGAAAGGCGCCTAGTTCATGAAAGGTTGATGGATATGACAAAGATTCTTTAAGTTTACGATAATATTTAAGTTTGTTAAATTTATGATTTGAGCAAATTATTGTTAATCCATATCATTAATTAGGAAAGAAAAATCAAGAGTTGAGCTAGAAAGCACTAGTCGAGTTGAGTGTGATTGTTGGTTCATGAGGACAGGCCAGGAGGATGATATAAACATGAATGAAGACAGGGGTCGGGTGTGTAGATGGAGGCTTTTGATGAGCAGGTGGGGGGGGGTGGGGGTGACCTCTTTCTTCTTAAAGCATGATGGGGCTCAACCCATACAACTTTTGTGGAATAGAAGATTGTCTCTCCCATGCATATGTCACCAAAGCAGCTACCATCCAAATTCTAAAAAACAAAAGATAATTGAATAGAGTCAAAACCAATATATTGACACTAAGGGTAGGACCCAAATTTTTTTAAAAAAAACAAAAAAAAGGGTGGGGAATAAGCTAGAGGATGAGTGAGAACAATATAAAGCTCTCTCATCCTAGCTACCCATCTCTCATGCATGGATTTCACAATATCATTTAAAGAAAGAAAGATAAAGAGAGGAAGCAAATGCCAACATATTTGCTCTATATTTTCTCCAGGGAATAAATGCTTTCTTCTTTGACAATCAAAGAAAGATTCTTCTTCCATCTCAAATCCTCAAGTGCTTCTTTATATCTAACATACCACTTTACATCTCTATATATATATCTCTCTCTCTCTCTAACCAAATAATAATTAATAAATAAAAGTTTAATTTCATTAATGGCTTTTTGTTGAATATTACTAATCATTATTTACAAGAACTCAAATGGTGATAATTGGGCTTAAAGTGATCAAATCCATCGAAAATTCTAGGGGGCGAGGGAGGGAACGAGGGAAAGAGGCGAGGGATGGGTGGAAGCCACCCATCGGCCTAGAAATGAGAGACATCACGCATCTCGAGGCCAATGCGCTCATCTCGAAGCGAATGAGTAGTTACCACCCATCCCTCACTCCCTCCCTCGACCCCTAGCAAAGCTCCAAATCCATATTGATGAATTGCTTGTTTGTTCATTAAATAGCTTTGGCATCTTATTGGTCGGTCTTTGCCACGTCTCCTCATCGCCAAGTGTTTGGGTTTGATGCTTCTAGAGTGGGTTTTTCAAGTATATTATTAATAATTAATTATTACATTAAAAAATCAATAATTCATTAGATTGGGAGATTTATTATTAGAGGATACACGTGTTGGCAAACTAATAATATTAAAATTATTAGCAAAAGTGGGTATTTAACTTTTGCTGAAATAAACCATATAACCAGCTAGGCAGAGGATCTATGGATATGTATGTTTTAGTTTTAAAAACATGTTAGCTTGAATTTCAAGCATCTTTATATATGCTTTAGCATACGATTCTCAACTTATGGATATATTCCTCTTCCTCCAAGAAGAGAAAAATGGGTCCCGGCTAGCTATATGTTTTTTTTGTATAGATTGCAAAATTTTAGTTTAATTGACTTGTCTTCTCAAAATCATATTCTCAAGAGCCTTCTTAATCTTGTTGGTGTAGTACTATTTGACCCTTGTGGATTTAGTGTATGAGTTAAGGGTTCGACTAACCTAGACTGTGCTTAGTATCCTAACATGTGAAGGGCAACGATTACTCCACACCACCAAAAGCACTTTCTCATACAATCATTGAAAAATTTTTTTTACTTACTCACACCACCAATAAATATTAGGGGGTGGGCAAACGGGTTGAGGAACCGCGGATCCAAACCGAACCGGACCGTTTTACTCCAAATGGTTTGATTTTTATTTTTTAAAATTATGAAACGATTCGGTTCGGTTCCGGAACCGTTCTTAAACGGTTCGGTTCCGGTTCCTAAATTTTTGTTTAAAACGATTCGGTTTTGATCCGATAATTAAACAGTTAGATAATAAATTTCAAACCAGAGCTAGTCTCACAACAATGCCTATATGGCCGAGTGGTTAAGGAGACAGATTTCAAATTTGTTGGGCTATGCCTGCGCAAGTTCGAACCCAATTGACGTTGTTATATTTTACTTTTTATTTTCTTCATTTAACAGGAGCCATGCATTTTGGTTTTTTGCATCTTCCATTGAAACTGAAAGACACCCTCACAAGCAATGGATTAGCCGCAGTCCAAAGACATCCAACTTGCTCGTCGAATCAAGGGTGAACGTGCTTGATTGCTTGTAAAATGAGTTATGTATTGTTAAGATATTAAGTTTGATTTCACTTTAAGAATTATATGTAACTTTATCCTATTGAGATAGATAGATATCTATTAATGAATTGTTGTTTATCGAATTTGACATTTTCTATCTTTCACATGTTGTGTGAGACGAATGAGTTGTTGTTTATCAAATTTGACACTTCACTACTTGTGCAGTTGTGCTAGGGTGGCCTAATATTGAAACATTCCACATCTAGTGGGGGAATAGAAATAATTTTTAGTTTATCACCAACTCTTACTCGCGGTGGGATGCATTTTCAAGATTGCATAATATTATACAGGAACCGTTTGGAACCGAACCGTTGTAAACGGTTCGAGTTAGGTTCGGTTCCAACGTTCAAAATGGAGGAATCGATCCGAATCGAAACCGTTAAAATTTAAACGGTTCGAGTGAGGTTCCTCAAAATTTGGAACCGATCCAAACCGTGCCCACCCCTAATAAATATGCATATCCTAACAGAGAAACCCAAACTCAAAACCAAAAAAAAAACGCAAAACAGGGTAACTTTCGACCAATTTGAACCCTCAATTGAGACTGATTCTCAAGCTCATTAAAACACAAAAATTGTAGTACTGAGTTATCTAATAAACACAACTTTAATTATTTGAAAATGTTTTGAAATGAGCAAGTTAGAGTCATTTTACTAAAGTCGCGCAAATCTATCTCGCAATGAAAACGAGATAGTGTCCTTGACTTTCGACCAACTTTTATGCTTGATCGAGATCGATTCTCAAGCTCATCAACACATAAAAACTGTAGTACTCTGAGTTATCTAATAAACACAACTTGAATCACTTGAAAATGTTTTTAAATGAGCAAGTTATGGTCATTTTACTAAAGTCATGCAAATCTGTCCGAAAAAATTTGCTGAAATTTCCTGTTTGCCCAAAACAATGCAAGTTCATGCAAAAACCTCACATTGTTTTGGGTGAATAGGAAATTTTAGCAATTTTTTTTACTGTTCACCCAGATCATGTCTCAGGTGAACAATAGTTTTTTTTTTGTGATTTATGAAATTTTTTCTGAAGTTTACTTTGTTTTTGTGATTGAAAATTTTTCTGAAGTTTCCATGAGATTACTTTGTTTTTTCTGAAAATTTTTGGAGAAGTTTCGATTTTGACAGAGAGGGAAGAGATTTGAATGTGGGGAGAGATTTGCAAGAGATTTGAATGTGGGAGAAGGAAGAGATTCGAATGGGGGAGGGATGAATCACGTTTCAATTTGAATAGAGAGGGAAAAAATGTTGGTTTTATGTTTACATAAGTGGTGTGGAAAAGAAAGTAGGTGGTATGGGAGAGTAAAATGGTTTGAGAAAGTACTTATGGTGGTGTGGAGTAGTCGTTTCCCATATGAAAACTAGGTAATTTTGAATAGTCACCAAGTATTATTTAAAACATGCAAGTTGATAAAACCTCAATTCAAAATGAAGAATATCACTCATTAGGGCAACAAGTTTGTCAGGTTGGGTGTATAACTACTAATACAAAAAAAGGCTATTCTGGAGGATGATATATGGCACTAGAGGCATACTCCCGGCGCATGAAAACCTATATCCGCCAGGAAAGTGTTGCACTGGCGGATATGATTTCTGCCGGCAATATTAGCTTTGGAAAAGGGATTGTCCCCACGGATAAGTCCCTTAATCTGCCAGAAATAATTTTGAATCTGAGATATTTGCCAGCAAAACTTAGTGGTGGATATAAATGATAGAAAAGTTTTATTCGTGGAGCTTATAAATGGCAGAGAACAACCCAAGGTAGGTTACATGTGAGCTAGTTCACGCATCGTCAAGCATATGAACAATCTAACACAACGGGTAGTATAGGTTTTAGTAATCTTATTATATTACAGTTTTTATAGTGAATTGCTTCTTGAAGTCTTAATTGTGTTTGATTTGTATATCCCAAAAAAAAACTCTTAATTGTGGTTGTAGGTCTTAGTAAAAACAAAAGAAATAAATAAGGGCGTTTGAAATATATATATATATATATATATATATATATATATATATATATATATATATATATATATATATATATATATATTTTTTTTTTTTTTTTTTTTTTTTTTTCATGGCAAACCATGGAAAGAGTGGAGTTTTCATCCAACGTTGAAGAGGATGGCCTTGTTTCTTGAGTTTTTCATGGAAAAATATTTTTAGGGTTACGGGTGTTTTTTCCATGATTTTGAGAGAAGATAGATGGTGGGAGGTAATAAGTTTCATGTTCACTCCCCTCCATTCTCTCCTCTTCCATAATCTCTTCACTAGTTTACGTTTTTCATGAAAAACAAAAATCACACACAACATAAAATATAAAAATATTTAAAAAAAAATTATTTCCAGTCAACATGAATTTTCCTTGATGCTTTCCGTGGAGGGTTTTCTATTTTTTCTTTCAATGCACCCAAAAAACAACTTGAATTTTCCTCCCTCATCTCGTATTAGTCCTTCAAAAAAACCTTCTCAGAGATCAAACTTGCCCAGCCTCGTCCAGATGTTAACGTCAAAACTAGTTTGGATCTCCTACACTTTTATTTTTATTTTTTATTATTCTTTTTTTATACTATAGATATCCTACACACAACCCATGGTTCACAGCTTCGCTATCAACTTAATTGAATTGCCATTACTAAAGCTACTGCCACTTTACAGGCAAATATTGAAACTGGGAAGCAGAATTGTGTTTGACAATGCCTCACAGATTATTACATTTCAGCAGCAACTGACTTCTTTGTGGGTATTATGGGAGCCTGAATTCACTCTCCTTTGACCTTACGAAGAGGAAATCAGTAATTCTTAGCCTTTAACATTGCTGTTTGAAAATAGCAACGTTGGGGTATGGGTAAATATCGGGAATGAGGCTAGTCTTCAACTGACCACATTCACTACTGTTGTTGCTATAGCCATCCCTATTTTAATCAATTAGAGGAAGAGTTTTCTCAGTCATCTGTTTTGCATACGAGTGCATCATCTTGAGACAAACCTGAGAATCACTTTGGATGATGAGATTACGGTAATTGTGATTAACTACATAGTGAATACCAGAGAGTGAGGCCATGGTTTCAGCAACCATGTTAAGAAGTATGGCCAATGTAGTAGCTTTGGCAGCAATCAACACAGGTGATCTTAAAGTTGTGAATAGTTCACGCTGCCCCACTTGGGCCAGGATTCCCCAAAACAGGATCCATCTGTGTAAAAAGCAAATCAATTCATAATCGCCTTAATGGCGTATAAATAGAAAAAGTCGGAAAATTTTTAAAATAAAAATAAAAATTGTTGATTATAATTAAGGACTATATTTCACAGGAATGTTTATGCATTGCTACTTATGATTCATAAGAGAACCATAATGCAGCTTTATCTTCTTCAGCTTGTATTGTCCTTTTTCCTGTGACGTGTCCTTCATCATATAGTGTCTAATATTTTTGTATTACTATATGTTTTTTTTTCCCCCATCGAACCACACCTCCAATTAACAACAGGATTTTGAATGTGGTACATTTAAACTCTCATATCGCAGTAAAACTGATCAATTGTGATGCTTCCCTTCAGTGAACACTTGATGGGTTTGGAGGTCGATCCTATCAAACACTAATCTTTACCATTAAAGCAAAACAATGTCCATATCGTCTGTATTGTTTGCTGACACTTCATGCTCAAAATCTGATTCTGTAAATCTGCTGGAAGTGACGACATACCCAAACCTCAAGAGAGAGAGAGAGAGAGCCACACAGGAAGCTCTTACTTCAAGGCTTTACAAACCGTCAATAACCACTATTTGACATCTTTATTTATTTTACTGTACAACTTTAATTATATATCTGATATCCTTTACAGAGAGCATATAAATGCTTGTATTTATTCAAAACAGAAATGGGCTACAAGTAACAAGAAGAAAATGGAGCTTTATAGCAAGCAGGTAGCGTGATGCAAAGCTAAGATAAAATGAAGAGAAGAATGGGTGAGGCAGGAAAGTGGATCAAGAAGAGGATGGAAGGTTGTAGGTAAAAAAATCATGCGGACAAACCTAAATACAGATCTCATTTTATGTATACACATCTACTATTAGCATTAGACTTGAGCAGAGAAGCTAGACAAAAGCACAAACTTTTTATTGGAAAAGGAAAGCAGCCATTCAAAATTTTGAATATATCTCACCATCACCAATATTTACACTACAATTACCAAGCATAAAACTTGTTTACTCTCCTTCACCGGAGAAACTTTTGCCATTGTGAACAAATTCATCAAAGCAGCTATATCCTGGTAAAGTAAGCCACATGATCATCACCATAAATAGTAGCAGTTGTCGAATGGGTGCAGTGAAGCAAATGATGCAAAAAGGGTCCTCACATGTTGAAAGATATACAAACTTGATAGCTCCAGAGCCAAGATGAACTGTAATTCGTACAACATTATGCACTATTCATGTTCCCCAAGCATATATATTTCACCTGCAACAATATAAATTCATGAAACAAAAGATACCATCATAGATTAATACATGTATTACAAATCTACTATTTGCTACTCACTTCCAGGTACTCATCCATTCCATACTTCGAACCTTCTCGTCCAAGACCAGACTGTTTAACTCCTCCAAAAGGCACCACCTATTGAGACTGGATATGTTAAACTTCCCAAATATGAAGGCTAATCTAGCAATTATAAATCATGCAGTTCATCTTTACCTCTGTAGATATTATTCCTTCATTTACACCAACTAATCCATATTCAAGAGCTTCAGACACGCGCCAAGAACGTTGGACATTTGTTGTAAATAAGTAAGCAGCTAACCCTGTGAATGCATGACCACAGACAAAAAATGAGTACTTTGTTGCACCTTTCCACAGAAACTCAGATTTTACAAAAAGCATGATGAATACTTAGTTAGTAAATTTTGGGAAATATGATGACCTCAAATTTAAAATTGTCTTTCCTGAGCAACAAAAAAAGAAACGTAGTGGAAGCATTTACCTGCATTGGTATCATTGGCCAACTGAATGGCTTCCTCTTCAGTTTTGAAGCGCAAAAGTGGTGCAACAGGTCCAAATACTTCCTCTCTGCAAGGGATTAAGTATTCAGAAGAGGGACCATCTTAAGTCAAACTTATTGATATTCCTATCAACCACATAAGAAAATTTGATGTTACAACAAGAGATGTATATGATCATTAGCAGTAGGGGTTGACATCCCATCCCGATTTTTTCGGGTCTTAATGGGATTGAATAATTTCATCCCGATCCCGTCCCGTCCCGATCTAGAATGGGATGGGATGGAATGAAGATTTTCAATCCCGCCAATCCCGAGCTAATTTTTCAATATTTATTATTAATATTTTTATTTATTTATTTTAGGATTGCAATATTAGTGTAATTGAAGAAAAATGAATTTAGTTGAAATCAGTGTAATTGATATTAGTCTATATCTACAACTACTTGATATTGGTTTATTTCTAGAATTCTAAATGAATTATTTAATTGCAAACTCTTTAAAACTCAAAATGGGATTGCTAACTACATTAGAGAGTTTTATTTCGTGTCAAGACAATAAATTTAATGACTTTTTTTGTTTAAGGCAATAATGAAACATTCTTCTTAGCACCCCAAATCTACTCATCCTTTTGTTCACTATTCGAAACAGTAGAGCAAGTCCACCATTGCCATTATACTTTCCACCTCTTAGTCATTCAAAACTCTGCAGAAATCTTAATTACATGGTGAATTTCAACTATCATTTATGGTAGTTTATTATGATGTTGCATACTCAATCTAAGGCTATCATTTATGTGTAGTTCTACGAATTGCCTTTGCCTCTTTTCAACTAAGCAAATTGGGTCTTGGGTAAGCAGTAATTTGTTAAAAAATGAGAGCATGCTGATCCCGTCCCGTCCCGAACCCGTTTGGGATGGGACGAGGTCGGGATGAGGTTTTTCCCATCCCGTCCCGATCCCGTATGAACGGGATGGGATAGGGATGGGTCTATCTCGTCCCATCCCGTCCCGTGCCCACCCCTAATTAGCAGCGTCAGTCTGAATGCATCTGACAAAATTAATTTATGATGTTTTTAAAATGTATCCTTTGTTGGTACCTTCAACTATGTTTATGGATTAACATCTTCACCCTCTAGGAGGCTCGAATTCTCAAGATGTCTCCTGGTTGAATGTTAAGACTGTAGCAATCAAGTTATATATGTCTTTACTTCAGGCTATGCTTTTTGCACCACCTGTAAAGTAGTTAGTAGAACTGTTGAACAAACACTTTTAGTGGATATTATATTTATACTAACTTAGAAAGGTATCGAGGTGATCAATGACGCTTACTTCCTCGCTCTATATTCCTCTTATCTCATCTCTGGCTGTCAATTATAATACACTGGGGAGTTTAATAGCATATTAGTTTTGCTTGTCAACGTTTTTGCTTTGTTTTGGGTCTTTGATTTTCAGGCTTGTCCAGTACATAGTATGGATTCCCATTTATAACACGTGTCCACCACATCCTTGGGGGTCACATAAAATTAGGATTAAGGGGAATTAGTTAGTAATCCCTATAAATAAGGTCTGTAAATTTTATTTTTATTTTGTTGGTTGGTTGTTTTCAGTGGATGTTAATGTATATTACAGACTTATTATTAATTGAAGTCTACTTTTACTCACAAATCCCTCTTTTGAGGTTGCAATTGTTTGTACTCTGTCAATTGTTTCCTTTTGATGGGACGAACACACCTAACATGGAATTACATGGGCGAAGGTCAAGAAAGTGTTGTGCAAGAGATTTCTTATTAAGATTTATGCGTGAGCTCCTAGTTGCACAATTAGAAAGATAGAAACAAAGGTTGTCCTCCGTTAATGAATGTGGAACTCTACCTTTTCTGCTCCAGAATTCAATTGGTGGAATCTAAAGGGGATAGTGTGCACCATTCCTTAAATGGATTAGAGAAACGTATTCAAGCTGATAGAGCTTTCCTTGAGATTTCTACCATGGAAAGTGTTCTCAAGTATTAATCATGCCCAACAATCAGAGAAGTTGCATAAGCAACCCACAGCCAGAATTTTTGCAACTTCCCCTTGACTGGCTATGGCTACAAATTGTGTTCCTAGAGTCTTTTTGTCTTCTACCAATTCCAAATGCTTTACTTGCCACCATACTTTTGAGTGTACTAAGGAAAAGAGGAGATCATTCTTTAGGTGCATGGTGTATATTCTCACTGATTCTACACAGGATATCGCTTGAATGAAAACTTAGCATTAGAGAACTTTGCATTTCTCTTGTTGTAGAGATGGATTTGCCTGACCTTTAAGCTCAAAGACGAAGTTTTAAGGGACGTTAAGTTATTAGTATCCTTTATATTAATACCTTCACTTTTTAATGTTAGTTGGCTTTAGTTTTATTTTTGATCGTATAATACCAATAACACCCTATATGTCATTAACGAGACTCGTAACTTTTTCTTTTTTTATCAATCAAACTAGGGTCGTTTATTAAGAGCAGAAGTTACAAAATTATGTCTAAAATATCTCCCAAACCACCCCCCTCCCCCTCAAAAAAAAAAAAAAAATTATTAATTAAATAAAGTTTCAACCACTAAGGCGTGAGTTTCACATTAAACTACTTTTCACCTAACGTTTTATGTGAGTTTCGCCTCAAGTCATAAGTTTCAAACGTTTTTAAAAACAATGCTTACAAAACACAATATCCCCTCAATATGGATCTATTGGAGTTTCAACGAGATTTCAAGTTAATGCTTGTATCCGACAGAGACAAGCAAATATATTAATCATGTTATAATAGTTGCAGTGACCAGCAAGAACTATCTTGTCACACAAAGTTAAGGATAATAGCGACAATGACATCCGGTTTAAAATTTACCTTGATAAGAGCATCTCAGAGTTGACCTCGCTGATTACAGTAGGCTCATAAAATGTCATCCCAAGGCTATGTCTTTTTCCTCCAAGCTTAACTTTTGCACCCTTTAAGAACAGGGTTGAATACATGACAAAATAAAAGGAAAGCAGAAACACATTATACACAAAGACATAATATTTCCTAAGACGTTTCTCTAGAAATAAGACACGCTAAACTAAACTACTTTAAAATGTCTGGGTCATAGGGTAACCAACACTCTATTCCATTCCTGATGCCAACAGCATCAACCAAAGAAGGAAATAGACTTTCACAAAATCGAGATTCTATCTGGTTTCAGTCATCAATGCAAAAGACATAGCCTTCTAAATGATGAGTGATGTATGAGAACATATACAAGATGAGATCTTACAGTTAAAGTGATCAAAATAAAATCCCTCACCAAAAATTACTTAAGGTTTGTTGCATCAATAATAATAATAATAATATCAACACTACCATCTCCATTTAGGTTGTGGATGAGCATTAAAATAAATGTGTTTTAGGCAGAATTGGGAAATATGAACAGCCATTTTCCTAATAAAATGATATGATTATATCTCAAAATGATATGATTATTATCTTAAAACAGCTTCAGTTGAAATGAAGAGGTTATGTATAAATTATACCTTGTCGACAGCATCCTGGACAAACATTTCAACCTACAGTTATATCCAAAAGAGTAGAACACAATGAAAATTGTGTAAAACAAATCATGTACATACAGAGGATGACAACAAGGAATTCAAATGAACATTCATGAAGACAGAGTAATACTCACCTTTTTCACCGCAGATTCATTGATTAATGGACCCTGAAAAATGTAAAGAAAATTTAACGAAGTTATAAAGACTCGTAAGTTTAACATGGAAACAAAAAGTGCGAAATTCAGAAGCCAAAAAAACTGCATCCAGGAACTAGAACTGAATGCTAAATACTAAACATAGAGGTATAAACAGTTTTAAGTTGGTTTCACTAAAAGCTCTGATGTTTTAAATAAGATATTATACTGGTACGCAATACCATTTTAGTATTGCTCGACATTTAGGAAACTTCTGAATGACAGTTTGCTCATCTACTCGTGCATCCAATGCCAGACTTAATAGAGGAGAGAGTAGGCCTAGCAGCACCAGTCTTACATAAGCCATTTCTCTCATAATTCTTAGGCAAAGAAACATTCAAACAATAACCGTTATGCATCCTTACGTGCAGAATATCATCAGTGCTAAGACGATGCTCCTATGAAGTATGAACCAAAGCATCATCGGTCAGGAAGCACCTAGAACCAGCACATAGATTGAGGGTTTTATTTATTAGCTCCTCGAGGCTGGCATGCAGATGTTTGGCTCCCGAACTTCAAGTTTCTAGTAAATGACTGTTTGGCTCTTGTACTAACTCGGTATCTCAAGTCCAAGCTTTGAACCCTGTCGAAGGCATTTAATGGTTTTGGGATCCAATAAAAACCTTGTTCCCCATTAAAAATAATCATGAAGTAAATGGGAAGGTGCAAAAGCAAAGATTTGTCAAAGATCGCGACAGCTTTTGCGTGTCCGTACTCATCGATTACTTGTTGGAACTCAGCAAACCTAAAAGTGGTTGCATTACTGCCACCTAAAGACATGGGCCACAGATCGCACATAAACCGCTAGATTGCACAACCAAAGAAAACGCCCATTCAGAGAACCAGATGATTTTGTCATTTGTTTAGCGGTTCAGCTGGAGCTTCAATTATCATAAAAGTTCATTAATTTTAGCCATAGAATTTTATGTTTTGTTGTGAGATGAACAGTGACACCTGGTCACTGTATAGCAGTATAACTAGCTCTTTTTTATGAAACGATCGGAACAGAAAAAGGAAGTTTGTATCTTTTTCTGTTCTCCTTAACAAGAAAGTCAAAACTAGAAGTTATAGAATTGAGTGGAGTTGATACCTGCGCTACACCTTCCGTGAAACCATTCCCAACTTGCAGATTTTCAACAGCACTAGCAAAAGCATTTGCAAATTTATCATAAATACCTGCATATAAAATATATTAACTTTAAGTTACCTTATACATATATAACAAAGGCAAATCAGCCTTACTAAAACTGTAACTACAAGAAAAAATGAAAGAGTCATGAACAGATAATTCCAGTATTTGTCCTCCAAATCTCATATGCTCCGACATTGAAAATAATGTTCAAATTACTGAGATTCGGCTATCTACATGGTACGAAAATAATACATGCATCGGCAATACATCACCCTTTAAATGTAGAAAGCTTACCCTTTTGAATATTGAAGAAAAAAAATATTGCTGGAAATAACCCTTATGTTTCAAAATATGCTTAATCATAACATATTTTTCAGTCCTGGATCTGGAAACTTTCAACATTTTGATTAATCCGTTTTGTATAGATTTGTCTTAATAGATAAAAAAAAAGTTAGTAGAATACATTAGATATCAATATATCCTAAGATATAAAAAAGCGTCCTTAAAATCATTGATATTAAACTTCCTTAAAAAAAAAAAAATATATATATATATATATATATATACTCCGGCAGATACCAGATTGACACACTGCAAAAAGAATGGCATTTAAACCCAAAGAACTACATATATACATGTACCAACAACTTAAACTATCAGAACTTCATCCAATATGAAATGGGACCAAAGACTGAAAACCTGTAGCAACCATAGTCCATAGATCAAGTGTTCCTCATATCATGTATTACCTTCTTGTACTATTAGTCTGTTTGCACAAACACATGTTTGCCCACTGTTACGGAACTTCGCTGCAAGCTGTAAATATAAATGAAGACTCAGCTAGTTTAGCTACAATTCAAAATATCATCGATCAAGATTCAAAAAAAAAAAAAAAAAGATAAATACTAAGTTATAACAACGTAAAAGTTATGTCGGCATAAGATATGTACTCCTGATACAAATTCTAAAAATGGAATAGGCCTTCCCTTAGGGGTAAGGAACTGAAGTAAAATATCTAACATCGTAATGTTTCACATCCAATAAACATGTAATATGACCCCTACAAGCTTATGTGTTACTTAAAACACAACGTATTTTACACGTTTTAATGGGACCAAAGAGGAACATGAAGTTATGGAATTTGTTGTGCATATTTAATTAGACATATCACCATCCCAAACAATTACAAGTCTTGCCACAAATTAGAGTGACTAATCTTTACTAAAGAATTTTTATGCTGGGACATTGGTTATCACTGTATGAATCAAATCATTGATAGGAAATCAATGAAATCTAATTGTAGATAAAGATTCTGTATACACTTTAAGGTTCTGTCTCGGGACATTAACACTTTAAGGTTATCGTTTTGTAATACCACAATAAATTTAACATTTCAAAAAAATAAAAAAAATTGTTTACATCAAGTTTAGCTGGATCATTAACAACGTAGATTAGATGGTTATTTTCTAAAATTGTTGGATAGCCCAAGTTTTTAAACATTTTTAATCAGAGCATATACGTTCAAGTCTTACAAGCATAAGATCATATCAAGACTATTCAGAAGGATCATACTATCACACTCAGAAGTAGTTCAAATCTAGTTGGAGAGAAATGCTCATAAGTAACAAGCTTAAGTGGATCTTTTTTAAACGTGAGAGAGGGAAAGAGAAACATCCTCAGTTTCATGAAAATATTTTCTACATCTAGAAAACTACAACAGTGAATACTTCCGCATACACATAGAAGCCCACTCCCAAAAACAGGCGTTAGCTTTGATGTCAATATGTAAATAAAGCATAATAACAGATGGGCATACATAAAAGTTTACATAATTAAATCTACTTATAGTTTAGATTAACAGAACATTGTCTAAATTGACTGCATCAGGACCATCTCACCTAGTACCATGATTGGCTGTCAACAACCAACCATACCGACAAATGAAATTTAGAAAATGATAGCTATAGTCAGTGATAGTAAGTTTACATACACTTCCTTTCACTGCCACATCCAAGTCTGCGTCATCAAATACTATGCAAGGTGCATTCCCACCAAGTTCCAAAGATACCTACAGAACAGAGATTAACTATGATCAGAAACTTCAGGTACTTCACCAAGTAGACTCAAAACTTAATTTTTTTAACCAAAAATTCCAACTCCGATTGTAGTAAATATAATAATAAAAAAATGCATCAGAAAGGATTTGATCCAAATACGAAGGTAGCAATTGAGGATTCATATAAGAAACCTATCTAACTTACACATCACAGGAACCTCCTGGATTAGTGCAGGTAACATCGACTCTTACCAAATGGCAAAGGAATCCGTCCATGCTTCCACAAAATCTCAGAAATCATGCATACTCCAACTAATAAGAAAACTGTTGTGCATTTCTTCTGTAAATGACCGCATTGAAATCCCTACCAATAACCCAGGGGAGTTGCCAGACCCCATTTACATCACTAAGCTCCTGCAAAAACATGTTGCAACCTCCTATCGTTCAGACCATAGACCCCATATGGCACCTATCTAGAATCATCCACTTGTACTCCTACACAATTGACAGAAAAAGTTCGATCCATATTAAATTTGATGGTAATCACCTAATTATTAGGATACCTTTGGACCTCCCTGCTGATGTGAAAAGCTTCAATCCCATATCCTTTTTCAACCAAAGGCTTCCAATCATTCTACTTCTGAAGCTTAGCTTCACACAGAAAGTGAGATGGTCGCCAGTCTCCACCGCCTTTAATACAAGCATCACATCAACCTTCTGTCCTACAAACTCAGCCCTCAAAATTCACACACAAAAGGATACTGGCAATCCTAATTCCATTCAACTTGCAAACTGATGGCTTCACCCATCATTTGCATCGGACGCATCATCTGATGAGCTCCCATCCCCCAACACCATCCGAACTAGTTCTCACCTTCTTGTATCACATATTCAACCCCAAAACTTTGGTCACCCCCCCCCTATTTTTCGTCTCTGTTCTTGTCTCCCAAATTCAACTCAGCGCCTTTAAATCCACCCACTTGCTTCAATTGCTTGTCACTCCTAAGTTTCTGGCCTTGTGACTGACCCACTACCCTTTCCCATAAGGTTGCAACCATCTCGTGCAACGTCGTTGTGGCATGAGTCCCAGAAAGATCAGAGGTTTGACTGCCTTTGACTGTCACAAGGAAGAAGATGAAGTCCCTTTCCTGGGCTTCTCGACACTCTTAAAAAGTCCCTTTTGTCGAAGTCTGACTTGTTTGGGCCGACTTGTGCCCAAACAACCCACTGAGTGTTCTTCTGGCGAATCTGGGCTCCCCTGAAACTGAGCATACACCATGTCCCCCTCACACTTGAATTTTTCGATAACCCATTTTCAACTTGTACCCACATTTATCCATTTTGAATATGTAAACATCTGATCCCACTACTGACCTCTTGTATTTCTTTGCTCTAGTGAACCTCTGCATATCATACTCCCATTGTTGTTAATCACAATGGTCACGCGGCTAATGGCAAGGTACCAGAATAGTTATCAAATCCCCGACCTTGATTCCCAAAATAAATTTTTCAATAGCATTTACACGCGTGTCTGTACCAACTATCAACAAGAAGTCCCCAATTGTTTTAACCAAGAATTCTTTAGACCAGCGCTCTGTAACTACAATTGATGTAATTAGAATATTTCTTAATATTAGCGATAGTAGTATTTTAGCAATATTAGACATTCTTTTATTATTGTAATAGGGACTCCAAGTAGGGTTCTCACATTGGTTTCCTATTAGGTTTTGGGTTTGTTTTAGAAGTTAGGTTAGTTATAAATAAGGCATAAGTTGCCCATTGTTAGTTACTTGATTGATTGAAAGGATTTTTTTCATAGTTATTTCTATTAAATTATATCATTGTTATTTCCAATTATCTTGTTTATTTCAATTATTGCTCACTTATTTCAATTATTGTTCTTTTATTCTATCAATTGGTATCAGAGTTGAACAATTCTTATTGTTTGGTTTGATTTGGAAAAAAAAATTCGGAATAAGATGACAGACGAAGAGTCTGTAAAGCGTATGCACCTGACGTTTGCAAAATTGAAGGTAGGATTGAGGGCAGTCTTGAGCAGCACCACAAGAGCCTACAACCAGCACCGTCGATAGCCGCAGAATTGAACCAGTCCTCCGTCGATCGCTAGACTGTTCTCTTGCTGCCATCTCAACCGACCTGTTCACAGGCCGTCCACCTCCCTTTCGATCATCCCTGTCAGCCATCACTGTAGGTCGATCATCGTCCACAGTCACCATAGCAGGTCGATCCGCCTTCCTTGTTGTTCGGTCAGCCTCCCCAACAGGTTACTCGTCCTCACCAATAGTCCGTCGATCGCATCCTTGCAAACCATCACAAAACCACCCAACCCTCAGTCCCAGCCTTCCAGGCAATCAGTCGAATCACTCGATGATTGCGACTGCACAGTCCGTCAGCAACTTCCCCAACCCTTCCTCCTCAACCGATTGATTGAACCTTCCAATTCCCACATCCACTTGATCGCAACTGCCAACCTCCCATACGAGTCAATTGATCTCACTCCGCCCATCGTCTTGATGATAGCCCACCCCTTCCCATCGCCTCCCTCAATCGCAGCCACAATCCCACTCCCTCCACCTTTTTCAATCGATTTGGGGAGGAACAAGAAACTCATTTTCAATCAAGTCCCTGCTAAAAAATTTGTCAATCCTTGACAACCAATTTTCACTCAAGTCCCTGAACCCTTGTGGTTATTTGCCTCGTTGCAGTTTGTCAGTACCACCACGTGCTAAGAATTGGGATATTTGCAGCCGCATGCATGGATATGTAGCACCACCAGCTATTGTTTCTGATCAGATTAATTCCCATCAGCAGAAAGCACTCGTGACATTGCCAAACATGTTTTCGGATCCATTTTTGGACAGTTTTAAAGCTCTTCCAAAAATTTGCGCACATTGAAACTTTGACACGGATGTCCTTCGAGCCAGGAACTTTTTTACAACTTTGTATTTGGTGGCTCACTTTGGATCTATGTGTTTGCGTTCAGAGCAACTACAAACGAAATGTTAGACACTTTACATTATGTTGTTGCTTGTGCTTGTATGACTTCCTTGGCTTCAAGCTCGATGACGAGCTTCTTCAACTCGAGGAGATTGATGTAAGTAGGATATTTATTAATATTAGCAATGGTAGTATTTTAGCAATATTAGACATTGTATATTATTGTTATAGGGATTACAATTAGGGTCCGCACATTGTTTCCTATTAGGTTTATGGTTTTTTTTAGAAGTTAGTTTAGTTATAAATAAGGCATAGGTCGCCCATTGTTAGTTATTTGATTGAAAGAATATTTTTATTTCTCAGTTATTTCCTTTTAATTTTATCGTTGTTATTTCGAATTATTTCAATTATTGTTCAATTTCTTTCGAGTATCATTATTTTATTCTATCAACAATTGAATCTCACATTCTCCCATATTATTAAATTATATTCACTTTATTGATGATTTTATGATATGTAAATTGTAACACCCAAATGCTATATAATGCAAAACAGATCCTTATAAGACATGAATACTTATGCTAAACATGTTAAAATCTGACTCCATAGGACACCAATATCATGCTGCATGATACCGTTATCACATCTTTGTAGCTTTTGTCAACATCCATATCCATGTCCCTTTCCAGGCATCAGACAATGCAAATAAATTTCAATTATGATAATTGATTTCCCATCATGATCGATGAATATACCTTCCCTCCTGTTCCCTAGTACCAGGTCAAATATCATTATCTAACAGGTCCTTGGTAACACTGAAGTAGTTTAAGAAATCACTTAACAGAACAAAAAAATGCACCAAAAAATGCAGACACACACAACTATGTTGAAATATCTGCATATTTGAATATCATGAAGCTAGGACTACAATCTCTAGCAAATAGAGGGAAGGAACCAGTTTACTAGTGGCCATAGGGTATGACCATATTTAAGTAGATTCCAGACTACAGCTATGAAATTATCCCTTTTTGCATTAGGCATACCTTCTTAACAGTTCCAGCACAACCTGCCATCAACTTCTTCCCAACAGCTGTTGAACCCGTGAATGTGATCTTCCTCACCTGGGAACGGGAAAAAGAAATCAAACAAAAGGTGCAAAAGAATCAGCAAATTTTTAGCACATTGAACTGTCACTCCACAACTAGCTCATATCATTTGGCCATTTGAAGAAACATTTCAGTATATGAAAGGCACAAACCTGTGTACTCTCTAGAAGAGTGTCACCAATTTCTGAGGCATTTCCCAGAACCACATTCACAGCACCCTGAAATATAGAGCCATCGTGACCCATTAGACTAAAAAAGGTAACAAAAATCATCAAACAACTTGTGAATATGATAAACGTATTAAGCCATGAATTTAAAAAAAATAAAATAAAAACAAAAGTGAGAACTTAACAAAAAAAAGGTTGATCATCAACTATAAGGACCGTGATGACACGAGAGCATGCTTATCAAAACTTTGACAGTAAAAACTGACTAAAAGGCTCATGATGCATCAAATACTTGATTCTCGTACAACCATATAACAAAAGCATTAACTTTGAGGCTCTAGAAAGAAACTTATATTGAATTTGATGCAATCGATTTTCACTCTCTGCTTGACCTTGACTTGCTGGACTTGCACAAGGCATGCACGTGAGCCACGGACCACCATTGTGGTGGCCGATGATACTCTGATGCTAAAGTCAGACAGAGATCTGAGGAAGGCGTAATGTTGTAAACAAGGAATTTGTAGCGTACCTTAGCTTACCAACCTCATTTTTTATTTATAGTGCTGGAGTTCTAGTTCGACTAGGCTATCGGTGGTATAGTTTAGGGAAGAAGATCTTCGTGGTGATCCTTCTCTAATTAGTTGTTGTGCTATGAAGGAAAATTTCCTTGTTAGACTTGTGCTCTTAGATACGCGAGAGATAATTCCCAATCAGAGTGTTGTCCATAAGTAGAAGTTTTTATGTGCGACGTATACTCTGGTATTTGCTTCCTAATTGAAAGCAAAGTGTTGTTGTCTTGCCTATCCGAAGTTGATCCCCGAAATACTTGCCTTAATATGGTTACGGGTATTAAGGATAGTTGTGAGACGTGTGGGCTTAGCAGGCTGTAATGATTTGGGTCCGTCTGGCGGACTGCGTTGTGCGTGCTTGAAACCGCTCGGGTCGGATCCGTGTTGGGCCGATGCTTGGGTTTGTTATTCCTCGAGATCATCATGACACGTGTGCTACGTAGGAGAAAGGATGTTTCAATGTACCATCAGCTGCTCCTCCCGAGTTAGAGGGGCGTCTAGTCGGTCCACTGAATCTTTAAAAAATAATTGTACCATCGTCATGATTGAACCCGAAGCGTTTTCTCGAGTGGCGCATAGCATTGATGGATACGCGACTGCTCAAAGAGAAGAGGTACGATTTATATTCTCTATAAATAGTCGTCGTTTCAAGGAAGATCTATTTTGTTTCTTCTTGCGTTTTTTCTTTTGTGTGATTGTACTTCTATAAAACTTGATTTGCACTTTCCATCGATTGTGGATAATATTGAACTTACTCCCAAGCAAGAGTTGTCTTATACTTGCCTCAAGCTTTTTGAGAATAGCTTGGTTGACGAAACCGAGTTAATCAGGCTTCGGAGCCTGTACCATGTTCTCGGGGATCTGAAAATTGTCTCTGCATTTGCGACTAGGGCTCCATTTTCACCCCTTCAGGGGTATATTTATATAGGGTTGCATCGGGGCATATTTGAATCTAGACTCCAATTCCTAGTGCCCGACAACGTTTGGCATTTCTTTTTTTTCTCCGTATGCCTCCCGCTCAAATGGCCCCGAGCGGGTTCAAGATTTTGATTGTGATCCTTCTCAAAGCGCACGATGTTGGCCTTCGTTTAACCCCGGCGATAGTTCATCATCTGACTCACTCAGTTGAATTCTATGGGCATTTGCATACTGAACAACCCCGCTTGCTTGCGTCCGGTAGCAGATGACACTAAGCCTTGGCAAAAGTATTGGTTCCTGACTTTGACAAATTCCTCATACTTCAGGCTTGGAGGACATCGAATCCCCAGATACTTTCAGCTTGACCTTAGTAAGTTTCTTCGTTGATGTCTTATCCTCTCGCTCCCGGATGTAGTGTTGACTTGATATGTTGTTTTTTTTTCAGAGAAGTTTGGGACTCTGATCCTCACTAAGGAGGAATAACGGATAGAAAAGGAGTTTTTCAAAGAGGTCGGAATGCCAGGTAATGTCGTACGGAGTTAGTTGCTCCGGTGTTTCCATGATGTCCTTGTTGCGCCCAATTCGCCGACCGAAAAGGTCAGGGGTCGTCGTTCGAAAAAAAGAGTTTGGCTATGTCCAGCCTGACTAGGCTGGTTGAGTTGGAGGCGGACGTGCCTCCTATTGTCATACTCGGATGCTCTCCACCGGGTGGATACCTTGACTAATCAACTACAAGATTCCGGTGTTCCTACGGACTTGGGGGCCATGCGGGCCGCGGCGTTTGCGTCTGAAGCAGAATTGGTAGCCATAAAGGCTCAACTGAAATTAGCCAAAGCTGATTTGACTTCTACACTAGCGGAACTAAAGCGGGCCCGTGTTGAGTTGGAGCGCTTAGAAGTTGTTGTGGACAAGTGGTTGTCCGACCTGCAGGCTCATTGCCAAGAGGAAGCGAGCCGAGACTGAATGGGCTATTACACGACGACAGCTTGAGTCTGAAGTAGCGGAGGGACTTCGCCGCATTCGTGAGGCAGAACGCTTATTGTCAGAAGAGCGTTCGCACTATGCCGCCTTGGTAGGCGCAGTGGATTTCGACGCTTCAGGACGGAGGCCGCAGATCTCGTCGGAGATGTTCGGGGCAAATTAGAGCTTCTGGAGTTTATTAGGGAAGACCACCCTGGTATTGACCTCGACTTCGTCTACTATAAAAGGGCTGCTTTCGAAACCATTGTGCAAGGGAAACCGTTTTGCCATTTTTTGCTTCAAAATAGTTGTAATGTCCTTCTAGAGACAAAGGAAAACATAATTTTTAATGAAAGTCATGTTTTGTAACTTTGTCTTTTGTCTTGTACTGTCATGTCATTGTTTTGTCTTGTACTGTCATGCCATTGTGTTTGTTTAGAAGTTTTTTTTACCATGTTGCAGGCTGTGGAATTAATACTTTCAAACCCTACATGTTGGCAGATTGTTCGTGTTTGTCAGCTGAGTCGCATCGAAACTGACTGTTCTGAGCCATCCTTGTTTATGGGTGAATCGATGTAATCCCTGACGAGCCGCCACCATGAGCCGTGGCACCGCTGAATACACTCTTACTCCCTAAGCCATCATTGCCCGTGCACTGCAGACTAGGCGCTGGGAAGTTATAAAAGTCGTTGTCAATAGGAATTGACTAAGCTCACTTGGTGCGTTTCTGAAATCATTGATTGTTTGGCGAGTCGTCGTCATCATCAGGCGAGGCACTAATTGGGTTGTGATTAGAATCGATGACCATGGTCTATAAAGGAGCAGTGGTCCCGTGGCGAGCCGTTAACATCAATCGGGGTTGATTAGGCTGCCACCTTCCAAATCATCTACATCCGCACAGGGCGGGCTACAAATTCAAGCGTTGATCAGAAGCTGTAGTTCGTCAAGAGTCACTGACTAGGCTTGTCTGACCGGATTCGGTGGTCATTTTCTATAGAAGAGCAATGATCCCTTGGCGAGTAGTTGTCATCAGGCGTAAGAACGCTGACTAGACTCTTACTTCCTCAGCCATCATCATCCGCTCATGGCGGACTAGGTGTTAGGCACTAAAAGTCGTCGTCATCAGTCGTGAACCGATTAAGCTTACATGGTAAGTTCGGCGATCATTGTCTATAGAGAAATGATCCCTTGGTGAGTCATCGTCATCAGGCGTGAAAGCGCTAACTCGACTCTCATTTCCTCGGCCATCGTCATCCGCGTGCAGCGAACTAGGCGTCAAGCACCAAAAGTCATCGCCGTCAGTTGCGAACTGATTAAGCTTACTTGGTAAATTCGACAATCATTGTCTGTAGAAGAGCAATGATCCCTTGGCGAGTCGTCGTCATCAGGCGTGAAAGCGCTGACTAGACTCTCACTTCCTCGGCCATCGTCATCCACGCACAACGAACTAGGTGTTGGATACCAGAAGTCGTCGTTATCAGTCGTGAACTAACTAAGCTTATCTGGTAAGTTCGGCAATCACTGTCTATAGAAGAGCAATGATCCCTTGGCGAGTCGTCGTCATCAGACGTGAGAACGCTGAATACTCTCATTTCCTCGGCCATCGTCATCCGCTCGCAGCGAACTAGGCGTCAGGCACCAGAAGTCGTTGTCATTAGTCGCGAACTGACTAAGCTTACTTGGTAAGTTCGGCGATCATTGTCTGTAAAAGAGCAATGATTTTTGGTGAGTCGTCGTCATCAGGCGTGAAAGCGCTGACTAGACTCCCACTTCCTCGGCTATTGTCATCCGCGCGTAGCGTACTAGGCGTCGGGCATCAAAAGCCGTGGTCATTAGTCGCGAACTGACTAAGTTTACCTGGTAAGTTTGGCGATCATTGTTGTAGAACAACAATGATATATTGGTAAGTCGTCGTCATCAGGCGTGAGCGCTGACTAGACTCACTTCCTCGGCCATCGTCATCCGTGCGCAGTGGACTAAGCGTCGGGTACCAGAAACCGCCGTCATCAGCCGTGAACTGACTAAGCTTACCTGACAAGTTCGGCGATCATTGTCAGTAGAAGAGTAATGATCCCTTGGCGAGTCGTCACCAGGCGTGAGCGCTGGCTAGACTCCTACTCCCTCGACCATCGTCATCCGCGCACAACGAATTAGGCATCAGGAACCAGAAGTCGTCGTCATTAATCGCGAACTAACTAAACTTACCTGGTAAGTTCGGCGATCTCTGTAGAAGAACAATGATCCCTTAGCGTCGTTGTCATCAGGCGTGAGAGCGCTGACTAGACTCCCAATTCCTTGGCCATCGTCATCCACACGCAACGGATTAGGCGTCGGGCATCGGAAGCCGACATCATCAGTCACAAATTGAATAAGCTTTACCTGGTAAGTTTGGCGATTACTGTCTATAGAAGAGCAATGATCACTTGGCAAGTCGTCGTCATCAGGCATGAGAGCACCGACTAGATTCCCACTTTCTCGGCATCGTCATCCGTGCACAGCGGACTAGGCATTGGGCGCGATCTCTCGGATCTGGTCATAACGGGGATGATTGGAAGTTGCGTTGGTCATAACGAACGGTAATGAAAGTTTAGTAAAAGCAAATATTTTTATTGATAATTTTTTTGAGGTGTTCGACATTCCATGGTCGTTTAAGTCCACCATTTATGTCTTCCAACCAGTATGTCCCCAGCCTGTTGACCTTGATCACCCTGTAAGGTCCTTCTCAATTTGGATTCAGCTTTCCTGAGCTCGCTTCTTTGGTGTTCTGCTGGGTTTTTCTAAGTACTCAGTCTCTCACTCTAAATTCGCGTGGCTTGACCTTCTTATTGTAGTATTGTGCTATTCGTTGATGGTAGGCAGCTATCTCAACGAAAGCTAGATCCCGCTTTTCTTCGAGGAGGTCTAGTCCGACGCGCAAGGCTTCATCGTTATTGTCTGCTCTAAATTCCTCCATTCATAAGGTGGGCACTTTGAGTTCTACCGGAACCATGGCTTGTGACCCGTATTCCAGGGCTAAGGGTGTTTATCCAATATTCCTTTGGTTGCGTCAAGTTTTCTTTTGATTGCCTTCAGGATTGTTCGATTGGTAACCTCCGCTTGGTCGTTGGCTTGTGAGGGCCCTGTTGAAGAGAAATGGTGATTGATGTTCAAACTTTTGCATAGTTTTTTAACCTTGATACCTTCGAATTGAGTTCCGTTATCGTTGACCAATACTGTGGGAATGCCAAATCTGCAGACAATGGTTGCCCATATGAATTTCTCTATTTGGATTTGCCCTATCTTGGATAGGGCTCCGCTTCAATCCACATGGTGAAGTAGTTGACAGTCACAAGGAACATTTTGCCGATTGATGCAGGGATCGATCCGACGATGTCCATCCCCCATTTTGCGAATGGCCACAGACTTGTCATCGGTGTCAGTGGTTGGGCACGCATGTGCGTGTATGGCGCGCATCTCTGACATTTGTCACATTTACAGAGAGTATCTTTGGCTACCAGCCTTGAGTCGTTGTATGTTGTTAGGTGATATATCCCAATCCCCAATGCTAGTTTCATGCCAAATAGGAGGGCTTCATATTCGGCTTCGTTGTTTTAAGCGAGAAAGCCAAATCTGACGACTTTTTCGAGAGTGAAGCCGCTTGGAGAGCGGAGTGTGATTCCAGCTCCGCTTGCTTTTCCTATCGACATTCCATCGCAATGCAAAGTCCATCCTTAAATTCTTGAATCTTGGGCTTGAAGGTCCGTCTTTGGTTCTCCGCAGATGAATTCGGCGATGAAGTCTGCCAGCGCTTAGGCTTTGATGGCGGTTATTGGGGCATAACTTATGTCAAACTACCCGAGTTCTATTGACCATTTCACCATCCTGTCGGATAACTCTGGCTTGTGCAGTATCGTGCAGAGCGGATGCTTGGTTAGAACTATTATAAAGTGGGCCTGAAAATAAGGCCTCAATTTTTTCGAGGACACGACCAGTGTTAGGGCTAACTTTTCCAGGTTTGGGTAGTGTGCCTCTGCTCCCACGAAGGTTTTGCTGGTGTAGTATACTAGTCTTTGGATTCTCCGGTCATCTCGCACGAGGGTTGAGCTGACGGCATGCTTGAAAAAAGATAAGTATAAATTGAGTGTTTCCCCTATCGCCGGTTTTGATAGCAGTTATGGGCTCCCCATGTATGCTTTCAAGCTCTGGAAGGCTTGTTCGCACTCTTCGTCCCATGAGAATCCTTTGTTTCATCTTAGTATTTTGAAGAAATGAAGGCATTGGTCGGATGATTTAGATATAAACCTGTTGAGTGTTGCCACCCTCCCAGACAGACTCTGAACGTCTCTGATGTTGGCAGGGGCTTTCATGTAGAGAAGGGCCTGAATCTGCTTTGGATCAGCTTTGATTCCTCTCTGGTTCACTATGTAGCCTAGGAATTTCCCAAACTCGACTCCGAACGTATACTTTTGTGGGTTGAGTTTCATCTGATATTTGCAAAGCTGGTTGAATGCTTCGATTAGGTCTCCTATGTGGTCGGGGTTAAGAAGGCGCTTGACCAGCATATCATCTATGTAGACCTCCATGTTCCTACCGATTTGTTCTTTGAAAAATCGGTTCACCAGTCGTTGATATGTAGTACTTGCGTTCTTCAACCCAAACGGCATCACCCTGTAGCAGTATATTCCTCTCTCAGTTATGAAAGAGGTATTTTCTTGATCCGGAAGGTGCATTAATATCTGGTTGTAACCTGAGTAGGTGTCCATGAAGCTTAGTAGGTTGTGCCCAGATGTGGCGTCCATGATCTGATCGATGCGGAAAAATGGAAAGTTGTCCTTCGTGCAAGCTTTGTTCAAGTCCGTGTAGTCTACGCACACTCTCCACTTCCCACTTTTTCTTCCTCACCAATATGGTGTTCGCCAGCCAGTCCGGGTATCGTGCTTCTTTGAATATCCGTTGTACCTCCTCATTTATGATTTTATTTCTTTCAGGCGCCGTGGGCCTCTTCTTTTGCATATGGTTTTCCTCGTGGGGTCCACCTCTAGGCAATGAGTGATTATTGACAGGTCGATTCCCACCATGTCTCGCATGGTCCAGGCGAATAAGTCCTACTTCCGCTGTAGCAACTCTTTCAGCTGTTACGCCAATTCGTTGCTCAAGCGAGAACCTATTTGAATGGCCCTATTGTTGAGAGGGTTGTCGAGGTAAACCGTGACGATTTCTTCCTCTAGTTGACTGACGTTGGGCCCGCCCGGGGGCTTACTGGAGCTTCGACGTCTGGGATTGGTTGTTCTATCTCTAGTAAGATTAAGAGACATCTAAGCTGCAGGACTAGTTGCCAATTGAAAGTCACCCAATCGCTGTGGGGTCATATAGTGGCATTCTCTGGCAGCTGCCTGGTCGCCCCGTACGGTACCGACTATTTGGTTTACCGGTACTTAATGCATTGGTGCATAATGGAAACTACTGCTCCCATTTGGTGTAGCCAGAGTCTCCCCAGAACAGTGTTATAGGTGGACGGTGCATCAATCACTATGAATTCTTGACACAGAACTTTCTGAATCAGTGACTCCCGTGACTACTGTTAGTTGTATTTTTTGCCGCTGAAATCAATCATTAGACGGCTATTAGGGGTTAGGACTTCCTTCTTTAGTTGCATGTTGTGGAACGTGCGAAAGAATAGAACATTCAATGAGTTTCCTGTGTCCACCAAGGATCTCCTTACTTCCCAATTTGCTAGGGAGATCCTTATCACCCAAGCATTATTATGTGGGAGCTGGACACCCCGGAGATCTTTGTTTGTAAAGGCTGGCGACATAGGAGGATCATGTCTCCGGGCGTGTGACGTATGTCGCTCGCTGCATATCGTTTGGATCCTCATCTCTCTAAGAGCTCTTGTTCTGGACCTGTTAGATTGTTCGGACTCGGAATGTGCCCCGTGGTGTACGTGTATCGTGCTCGCCGATTCATCTTTTACCTTTTCGTTTGAGAATTTTCCCTCGAAATCGGCCTTATTCATTCCTCCTCTAGGGCAATGTAACGATGTGCTTCTTTCACAAAGTCCGCCATATTCGCTGGTGGGTCCAGAGTCAGAAAGTTATAGAACTTTCCATTCCTCGGACCGTCGGTGAAGGTTGCAACTATTGTTGCGTCGTTGCACACGTTGACGAAAATCAAATTGTGTTACTGAAGTACGTGACGTACGCTCTCAGTGTCTCGTCAGGCTACTTCATTGACCTGAGCGTCTTCATTGTTAGTAGGATTTTTTGTATATAAGATGATCTCAAATCCATCCGGGGTCCGTCATCGTTGCTGCTGTTACGGGGACGTGAGTCTGTTGCCCCTGCGTTGTCGGCACCACTGGAAGCGATGGTGTAACGCCAGTCTAAGTATTTGACGTGTCCCCCTGCTCTCCGTTGTTGCGTGATCTGGTGGTCACCATCTTCTTGTATTCTGAAGAGAGATGGTGCTAATGATTAGTTAGGAACTTTGTCGTCCCCACGAACGATGCCAAACTGATGCAGTCGATTTTCCTCACTGCTCGACCTTGACCTGCTGACCTGCACAAGGAACGCATGTAAGTCACAGACCATTGTTGTGATGGCTGGTAGGACTCCGATGCTAAAATCAGACAGGGATCTGAAGAATGAATAATGTTGTAAACTGGGAATTTGTAACATACCTTAGCTTACCAACCTCATGTCTTATTTATAGTGTTGGAGTCTAGTTCGACCAGGCCATCGGTGGCGTAGTTTAGGAAAGAAGATCTTCATGGAGATCATTTTCTAATTAGAAGTTGTGCTATGAAGGGAAGTTTCCCTATTAGACTTGTGCTCCTAGATACGCGGGAGATAGTTCACAATCAGAGTGTTGTCCATAGATAGAAATTTTCATGTGCGACGTATACTCTGATATTTACTTCCTAGTTGGAAGCAAAGTGATGTTGTCTTGCCTTTCCGAAGTTGATCCCCGAAATCTTGCCTTAATAGGGCTTACGAGTATTGGAGATGGATGTGAGATGTGTGGGCTTAGCAGGCTGTAATGATTTAGGTCCGTCTGGCGGACTGCGTTGTGCGGGCTTGAAACCGCTTGGGCCGGATCAGTGTTGAGCTTACGCTTGGGCCTGTTATTCCTCGAGATCATCATGACATGCATGCGGCATAGGAGAGAAGACGTTTCGATGTATCATCGGGACTCATGCTCCTTTTTCTGGTTCCAAATCCAAATGCCTAGATCAGCTATAAAGAGTGCACCATTATAACTGCATTAAGTTTCCAGTTAGAATTAATTTGGGACTGGTTTAGGTTTGTTGCCACACCTACATTATCCCAATTTAAAACATAAGAGAAAAATAACTGGCCACAAAACTGGTTACCATTTCATAGCAAAGCATCGACCAAGAAGATATAAATGAAATACTACTCCATATTTACATCTATCAGTGCACAATATTCATAACTGAAACAAATGGGCATTGGAAACATGGAAACTGAATTGTGCTTCCTCGGATGAAAATAGAAAGCCTTTCATGACTAAACAATAACTCTCAAAACTAATTAGATGGACCAGGATCAAGTCTTACAGGTGGTATTCCAGCTTGGAGAGCTAGTTCAGCAGCAGCTAAAGCTGTCAAGGGTGTAAGCTCGGATGGTTTGATAACTACAGTACAACCACAAGCAAGAGCTGGGCCAACCTGAACCATCATAAGGAGAGATTATTATATTAGCTTTGGCACAATCAATAAACCAAACATCCCATGCTGTCAAGCAGGCACAACCCAACAGTGAATGGACCACAACAAACATACCTTACGAGTGATCATTGCCAAAGGGAAATTCCATGGCGTAATTGCTCCAACAACACCTACCGGCTGCAATAGGAGAGTATCAAAAGATCAAAAAATTAGATACCAACAGTGTTTCTCCATTAAATTGTCAAAGTACAACTTTTACAAGGTATTGAATAACACATTATTACTATTTAATTTTATTTTATTTCTCTATTTTTTCTCTTCTCAACTTCTCTTTTCCTCCTGAAACTCAGGCTACTTTGCTCAGTTAAAGAATAAGGCTGGTGAAGAACTCATTTGGTCGCTGATTGGCGACCCTGTGAAGCTTGTTACAATCAAAGTTTACTCATTTTAGTCGAAGACTATCCTTTTGTTTGATGGTTCAAATAGAATAGAATGATCAAATTGACCTGCATGATCATGACTAGCCCAAGTGCTTGTAAAAGGAGTTCACCTGCATGATCATGATCATGGCCCTTAGATTCCCCTCGAATCTCACAAAAAATTTCTTTAATGGAAAATAAATTTTGGTCAATAAGCCAAGATTTTTGAAAAGTTGTGACCCTTCTGGAAACCCAACAATATTAATATGATTGTGCAGTCCCTTTGCAGATCTAAGGTGATATGGTTTTTAAATTAATCGTTCACACTTAATTGGAGCAGTTAATTGGGTAGTTATAATTTAATCCCTAACCCAAAATGTCAAGTAACTCAGCTGAGACAATTTTAACCCTAAATTTTAGTATTAAACCTTTAAAACATCAAGTATTCTTATTTTCAGACTACATAAAGGTTTCAAAGAACTCGAACCAAAAAACTCAAGTCAAACATGCCTGTTTTAAAACAAATAACCGCCGATCAGCTAGTGTAGGCGGAATTATGTCACCATAAACTCGTTTTGCCTCCTCGGCATAGAACTCAATAAAGCTAGCCCCATAGTTGACCTGTATGGAAAAAGAGTTAGTAATGACACATCTTCACGAATAAGAGTCTACGAACATAGTTTAGATGTCAAAATCACAAAATAAGAATTACTGTTATGATAACAATCAAAATACACTTACATAATAGTAACACTTGAATTATAATAATCAGAACATTAAGTACAACAAAACAGTACAACTGTAGACATGATACCTCGCCAATAGCTTCTTTTAAAGGTTTGCCTCCCTCTAATGTTATAAGTTTCGCAAGCTCTTCTTTGTTGGCAATCAGTAAGTCGTACCTGTGAGAGCGCGGGGGGTGGGGTGGGGGAGGGGGTGAATTAGACAAATATCCTGAAATTCAAAGCAATGGAACAAGCTCCAGTACATACTTCAAAAATTACTTGACAACGAATATTTCGAAAACTGAAAGAAAAAAAATCCAGGTTTAAATCTAATGGTATAAACAATCAGTGTTTCTAAGATTGCACGTAATCATGGTTCCACACCCATGGATTTGTAAAAATATAAGAAACCAAAAGCATGATGCACATGAACACCAGGCTGTCCAGAGCCTCTTCAGAAGATTGAATTCCAGGTTTTTTTATCACGAGGGACAAGAGACCTGTGACAGAAAGAGATAAATGACAGGAGGAAGAGCAAGGGAGTTCTGAATCTCGTTCATACTAGAAATATAAGATTGAGAATGGAAGTGGCAGGAAGATGCTGATGGTCTTACTCTGCCAATTTGGAGGAGGATAGCCCACTTTTCCAGGGAGATTCCCAAAGAATATAAAAAGGAGTGAAGGTATTGTGTCATTTAAAGGGGTAACCTATCAAAGTTTTCTTCTTCAATAGTACGTGGATGAAGTTGGAAGAAAAGCATAAAAATCTAGTCATCTACACATGGTTTGTATTGAATTGGGAAATGCATAGGTAAAGCCTTGGAGAGTTTAAATGCATCCTTATTAGATATCTCTGCCAAAGCAATAAACAAACCATCTGATTTTCTATTTCTCAGGTCTTTTCTCTTCTTCTTCTTCTTCTTTTTTTCTCCTTAAGTAAATGGACAGAGATGAAGTTCTAAAACGTGCACTATTAAGCAAAGAGTAGTTATATGAGAAACCCTGCTTAAAGTATTTATTCTAAGCAATATATCCCTCTTTTTGAAAAATCATTTGCATAAATAATGAAAATCTCCACTATCCTCAGAGAAAGTACCAATCATCTATACACTGGAAAAATTAAAACATTTATACTGTAACATTTCTGTCTTTAGAATCATGCCACTAACACGACAAATTCATTATTGTATTAGGTATAATATACATGATAAAAAAAAAAACAAAGAAAGCATTAAGGTAGTTGTTTTCCATCTTAAACATCTTACTCGCGCAAAATAATAATGAACTGTGTGTGTTCGTAATAGGATTTTCTTTTGCGGTAAGAATTAATAACTTTGTAAGTTCAATTAAAGTAATAGTGACAAATCAGACGAGGAATAAAACCTTGTTGCAAAGAGATTAGAGTTTGGTATTGCAAAAATAAAAATGAAATCAATAAGTGGAAAGTCAACTGAAACCAATAAGAGGAAAGTCTAAGCTAAGAGGTAAAGGAAGAACAATATTTCTCGCAAATGGGTGTCAATATTAATACGCCTGCTTAAGAGATGGTTTATAATAGGAGGAAATGGGAGTAAGAGCTATATTTCTCATAACTTTGTGTCAATCTTTTATTACTAAGTTATGTCCGCATGTACAAGAAGAACGTTTCTAACAGCATTTGACTTCAACTTAAAACTAAGACACTACCCTCTGAAACAGCCTCGTCATACAAGCAATACATAGACAATGCAGATAATGCAACTTATTGTTTGACTAGACATGGATCTTTAGCAATTTTACTTGAAAAGTGACCACGATCTTGAGCATGCTATAGACTAAAATCATAAGAATAGCATCAGTTATATAATAAAATTGTAAGAATATCAAATTTCGTTTACCATCTGCGCAAGCATTTGCTCCTTTCACTTGCAGTGAATCTGCTCCAAGCTGGGGAAAGCAATGAGAAAATACTGATCAATGATATATAATTTAGTTCCAGACGCTTTTAGGTGCTGTGATTTTCTCATTCAAAGCTGAAGGTGTTTCAAAAGTGAAGATAGCTCTAAATAAGAATGCATAATGAATATTAGCACGTTTAGAGGATGTTAAACATGCCCTTTAAACAAAAGACCACATTCCATTAACAACTTAGTGTGAGAAGATTAGCAGGTTTGCTGCAAGTAGACGCAAAAGGAATACAAAATTGTCCAGGTGAGAACTTCTAAGAAAGGAAATGTCAATCAACTTGAATTTGTTTTCTACAACTAGTTATAATAGATGGTTACAATATTAATGTTTTCCCACATGCTGTTTTCAGAGGAATGTGAGGTATGAGCCTCAAGACCAGGCAGCGTACCTGAAATGCCACTGAGGCATTAACCGACTCTTTTTACCTTTGAGGAGTGAATGAGCTGTGAGATGGACAGGGCACAATGATTATGTGCTTTTTATTCTTTTCCTTCTGTTTTTTTAAAAATCAAATGGGCCTTTAATTTAATAATATATCACAATATTTATGAAATATTTGATGGCAAGTAACAATTTAATTGCCATTGGTTGTTAGTTGGTAAGATTGGTCGTGGATGGTATCATACAAAAGGCATTTAGTCGTTCATGGATCCAATAAAACATAAATTGCCCTTAAAAATAACAATTTAATTATGATGAAAGCCTGCCTTAAATTACCACCCAACTCCTCTTCACCACGCATGATGATTTTCCACTTCCCTTTTTTACTCCTCACATCTTCAATGACACGTGGTATGTGGGTCCCTCCAAAAGAAAATCTAAATTGCTATAATCCCGATTGTCCGCTCAACCACATTTTTGTAACACTTAAATTAGTTAAATGTAACTCTTCGTCTAAAACATAAAATCTTTATAACATTATGGGTTCTCTATTGGTTAAAATCATGCTCACATGATAGGGTTTTGGGACATGCTTTCTTTTCATTTCCTTCTATTTTTAACATTTGCGACTTCCTTTTTTTTTTTGACAACATATTTTCTATTTTTATTTCATGTGTTTTCTATTAACTACCCTTTGTTGCATCCATGTATACTATTAGTTATCTTGAGCCTCAGGCATAGAATGTATGGACAAAATTCGACAACCAAACGGAATCCGAATGAGCAGATTTGGATTCTAAAAATTTATCCTAACTAAAGCGTTGAATGTGGTTTGGTTGTAGGTGATCCAGTTCAAATGCGGGTCAGATACTGCTTTGTCATTTAAAAAATATCTGTCCATATCCGAATATACCACATTTTTTTTTAAATCATGTTCCATTGTATTTATATATGTGCTAATGAAAAGCACATATTTTATATAGTGAAATAGTTATAGCTATCCAGATTTTATCTGTCCCAAAAGATAAATCTGGACCAAATAGAGTAATTCGGATTTACCTAATCGGGTCAAATACAGCTATCCAATTTCTAGTTGGATCCTGATATGGATATGGAGTATTGATAATAATTCATATCCGAATATGGATCTTTACATATCCGAGTTGTATCCAACCCATTTGATGCCCTACTTATTCACATAGTAACCATTGCCCTAGATCCCCTTAGTACATTACTCACAGAACTAGTTGTCAACCTAGGACTCTCTGATCCTCAAGGATCGTCAAGCCTACAGAGTTCAAATCACCCTCAAATTTATTCTCCAGAA
This sequence comes from Berberis vulgaris, assembly GCA_963556465.1. Lineage (NCBI taxonomy): Eukaryota > Viridiplantae > Streptophyta > Magnoliopsida > Ranunculales > Berberidaceae > Berberis > Berberis vulgaris. The sequence continues at coordinate 60,064,780 of OY747134.1, forward strand.
GACTGTCACCCTAATTATATGCATTGATTCATCCAATCACTGTTGAAAAGCAAAATGTTTAGCCTCAAATTTTAATTTTTTAGTTCCTCTTTAAAATAAAATAAAATAAAATATTCCAAAAGCCATTTTGAATCCTATCTTAGACCTTTTAGCAAGAATCTCTAGTGGAAAACACTATTAATAAGCTGGAAAATGAAAATATGATTCTTTTGGGGAGAAAACAAATGAATAACTTCTTGGCTCTTGCTTGATTAAATGATTACAAATATTTGGAAATTATAACGTGAAAATAAAAAATGTGCTTAAAATTTATCAAGGAACCTGTGGCTATAATCTGATTTAAAAAAATTTACCACAAAATAGATTTAGAACATAAATTTTGGGTTATGTTAGAATCTGAAATTTACAGGCCAATTTAATGAAACAATCAGGTCGAAAGTTAGGTCATACATTTGAAAGTGTCATAAGCTGACGAAATTGCATCTGTCGTCTCCCTCCTACCCATGAAGGGAACAGTTGCTATCACATTGCCGGTGGCAGGGTCGGTCACCTGTGGCATAGAATTTTTTTCAGGTTCGGACAAATTTTCATCAAAGAATTCTACAAGCTACAAATGCAAATGAATAAATAGGAAAAATAGTTAAATATATGTGATATGATATTAAGAAAATAGTCTAATATATCTCAATAATAATCCACAGATGTATTAGTCCGCACCACTTGTGAGTTGAGTGGAAAACCTCTTGTAGCCACTTACAAGTTGCAAATCACAACTTATAAGTTATAAGAAATCTTTTCCAAAGACAAAAAGAAAATATCCATTCAGCTATGCCTATACTACCCTTCCAGGAAAAGAACATTATAGTATAACCCAAAACCGTGAGGGGAATCAAAAAGACTAGATGTGATAAAATGCAGACCTAATATTTGTTCGAGCATGGAAAAGATAATATCTTGCCTGTTCAAACACGTATCATACAACAAAGTCACTCTAAATAGAAAACGACAAATCATGCATCCCCAAGGAAGTAACTGCATGTCCAGTATTCGTTGTCACTGTATGTGGAAAAAATTAAGGCCCAGCAAACAGGACTAAGGATTAGGCACCTGTTTGGGATTGGTACCATGCAGAAATGAATGAAGATCTCAATAAATCCTCTTACTGTAACCATTATGCCATACTCCACAGTTCACACTTTGGCCCCTAACCTCGTTCTACATACCAACCATCACCATGTTGTTTTAGAAATGTTATTGGGAAGGGGTATTTCTCTCAAAAAGATAACTGTATAATATTTGATCATTTTTGTTTGATTTGGGGAGACGGGGTGTCTAGTGCTTGGAGAGATTTTCTTATCTTGTTGTATTTGCAGAGAATAATAACAATACTAATAAAAAAAATTCAAGATCTGGATTTCTGATGTCAACTTCTAAAGAAATGGAGAGCTTACAGGGGGAAGGAAAATGTGAAAAGGGCCCCTATTTATTCAAAATACAATCCTTGAACCCTCAATGCATTAATCTAAAGGGTCCCAATTATTTCTAGGAGAGACATCAACAAACACATTTCTCAATATTCAATTTCCTAGTACAACATGAGTTTCATTAAGCATGGTTGTACTTTAAGACCCCACTAGATTTAGACTGAACAATTGATAGAACATTTCCAGATTTAGATCCTATTCTCTCTAACCAGTTATAGATTTCTTCAATTCCTAGGTGGCGAAATGGCTTTGCAAAGCACACAAACCCGAAGCCATGTGACAGACACAATTTCAATCCCCAGCCATTATCCTAGTCATATCAAGCAGCTGCAAACGATCTCGCTCAACTATCAGTGCCCATCATACTTGAGAGTTTTAATTTAACCTCTGCTAATGGTTTTGCGTCACAGTATCTAGAAGTTGTTAGTGTACTCTTTAACTAAATGTTATGCTATGTTGAGTGATATCTGACATCTTTCTACCCACTCTAAAATTGTAACATAACTAACCATCCCATGGAAGTGTGGGTCTCTTACCTGAAATGTGATGGATGTCATTTAAGAGGAAACACCACTCACAACAGTTGTGGACCTTTGTCATGGTCGTTTCCTACTTGATCCAAGTATGGCACTGTTACCGCATGACCCTAGCTCCTAGCATCACACGATCATCTAGCAACCCCATCACCTAGGTAATTGAGCCATCCCATATTTGAGCCCAATAATGGATCCCAACTTAACACAGGCCAACAAGGTGAGTTATAACTAAAAAGGTGAGCCCAGTGGCGGATCCAGGATTTTAGTCAAGGGGGCGAAATGGCAAGAAAAAAAAATAAAAATTCTACCCGAGTTTGTAAAATAAGAAAAATACAACTATAAAAATACATTGCATATACCAAATTGAATTAAGTGTAATCCAATTTTAAGCCAAAATAAGGTCACAATATCAATAATCTTAGCAAGGGGCAAACGAGCGTAATAACTATAATATATAACTAAAATCCCAAAATAATTAGGATAAATATCTAATTGAAGCTAAAAACAAATCGGAAATTTACGAACATAATAAGATCCTAATACAATTTCATCGAAAAATGTTAATATGAGGCTCAAATTTTGTACGAGTTGGCTAGTGGCATATATTTTCATTGAATTCTTTAGTTATTATTTTAGATATTAATTTCAAATATTTTTTTGGTTGGAGGTTTTACGCCACTTGCAAACAAGCAATTGATTGCTTTAATGTTTGCAATTACATATAAAATTGCATTGAAAACAAAAAAATAGGGGAAGGTCACAATGACAAAATTGTATAGACATAAAGAAATCATATGCTTCGAGAGGACCAAAAATAAATTTTTATTAAACTAAACAATTTTTTTTATGTTTGCAATTACTATAAAATTGTATTGAAAATAAAAAATTAGACAAGTAACAATGATAAAAATAGTAATTATCAATAACCATAAAAATATATAGTAAATAGCCATAAAAAATATGCGCTCGATGAGAGTATCGAACTGTTGTTTAAAAAAATTTACAAACCTCCAACCACTACACCAATCGGAAGATGTAAAAATACTTAAATGAACAATTTACATATTGTATTATAAATTTTAAAATTGATTTTTTTATAGGTTAAGTATATAATAAAATTATTTTAAAAGTTGAGGGGGGGCAGCTGCCCCCTCGCCCCTTAGTAGGTTCGCCCCTGGGTGAGCCACAGTATTACATGATGATTGGCACTATTTAAAGAAAACCCTTATCATCCTAATCATTGCGATGGAATTGGCTCCATGCTCCCTAGCTCAAACAAAAAAACATAATGCTTGCATGTGCTACACAATCAAAATAGACAACGTGTTTCCTTCTCCTGTATTACCCTAACATCTACACTCCAATTCTTTAAGTAATTAGGCCATTGAAATACTAATAATCATAACAATAATAATATAGAGAATGAAATAAAAAGGGAATAATAAAGTAAGACTGGTTACCTCAAGGGTCTTTCCGTCATACGCTTCAGTCCATTTCGCTCCTATAAGGCCTTGAGTTCGCAGAAGACCAGAAGCTCCTAGTTGAGCGACAGTGCTTTGTGTATCCATGCTCATCTGCAAAATTCAAGATTTTTCAGACATAACAACATTCTTTATAAATCAAAAAGGTTAGAATCGAGTGTCATTTTGATCAACAGAATCAAAACACGGATAATCATCAAAATGAGATTGAAAAGACGATAAGTTGGAGAGAAGGGAACCCTAATTTTGAAATGGATCGAAAATGAAAGCGAAAGAAAGATGAAGAATGAGATAAATAGAGAGAGGTGACGAACATAACGACGAGGAGGAGAATGCACGCAAGATTGGGATGAGGGAGGAGTGAAAAGCTTGTAGCTGCGTGTCAAAGCAATGCGCATCGTCATCGACATTGTTTTGTTGATCGATTTGAATGAAGACGATGATCCAATCCAAACCTATCTCTTCTCTTCTTCTTGTGTTTTGGTTTTATTCTTCTTTGCTCGCTCGAATCCAATTGTGACGTCCAACTATAAACACACTATAGTGGCACTTGAGAGATAAACATGGGAGACTCGAGTGTTTGTTTGTTTATGCTGTGCTGACTAATGGATGACTCGCCCAAATCCCAAAATAATAGCTGAGGATTAGCAATTGAGCCCCAACTTAATTCTGCGTTTATCAAGCATCCCTAATTTCACGATGATTAGATACGATTCCGCATTTTCTCCTCGCCCTCAATTTCTACCTCTTCCCTCAACCGAAAAATTCCCACCACTTAAATTATGAAGGCAACGACTACTCAACACCACCAAAAGTGTTGTCTACACCGGTATATTCTCTCACACCATCTATTTTATTTCTCACACCACCTAAATAAATAAGGAAACAATATTTTTCTCCTCTCCTATTTCAAAATCGAAACGCAATGGTCTCTCCCATTCAAATCTTCCCTCTTGCAAAACGCAAAACGCAAACAACATTTTCTCCTCCCTTTTGCATCTTCCCTTCGAATCCATTCTTCTCTTCGTCTCAGATTTCGACTCAAACGCTTCTGAAACAAACTTTCAAGTTATTCATGTTTTGCAAAAAAATTCAAGAAGTTAACAAAATTTCAGCAAATTTGTTAACATTTTGTTAACTTCTTCTATTGTAGAAGTTGTTTGTTCTCTTCACTATTGATTGTTCCATTTATTAACAAGCTTTCAAAAAATATCATTTAATGCGACAATGCGAAATTTTCAAAAAAACAAAGTAATCTCATGTAAACTTCATAAATATTTTCAATCACAAAAACAATGTAAACTTCATAAATTTTTTCAGAAATCACACAAAAAAATTTTATTGTTCGCCTTAGACAATGCGAAGTTTTGCAAAAACCTCGCATTGATCTGGGCGACCAGTGAAAAAAATTTGTTATTCACCCAGAGCAATACGAGGTTTTGCAAAAACTTTGTTGGGTCCAAGTGAGCTTAATAAAAAATCTCGCCTAGAACAATGCGAAGTTTTTGCAAAAAACTCGCATTGTTCTGGGCGAACAGGAAATTTTTCAACAAATTTTTTCGGGAAGATTTGCGTTAAAAATTGTCATAACTTTCCCATTTCAAAACATTTTCAAGTGATTCAAATTGTGTTTATTAGATAACTCAGAGTAATACAATTTTTGTATTTTTGATCAGCTTGAGAATCAGACTCAATCGAGCACATAATTTGGCCGAAAGTCAGAGACACGACCCCATTTTCATTGCGAGATAGATTTGCGCGACTTTAGTAAAATGACCATAACTTGCTCATCCCAAAACATTTTCAAGTGATTCAAGTTGTGTTTATTAGATAACTCAAAGTACTACAATTTTTTGTGTTTTTGATGAGCTTGAGAATCGGTCTCAATTGAGGGTTTAAATTGGTCGAACGTTACCTTATTTTTATGTTACTTTTTTTTCAAAAACAGTTTTTTGGGTGGTGTGGTGTGGGTTAGTATGAACAAAAAAAAGTACATGGTGGTGTGAGACAATACTTTAGGCAGTGTGGAGTAATCATTGCCAATTATAAAAGGTCACTTCTTCAAATCTCAGTTTCAGCCTACACGAAATTGAAATGAAACTCACAATGGGATCTAAGAAAAAAAATTAGTTTAAATTAATTTTTTCAATAATAAAAATTTGGTTGAGATTTGAGACTAAAATACTTTTGGACCCATTTTTGCAACTAGGGTGACGTGGATGAAATCCTTGAGATACGCATAAACCTTATTGTATTATGTCGCATTGCTTTAGTCGCAGAAACTTGATTCTAAGGTTCCTTTTGAAATGGGTATCGAAAGATTGGGTCAGTTAAAATGTAGAAATTTTTTTATATTTTATTCTTAAAAATACTTTTTCAAACCAAGAAATGTTTGTGCGACTCAACCGAAACCAAATTGTGTTTAAAAGCCATCGCAGAACAATAAATTAATATTTTTTTATATTTAAATTTAATTAAATGATAAATTCAAAAAAACTTGAAAAATGGTTGTCAGTATAGAAGCCCAAGGGCAACCACAATATTCACTAAGATTGCAAGCAACCTTTCACATATGGCAACATTCTATAGCAGTGTTTTGTTATCCTGTAATATGGTGTCTAAATAGGAAATCATTCCATTTTTTATAAGCAACGACTACTTCACACCACAACTTCTTCTCACCCACATCACCCGTCCAATTTTTTATTATTTATTTTTACATGCTCTCCCACACCACCCATCCAAAAAAAAAAATTTACATGCTCTCCCATCCAATTTTTTAATTTATTTTTACATGCTCTCCCACACCACTATTCATCTTTCCCCATCTCTTCTCAAGAGCAACAACAATAACATGGAAGGGGGTAGCGAGGAAGGGGCGATTGATTGTGAAGGACGGTGAAAGACGACCGACGACGGCTAGAGATGGAGAAAATGGAGCCACAACCACCGTCACCCCTTCTCCATCTTATTTTTCTCTTTCCCCTTTCCATCTTATTCTCCTCATTACCCTCTCCCAATTCTCCCACTATCTCCTCTTCGCCTACTCTCTCTCAGTTCCCCTATCTTATTCTCCTACTTTTTTTTTCTTCTCACAAAGGTTGTCGCCCCTCTCCCACTCCTTCTTCTCCTTCCCCTTGCACTTTTTATTTTTTTTTCTCGCCCTTGCAGCAGATCATGCGAGTGAGACTCTTACATTCACTGTGGGTCATGCAAGTGGGAGACATATATTTGCATAATCTTTTGCGACTTGGTCTTTGCTGAACATATTTTAGTGATTTTAGTAAAATTATCATAACTTGTTCAATTCACAACATGTTTAACTGATTCAAAATTTCATTGTAAGATAACTCGGAGTACTATAATTGTTTGTGTTTTGATAATCTTGAGAATCGGTCTCAATTGAGAGTCTAAAATGACCCAAAGTCAAGGACAATACCATGTTTTCTTCGTTGGACAGATTTGAGTGATTTTAGTAAAATGACCATAACTGGCTCAATTCACAACATTTTTAACTGATTCAATATTTGTTTATATAACAACTCAGAGTACAACAATGTTTAAGCTGTAATAATCTTGAGATTGTTCTCAGTTGAGGGTATAAATTGGCCCAAAGTCAAGGACATGACCATGTTTTCTTTGTTGGACAGATTTGAGTGATTGTAGTAAAATGACCATAACTTGCTCAATTCAAAATATTTTTAACTCATTCAAATTGTGTTGATTATATAACTAAGAGTAGTACAATTTTCATGTATGACCTTGAGAATTGGTCTCAATTGGGCGTATAAATTGGCCCAAAGTCAGAGACAACACCATGTTTTCAGGGACAATACCCTTCATTTTGTTTTAATGAAAACAACTACGAACGGGGAAGAAGATGATTCCAAATTGGGGGGGGGGGACTATTGAGAAAATGGGGAGAGAGTGACAGTTGTGGGAGTAGGAGACTCAATTGAGTGGGAGAGAAGAAGATGGATTTGGGAGGGAGAGGGGGAGTTTTTGCACGTTTGAATTTAGTGGTATGGAAGGGAGGTGGTGGTATGGGGCAGAAAGAGGGTGGTATGGGAGAGAAAAACATTAGGTGGTGGTGTGGGTAGAGGAAGTTGTGGTGCGAAATAGTTGCTGACTTTTTTATATCAAGATTTTTCCCTCTCTTCTCCCCATTATTTTCCCACCATTTATTTCCTCTCTTTGATCTTCATGTTTCTTGTTAATGGTTTGTGTAGTGACAAAATATGATTTTTCACATTAAGGGCCTACCGTACGTGGGAACAGCCATTAGATGCATCTAAGGTTAGATTTTACAAAACTCTCTTTGTATACACCCATTGGAACACAATTTCATTCATGCAGTATGTAAGCCATCCGATGTTTGATTTTTATAAGACTTATAAACTAAACAATAAGATGCATGGAATACGGATTTGTTAAAATATGTTCAGAGCCATGAGATTAATTATCATAATTAACTGTGCAACTGATTAACACTCCCTCTCTATGTATAACTCCTCAAATCTAGGAATCGTGATTTCAAAATAGAAATATAAAATTTTAAAATAGATACTGGGCTAAAAATGACCAATTTCTGGTTGGACTGTCCATTTAGGATCCCCCTAAATTTCATTTATTTAAAAGAACTCTAATAAATGAAAATTATTATTTATCAATTCGTATGGGCTCTATTTGAACTGAATTTTTGAGAAAAATTATGATAAAAACATGGTAAAGTTTTGTATTGTTTCGATATGCATGCCCCAAGATACACATTAAATTGGTTAAAAGGGATTTCTCTATTGATATCACGAAGCGAGCGAAACAAGTGAGGGCCCACCTTGGGCGCAACACATGTCGGTCAACCCATTGTCCTAAGCCTCCTACTTGTGGTGGTCCTTAAACACGCATAAAAACTGGTCATCAAAGTTATTTAATGGTGGGACCGAAACACGAATCTTGAGAAACAATGTCGAAATGGGTTGAAATTTTAACACGACATTTATAGTGCCAATCCCTAATCTTTATGAAAATTTCAACTTAAACAAATTAATAAACATTTTTTTTTGTTTGGGTAGTGTCTTTTTAGCCCAATACCTCTTAAAACTACTAGCTTTCAAATTACTTCCTTGATCAAGGTGTAAAACGTGAAAAGGTTCATTTGAGATCTATCAGTGTATCCCATCCCATCCATGAAATACCTAACCCCTGATTTTGGCACATGTAAAATCAGGCGACTAGTTTTATGTACATTACATCCACATTCCTGGTGATTACAATTCCAAGTTTTTGAGAATTGCTTTAAAATACCATTTTGTGTGTTAATTCATGTATGAGTTGTTCTACAATACCCTATGACTCATCAAAATCTTTCATTGGAGAAAGTATTAAACATTTTTCTATTCTTTGTTGGCTAGTATATTTTAATCTAAAGTACAATATAATTATGGCACAAAACAAGAAGAAAAATTATAACATGCATTCAATAAGACCCAATCTATATAACTTTCTCCATTGTGGCTAAAGAGAGAGGGTTATGGTTTACAAAAAATGCAAGACAATGAGAGAAGTAATGAATAGGTTGCCTGAAGAACTGATATCCCATTTTCTCTAACAATGAAAAAGAGAAAAACCTCAATTGGGTTAGGAAGATGATGCACAATATATCGCTTCTTTAAACCTTGTTTGTGAGGTCTAACTCTACCGTCCTGGTTGTTGTGGTTGCACTCGAAGGAACGTGACATCAAACTATGAGAAAGAGACGATTGGAAACAATATGCCAAAACTCAAATGGGTAGCTTTTGATACTCACGTAGTTTATATCTTATAATTTATTATTTGTTAGTATTTCGAATATCGTATTTTATTCTAATTATTTTGTTTCGCTTATGAGCCGATGGAGTTCAACCACGCTACTGCGACCACCACCACCACCACCATTGGTTTCTAAACCTTCCACTAAGGCGTAGATGATTCCTCTGACTCAGTAGAATTTAGTCTTTGTCTTTTACTGTTTTTTCGATGCATTGTATGGTTTAACATTAGATTGATTTGTGAACAAACGCATATTACTTTCACAATGTATGTCATGCATCATGATAGTTAGAACTATTCTATGTTTTTGTTTAAGCATGTTTTATTTGTATTAGTTAAACATGTGATTGGTTGTGTCTTAAACTGATAATTAATGCTAAAGGTTTACATCTTTGCTAAAATCAGTCCACTACACTACTAGGGGACAATAATTGACATTAGTATAATATTATGAGCTTGATGGATGATTCGAAAGCCCTAGCATCTTTTTCTTTGATTCTCAAACTCAAATTTCAATTGTTTTTATACTTTTCATTAGTTTAGAACTTTGCGATTGTTGTAACCCCCATTTCAAATCGGATTAAATAGATTGTAGTTTTTTATTGTCTCCTCAATCCTTGTGGGATCGACCCGTATTTGCCATCGTCTACAAGTTAGACAACCGTGCATTTGCGATATAACAATCAGGTTAAATTAACCTATTAATTTAGGTTAGTAAAATTTGCATTAAGTTTTTTGCACCGTTGCCGGGGATTGTAACGGTACAATCAAAATCTAGGGTTTATTTTTACTAGTTTATAGATTAGGTATAATTTTCTTTATGAACAGTGATAGGAGTCATTTGCTTATTTGTTTTATTTGTTATTAGTTTGAGTTTTAATTTTTATTTATTTTTGCATTTGTGTCGTAGACAATCATACACATAAGGGTTCAAGTGAGAACAAAGTGAAAAGCAGAGGTCGTGAAACACAAACGGAAAGGGAAAATAGTAAAGCAAATAAATAAATTATGAGAAAAATATATAGATTGCATTGTGATTTTCCTTTTCAGATTTCGATTCGCGAGGACACTCTCAGAAGTCGGTGAGATGTCAGGTAGACAATGTTTTTGATCGACAGCAATTCGACTTCTAGCCGACATCACAAGTAACCCGAAAGAGGTTTACGTCGGAGGTAACTTCTCCCCACCGCATCTGCACATGGTTTATGTTGTGATAACACTTGTGTTTTGGTTGTTTCAAGTAGTATTGCATGCAAATTTGAATAGTGGCAGGATTGATTTGCAACTATCGTGCCTTTCCCACGGATATGTTAATCACCATTTATTTTAGGGTTAGGAACCTATGCCTTCACTATTTAAAATTTGTAGCAAGATAATTATTTAGGACGGGTTTCACACTCATAGGTCCTTTTTGGAAGTTTGAAAGCTTAAAGTAGTCAAGTGAAGGAACATATCCTATCTTGGAAAAGTTCTTGAACTGGCAAGTCACTTTGAGCTGGAAAGTAAAAAGAGGTAGGAACAATTCTGTAGTAGCGAATTGATAGGAGATTATTGTGCCTCTCCCACGGTTAGGTAAATTAAATTGAATTTCAACCCTGCATTAGTAACAAAACTCTAGGGTCGTCTTTCATTCATCGTGTGTTGTGCATCATTTAGGTGTCGTTTAGGGTTCCGTTGTTTTTATTTTTTTTAAATTAGAACATCTTCATATAGAGGTTAGGCTTGCATTTTAAAAATAAATAAAAATTCTTGAGACCAAGGAGATGGCTGAGAAGAAGGTCTTTAAGGATTACTTCTCCCCTATTTCTATCAATGCTCCAGTTTGCATTCTTTGAGACAATTGCAAATAGCTTTGAACTTAAACCATAAATTATCCATCTTTTGCCTTCTTTCTATGGTTTTGAGAAAGAATATCCATATCTCCATGATAAATAATTTCTTGACATCTATGCTACCCTTAAGTACCAAAACGTTTCAGATAATCTTTTGCATTCCTTCTATGGTTGTTTCCCTTTTCTCTGAAAAATAAGGCGAAGTCGTGGTTAAATTTGTTAGAGACGGGATCCATCACAACTTGGGATGCATTGTCAAGAAAGTTTTTGTCAAAGTATTTTCCCATTCATACAACGAATGCCCTACAAAGAAATGTGTCTAATTTTCAACAAAAAGAGGGCAAACATTTTATAAATGTTGGGAAATGTTCAATGAACTCATTGTTAAGTGTCCCCATCATGGATTTGAGAAGTAGGTCTAGTTCAATACTTCCAAGATGCGTTAACCCCTCAAAACCGTCTTATGATTGATGTCACTAGTGGTGGGTCACTTATGAAGATGAGTGTTAATGAGATCTGGAATTTCTTTGAAACGCTTTCTAAAAATTCTCAGCAATGAGATTATTCGAGAAAGGATTATGAGAGGCGTAAGGGTGGTCTATATGAAGTTAGAGACACATCTTTTCATCCTCCTTCCCTCAAAGCTAGAAGCAGTTGTTATGACTATGACTCATAAAATTGATGCAATTTTGAATATGACTCAACCTACACCTCCCACGAATGTTTCATCTAAGGTTTGTGCTACATGTTCAAGTCATTCCATATCTAATTATGATTTGTTGAGCAAGTCAAGTCTTTCAATGCTATTTGACAACCTGGTAATAATCCACAACCTAATTATTAGAATCCATGGTTCGCCAAGCATCCAAATCTCTCATGGGCCCATGGTTCGCACTAAAGGGGACCTTTGTTGTCTATCAGGCTCCTCAATCCCCTATCCCTGTTAGGCCTCAATTTAACCAAGTTCCTCCATCCGACACATCAAGTTTAGAGGAAATAGTTAATCATTTTATGCAGCGCACAAAAAGTATATTTGAGTAGAATTCTCAAGCTATATCAGAGTTAAAAGCCACAACTCAACACCAATCTCAAGCCATTAATAGATTTTAGATAGTTGTGAGTAAGATTGCTCAGTCATTCCCTGAAAGAGAGCCAACAAGATTTCATAGTCAACATTTTTCAAACTCAAAGTGTCAATTCGCAATTGATAGCACATTTGAGTCATGTCATGAAGGTGTCCAATTTATTACTACCCTTAGGAGTAGAAAACAAGTTGACAGTCAGGTACGAGTGCCCGATTCGAGTATGGTTGCATCCCCGTCTAAGTCAAAGCAGGTTGCATCTCGATCTGACAAGGAGGTTGTAAAGCCTCATCTTCTAAAGATGTTCCTTTCGACTCTGACCCCACTCAGGCATCTTATTTGCCTAGGGTACAGTTTCCATCACGGTTAGCTACAACAAAGAAATGAACAAATGTCAATGATGTAATGAAAATTTTTAAACAAGTTCACATTAATATCCCATTGTTCGATGTTATTAATCAAATTCCTACCTATGCCAAGCTTTTTAAGGATCTTTGCACACAGAAGCGAAAACTACATGTGCAAAAGAGAGCATTCATGGCCAAGCAAGTCAGCTCAATTATTCAATAACCCCGCTTAAGTATAGGGATCTCGGGTGCCTGGCCATTTCTTGTGTTATTGATGATCATATGATTGATAAGGCATTGTTGGATTTAGGGGCGAGTGTTAATTTATTGTCATATTTTGTTTATGAGCAATTAGGTCTCGGCGAGTTAAAACCGATTGAAGAAACACTACAATTAGTAGATAAGTCAATCATAACTCCATGCGGTGTTATAGATGATGTGATCATTAAGGTTGAAAATTTCTATTTTCTAGTATACTTTATAGTTCTTGATGCACAACCTATTCACAATCCATCATGTTATTTTGGATCGCCCATTTTTTGCCACATCTAATACTATTATTAATTGTAGGAATAAAATCATGAAATGGTCATTTGTAACATGACCGTCGAACTCAATGTTTTTAATGTAAGTCAACAACCTCCCAAATTTGAGGATGTCTGTGTGGTTAACATGATTGAGAGTTTGGTGGAGAATTCCTTTTTGCAGTCTGCATTAGATGACCCCTTAGCAGCTTGTTTGGCTCATTTTTGTTTAGACTTCGATATCGATAATTTCATTATGGAAGTGAATGTTTTTCTTGATTCAACCCCTATTATAGATCATGGTTATACATGGAAGCCTAAAGCGGAACCCCTTCCACTCAGTGAGTCAAATCCAGTCTCTTCTGTTGAGACTATTTTGCTTCCTGACCCATTCCCCTCCTCACCTTGTTCATGTTGACTCATTAGACGTATGCCATCCTAGTGACTCATGCATGAAGTCTGATGTTCAACATTATTTGACGTCTTGCCTCGACTATTTTCACATGATGCATCTAATGAGAAAATCCATGTCATATATAGGTAGTGTTAATTCCAGGTTTGGGGGTGTTGTGGAGTTGTCTAGCCCATCATCTTTGTGCAATTCATATTTTTATAATGAGCTTGTATTACCCGGTATATCTATAAACATACCTCTTTACATCCCTTTCACATTGACTGACACTACTTATACGAATGATATCCAATCTTTTGATTTGACACCTGACTTAAGATGTCCCTTTTTAGGATAGGCAAGAATCACTTGTTGGATATCACTGTATGTGACCCTTTTATGCTCCAGGTCCCTACGAATTTCCTAGGAATGCGAGTTCATTTGCATTTTCTCTATGATTTTGCATGGCGCCTTCATAGTTTAAGGGTGTGCTAATATATGTTGTGCTGCATGTGGTTGCTACTATTTGTTGGACCGATCCTCAAACATTTAGGTTGTTGCCACACGACTCTTTGACACTTGTGATATAGTTAACATCATGGACTAAGTATCTAGGTTTGGGGGAAGGTATTCGCGATGTACTTCCTTGTCATTTATGGTACATCATTCGTGAGGAGAAATGTAACACCCCTAAATTTCATAAAGATAATTTATTTTATTTTAATTAAATAAAATGAGGTTACATTTAATTGAATGTGAATTTCGAAATTAGGGTTTTATTTGGTGAGTTAAAGGGCGGGTGCTCTTAGAATTTTAGTGGGGGCGAATAGCCACCCACCCTATAAAGAGAAAACCCTATTTTTCTTTTTTTTTTTCTCCTTCTTTTCCTTCTCCTTCCTTCTTCTTTTCCTCCTTTACTTTTTATTCTTCGATGGCGGGTGAGAGGGGCTGCGAACTGGAGGCGAGATGGCGAATGGAAGGAATGGCAAAGCTTGGAGGGGGAGATGGAGTTGGGACAACATGGACAGCAAAGCAAGTAGCAGACATGGCGGCTGCATCTACCAACCCTTTTGATGTTGTCATCTGGTTGAGAGGTTCTTCGAAACACAAGATGCAAATTGTGGATCAGTTGAAGTTGTTTTCTGTGGATCAGTGGAAGTGGTTTTCTAACACACACGAGAACCCCGATATCATGGGGAAGAACTTGAGGATGATGATCTCTGATTCGCTGACAAACAAGAGATTCCTTCTGATTGAAGATGACCTTGGAGATGAACAAGACCATGGTGATGCAGGGCACGAATATTCATGACATGAAAATGCAGTTGAGGCAGAAATTGAACATGGTGAGGCAGGTAATGGGGCTCCAAACTCTGTCAAGGTAGCTTCAAACTTTGATGATGAAGTTGATGATGAGCCTGTGACACTCTTCAAATTTGAAGGGAAGCTTTTTACAATTGATCAGGTAGATTCGGAAGAGACATATATGATCATGGTGTACAAAATGGTGAAGATGAAGATGGTGCAGAAAAGGCTTGTGATGGGGATGGTTTGAATGGTAATGTTGGGTGTGGATGAAAGGGTGTCTAGTGCAGCTGTTGAAGCTCATACTGCTGTTTGTACAGTGAAGACTGAGCCAATTGAATATGGTGAAGCACCAGACATGTACTTGTGTCATGATATAGCTTTCTTGAGAAATATTTGTTGCTATTTTGCATTTGTTAGGGTCAGGTACATGATAAAATTGCTCGAGAAGTAGATGAGAAGGCTGAAATGAAGTGGAGCCTAATGATTTCAATGGGTTTGGTTCTAATAGTCAAGATGAAATGAACAACATTGGGATTGTTTGAAGAGGGTGAGTCTGTCTGGAAAAATGAACTTGGACTTGGTCTACTTAACATTAGGTTGGCTAAATCGTTAAGGTGTTGGTGTCTCTTATAGCATTGTTAAGTTAGTGAGTGATGGATACTTTAGGGTTTTTAATTTTAGAATGATGAAGTTAAGCGTAATGTTCAGTTAGACGGGGTGGAAGAATTGTTGTTATGTCACAGATAAAGGTACAAGAAGCATATGGATTCGGATTCCATGGAGACTAGTAAAGAATCAGAGCGAGAGCTCCCCACCAAGGATCCTGAGATTACATCTCAGCGGGCATTTGAAAGCGTAGCGAAGCCAACAGACTTTGATTCATGGACTGCACTTATAGCAGGAATTGAGAAGACATCACTTGTTGAAGCAGAGGAGACCTTTCTAGCTTATGATTCTTTCTTGGCAGAATATCCCTTATGCTATGGTTACTGGAGGAAGTACGCTGGTCATAAAGCGCGGTTATGCTCTGTGGATAAGGTGGTTGAAGTTTATGAACGTGCAGTCCAATCAGCTACATATTGCGTTGATTTATGGGTTGACTACTGTAGCTTTAGCATGCTTTTATTTGAAGATCCAGCTGATGTTCGGAGGTAATTAGTTGACATGGTGCCTTTATATTTTGATATTATGATGGAATTGGGCTTGGTTCTTGAAGGAGGAAAGTCTAGAAGTGACAGTGAAGATGGTTCAGAAGTTATGGAAAGTCTCAGAACTTCATAATCCAGTTTTGAGCTTAACCACGTAAAAGATCTAAAGAATTTCACAGTCATAGTGAATGGTTTAATATTAGACCCTGAGCTCCCTGACAAAACACTGACCAAGTACTATGACCTCTGTTGGAGTCAGAATGCTTTCCTTCGTGACAACCTTATCAAGGGAACGAATCGTAAATTGGTTGCTGGAGACTGTGCTACTAACTTGTGAGTTTTCTTCATTCTTCCTCTTTTACTGTGAGTTTTCTTCATTCTTCCTCTTTCACTGTGAGTTTTCTTCATTCTTTCTCTTTTACTGCGAGTTTTCTTATTCCCTGTATTTTGCAAAATCCTTGTTTTCTTGACTAAATTAGTGATTGTATTTGTGAGGATTTGATGATGGGGTTTGTGAGTTTTGTTGCGAGGATGTGTGGTTATGATTTGGATTTTGGTTTGACGGTGTGATGACTGGTATTTGTGTGTCCTTGATGATTTTGGATTGGATACTTAGGCTTGTTATATTGCTTGATTTAAATTCTATTTCAAAGGTTTTGGGTGTAAGGTGTAAGTGAAACTCTTAGCCCTTTATCTCTTTGGATGAGCAATTCAGTATACTGTATGTATATTGCTTGTACAGAAATGACGAGTTTCATTTCAGGAAATCCAATTGTGAGATTTTAGACATGTTTGAGAATGAGGTTGCCTTATTTGTGGTGTTTTGTGTTGCAAACGCTTGCTCTCCAATATTTGTGATCTGTTTGATGTGTGAGATTTTCTAGCTTGCTGGGTTCATGTTTGGGGTCACCCATGTTTACCATTTTATGGATTGGGTGTGACCTTGTTTGGTTGGTGTTTGAATGGTTGATGAATATTAATGCATTGTGATAAATTTGGAGATTTGTATGCATATTGACTTGTTTATGCATTATGAAGAATTTGGATATTTGAATCAAGGAGTGGCTTGATTGCCATATTGTTACATAGCATGATTAATGAATATGCTATGTTTTCCCCAAAAATGTGGGTGGATAGATTGTGAATCAATTTACGAATGACAAAATGTCATTGTGGAGGAATATTGAATTATCAAAAATAAATGATATTGGTAATCCTTGATTTCTGAAAATATAAACCACTTGGACTTGTATCACTTAGAACTACCACATCTCTTTTGTTTATTATTTCCCCTCTCTTACTAGAGAAACTAAATGACCAGAGGGTCGTCTTGCGGAGTTGGGGCACCCATTTCTTACTAGAGAAACTAAAATAACCTTCGGGTTAGTCTTGCGGAAATGTGGTGAGTTTGTATGCCTAAAATAGGCTTTGATATTTATCCGTCAAAAATTTGACGTGAGTTATGCGCATTGATAGCCCAAGGGTGGCTTTTGGTACTCATATAGTTAGGGGTATCCGCAATGCATGCCTGTATGTGATGTCCCCACTTAGGCATGGATGACGGAGTAGTCCTCCTTTATATGAGAGAGGCATACGGGCATGTATGTTCGGCACGGAGGTGGTGCGAATGTGGTATCGTCTAAGTGATCAATCCGTTAAAAAGATGAACCTAATTCAAATAAAAAGAATAAATGACGTTGCATTGTTTCTAATTCTTTTTATGCAGGATGGCAAGTCCACTAATATTTCTGCAGGTCCGACTTGCCATAGTCAACTCCTATAGGGTAAGTACAAGTAAATACATATTTACATATTAGGATGATGATATGATTGCCTCGTTGAGGAACTAAATTCTTGGAACTGTGTTTTCTTGCATCACACCTTTGCCTCGTTGAGGAACTACCTATTGGTGTGATGGTTTGTTGTTTGTGTTTAACTTGATGTTTATCACGTGCGATTTTATTAATTTTGGAGTGAAGATTTCTCACACCAGCTTTATTGCTGACCCGAGTGAGCTTTTGCTTCTTGGGTACATTCCTTTGGGAATGTAGCCGATTAGCTTTTCAGGTTCAGAGACTTTTGAGCAGCGATACGGGAGTTTCGCTAGTGGGGCTAGCAACATCCGTTTTCCTGGTTAGAGTTTTGTTAAAATTTTTAGTTTATTCTATTTTCTAAACTATATTTTGTCATTGCTGCTAAATGTTTCTGTTGTTATTGAATTTCACGTCCCGAGTTTTGGGGAAACGGATAATCCTACGTGGATTTTAGGATTTCGTTTTTCTCGAAAATCGGGGCGTGACAAGAAATATATGTCGGGCTGACGACGTTAAATCAGACACTTCTGGGAAGCAATTTGGCTTCAGTTGTGTCATTATGATTAGTCTGGATAGATTTTCAAGTTCTTTCTAGTTGCATTCATACTCGTTACAATTTTGACTTACAACTGGTGCATGAAAAAAATTCTTTTGTGCAATTTTTTTTGTGTCATGCATGTGTTTTATCAGTTTCTCATGATAAGTCCACAATCCTTCTGTTTTGTAACTTTCATTGGTGGATGATTTCTTCGAAATTGGTAAAAAAAATTACAATGGTAATATCGTTCTAACCCTCATGATTATTTTTTTCTTCATTTTTAATGATTATTTTTTTGTACATTGAGGACAATGTTTGGTTTAAGTTTAGGAGTGAGATATATGAGTATTTGTGCATTTTTCAAAGTTTTGAGCTGAAATGTATTTCACAATTATACTGATTAATTATTGTATTCTACTCAATCTTCATTGAATACGTAAATGATTATGGTAATTGTGACAATTTTTTATATGAAAATGCATTCGAAATCCAAAGTTCTTTTCCAGTTAGAGAATATGCTTTTAAATTTGAGAAAATACATGTTATCATGTGTCACATTGATATGATAATAATAAGACTTAAGGTTAGATATTATCTTTAAGTTAAATACATTTCATGAGATTTTTCAACTCGACTATTCTTGCACTATAAGCCAAGTCAGCGTAATTTGAAGTTGATGAGTGAGACTTACTAGAAAGCCTTAGAATAATAGTGGAGACTTAACCCTTGTGAGTTTTAAGTCATTCTATTTTTTAAGGGTTATTTAATCAACTATGGTTTTCTTGAGTCTGTATTATCTCGTTGATGATTTCTTATTCTTATTTCTTTTATTAATTGTAGAGAATGACATTAAATTTGAATCATTACACTAGAACTTCTTGGTTTATTTAATTGAGATGTCATAATACCGACTAGAACTTAAGAAGTGATATAGACATTTTTCTTTGAATCCTTATCTAGCCTTTTAGCTTACCCATAACAAATATTTGTTTGCAGCCCTTTAAGCCGTTGAATAGCCTTTTCTTTGCTAACCTCATCTCCATTACCTACTCCAACTATGGAGTAACATCCTATGTTATTTTTATCCTTACCTAATTTCTCTGAGAATGTGAATGATTGGAATCGCAAATCAGAAGGGCCTAAACTAGATCAAGACTGAATGTTTTATTGTGCAGACGGGGAAAAACATGTTATTGATATAAAAAAATTTGATGCTTCAAGAAAGAATATACGAAGGAAGAAAAAATTAATGGTGTATAACATTGGTTTATCTTTCAGTGCCCTATGTGTTTATTAAAGGGTATAATCATTCTTAGAGAGTTCTTGTATATCCTTTTTCATTCTTGTTAGCCATAATCTTAGTCCATTACAACCTAATAAAGACCTAATTGATCTTAAGTAAAAGTTCAGTCCATAAATGTGGAAATTGAATAGACAAGAACTATAGTAATTGATTCAACATTCTCAAAATTAATTGATACTCCTGTCCATGAGATCATATTCATTTCATTCATTAAAAAGTCTGTTTTTCATGATAATTATATGTGAGATGTTTGTGTTTCTATAATTTTTTTTTCCTCACATATAAACTGAGTGATAAATACCCAATCTCCGAGTGATTTATTTCTAAGTGACTTTGGCGATTTGTAGTCGAAGCATGTTTTCTAAAGGTTATCTAGTCGTGTCTCTACTGTGAAATAGAGAGTTATGTTGATGAGGCTATGCACACACACACTTTGAGTTGGGAATGATGTTGAAATTTATTTACCTTTTAGATTTTATTAAATTGTTGTCAAAATTTTTTGATATGCTACTGTGATATTGTTAGTTGTTTTTCTTAAAATATTTGGCAATTAGGTAATTACTCTGAGGAAAATAAAAGAGAGTGACCATGTTTTTGCATTTTTTTTAAAGTAGATTTTCTTTTATTGAGTCAGTAATGTTTGTTTGTGAGTGATATTTCTGAAAACCCTCACGAGACTATAACTCGTCTACTAGAGGTAATCTAGGGATTTAAAGCCATGTTGCACCTTAAGGTAAGTGAACCGATGATTCTTGCAAAAGTGAGTTAGGATTTTATTTTTGTTTTGCTCGAGGACTAGCAAACTATAGGTTTAGGGGTATTTGATATTCACATAATTTATATTCAAATTATCTTATAATTTATATTTGTTAGTGTTTCGAATATCGTATTTTATTCTAATTATTTTGTTTTCGTGTTTTTATAGGATTGGGAGCTTAAACGGTGAAATCACATTAAAACGGAAGCAATTATTTGACAATCTCAAAGAGTGGTAAAGAGTGATGGTGACGGGTGAAATTAGAAAAAACAGTTAAACTCAAACCCATCTTAACCTAAACCCAAGCTCAAGCTCAAGCCCAAGCCTAATCTAAATTCCCAACTTATTTAGGGGGGTGTATTGTATCTGGATTTTGTGGGCAATTTAATAAATTCCATGGATTCTGAAAATCCAAGTGTATTCAATTTGGATTTTAAAAAGTCCACAAAAGTCTAGGGGTATTCAATCAGGATTTTAAAAAGTCTTTATGAAATCCACAAAGTCTAGGGGTATTCAATATGGATTTCAGAAAGTCCACAAAAATTTTAGGGTATTCAAAATATCATTCATATTTATGGATTTGGAAAATCATGGATTTTGTAGTGTTAGGTATAAATAACAAAGTTCAATAGTTTGCCAGCCTCCATATCAAAGATTTCAACGTGAAAAAAAAGTCTCTCAAAGTTCTTCCTTGTGCCAGCCGCGAAGAGGTTGATTCTCATCCTCTTGTTTTCTCGATTCTTTTTCTACAGAAGAACCTTCATTTACAACCCCTTCTTTTACCAGAAAATCCTCCAATGTCATCTCCCCCAAAGTGGGTTGCCTCCTTCCCTTTGCTTTTTTCTCTCCACTATTCTCCTTATGCCCTTGTTGGATCTCTCTCCACACCTCATCCACAATTTTCTTGCTCAAAGGGCCAACGACAGTCAGGCTGGCCTGATGATGCAGAGTAGACGTTGGGGCAGGTTCATTGCTTGGGGCCACTGCATTCTCTGTGGCGTCGATCCCCATGGATTGATTCGTCTCAACTGTCCATACATTCTTTAGCAGCTCATCAAGGTTCATGCTGCTTAATGGCTTGCCCAAGTCCCCCAGCTGGTTCTGAACTTCATCTAGAGTGAGACTAAAGGGAACCTTGCCTAGACTGTTTCGTTCAATCTATAATCTTGTCAAAAGTACAAGCCGCCATACTGTGAAAGTCCCTCAATGAGGTTATTTCAGATAAACCAAACAATAGTTGGTAAATAGTATAATGATTTTCTAATGAGATCATAAATGTAAGGTCTTCCGAAAATTCAGCCTCCAAGATTTATGAACTCTGTTGAACTTAATCCCATCCAACCTTGAACACCAGTTCACCTTATCAGTGTACAAGTTTGTCCAAAACTTAAAAATGTCCTTTGCAATTTGGTGTTAGTCACCTATATCCTCCCAATGGATCTTTAGAAATTCAATTGAGTTGTTTACTTTTTTTCATAAATTTGCTAACTTCTGGAAGTATTGCAAACACAAGTTTCCTTCAGAATCCCACTGCATTCCAGATTTTCTCTTCCGACATATGTGCTCAGTGTTCACATTTGAGAAGATTAGTTTCTTTAGAAGACCCACCTTTCACTTCATTTTTCTTTAGATAGCTATCCTTTGTAGTTCTGATCACCACCACCTTGAGAACCCATTGTTTGAAAACCCACCATTCACTGATCTAATCTATCTGGCCTAGATTATCACCCAATTCTTCCTCAACTCCAGAATCCTCATGTAAGAACCCTAATTAACGACCTTTTCTTTTTCTAGTTTTTTTAGCACATGTATCTCTCACTTTTGTTAATTATATGCGGACGTTTTTTGTTTCATCACTATTTACCAACTTCTTTTTTATCTTGCAAATAATTAGAAATCTGTAAAAGTCGTTCATACAAAGTCCGTGGATTTTCATAAATCTCTAAAAAGTCTGTAGCAAAAGTCTATGGATTTAAGAAATCAGCAGAAGTCCGTGGACAATTTAAAGAGTCTGTGGACAATTTAAAGAGTCCGTGGACTTTTCAAATTATTTATAAATTCCATAAGAATCCATATACAATACACCCCCCTTAGTATCTATTCTCTGGCAACTTACAGTTTCTCCTTGTTGGGGATTTAACTAACCTAAATTAATAGGTTAATTTAACCCACTTGTAATAACCGCAAGTGCACGGTGTCTAACTGGTAGACAACGGCAAGTACGGGTCGATCCCACGAAGAAGGTGAATGCAATTGATATTTAAGAAATTATCTAAACTAATTTAAATGGAAAATGGGGGTTACAGTGTTTTTAAAACTAAACTAAAAATAAATTAAAAATAGGAAAAATAAAAGATAGATGAAATAAGATGGGTTTAGTGGGCTTGGACTCACCAATGAATTAGCAAAATTATTTAATCTAAATTACTGAATTTACGAGAAGCTTTAGGGATAAGAATCCCTTGCTTACACCGAATATGTGATCGTTAAAATCAAATTTAAATTATATCATGTTCTTTTAAACTTTAACAAAGTATTTCAAGCAAACACGCTTTCACCAAGTATTAAGTGTCTTTTTAAGGCACACTTAATCAAAGTTTAAGCTTAATATTTTTAGCACATGCTTTGAATATATTGATAAAGAGTAATTCTAACTACCAAGCATATCAAGTTTAATTACTCAAACATGCAAGGTGAAAGCAATTTATCAAGCATTCAGAAATAAATTGCAATTAACAATTAAGTACTCAAATCAGTAAAATGAATCAAATTAATTTATACAACCCATTTAGTTCGTCACAAACACGATGTGGTGGCACTCAGCAGGTGGGTGTGCACGAATCCCGAAGAAATGACCCAGAACTGCTCTGTGGTGGTACAGAGCAATTCTGTGGGTGGAAATAGCCAGAAAACTCGATTTTAAACCATTCCCGCCGCCTGCTACAGTAACTGCTACAGTACTGCAACAGTCCGGTCTTCTTCTCCAGCGTAACAGCGGCTGCTCCGCCGCCTTCCGTCGCTCCTCGCGACCTTCCCGACCGCCAAATCAATGCTAGAACCTGCAACGACAAGCAAACAGTGAGAATTAACCAATAAAATAGCACAAAAACCGAAGAGAAATCGGGAAGAGATTCCCTGTTTTCGCTCCCTGTTTCAGCCTACTGTAAGCTCTGCCGCGCGGTGGTGGTTGCGGTGTTTGGTCGGGTCGTGATGGTGGTTGTGAGAGAATGAACTCGAGACAAAAAGAGGCCGAGAGAGGGGCGAAAAACACGCTGTCGCGACGTGAAACAGAGTCGCGGTGCGGCTCTGTTTCGCGGTGGTTTTTGCGC